>CM024245.1:35874419-36283075 GCA_013421045.1 Propylea japonica | reverse complement strand
GTATTCATTTCATTGGTTGAAACGCAGTTTACAACAACGCCAGCCGATCTCTCTGTTGTGAATTTTCAATCAACGATATCTCTTTCTGTCGTATCCTAGCAGAGATTCTATTAATTTCATGGATCCTAAACGATAACGTAAGGTTTCCTTTAACTCTCCTGAACTTGCAGAATATAACTACCCTGTACAAAAATATCTAACAAAAATAATTCTCGTTATAGCGTCTAAAACAACGAAAGATTAAACATTAAAATCCTCTCACTTTCATTTTTCTCCCCAACAAGAAAAACCCAAAATACACGAAAGACAAGTTTCAACAAACAGCTTAATAGCCTCAAACATATTTAAAACTCCTTTTTTCGAAAAGTAACCCATCGCTCTTTAATTAAGTAGAGGATTAACGAATACTCAGACAAAACAAATCCAATTAAAAATTCAGAACTCTGCCATAATCATTAAAACAACGAGTTAGAAGGTCCAACAAAAAACGGAGAGATAAAAATACATAATTATAAGTTGGATTTGACTCGAATTCAACATTCTGAGGGGTGTGGTTTGAAGGGAGGGTGAAGAGGGTGAACTTTTGAAATATCGACCGGCTAGATACCCCCGTTTAGGGTAGAGTTTCAAATGTACTTGTTCTCCTTGCACTGGAAGTTAGGCGACACTAAATAAAATGAAATAAGAAAATTAATTGTCGTCTTCGTTCTTTTGGAGGGCTAATTAAAAGTACGAACCTTCTCCCCGTCTTTTATACAGGGTAAATTAATTCTAGGATCCGTGGAATCATTACAGATAAGCGAATTGTATTCACAACGAATTAAATGATGGAAGTAATAATTTTCTTGAGGACTGTGGATGATGAACAAATAATTAGGATTGTATTTGTCAGCTGCGAATGAAATTGATGCAATGCGAATGACGACAATTGAAAAAATTAGTTTTGCTATTTCTGTGGAAAAATGATCAATTTCATCTTTAATTTTCCATGGTCGACCGTAAGTACGTACAATAACTTCGGAAAGAATTAATTTCGAAACTCGTAATCTTCAGTATTGGTTCAAGATCATTGAAAGTCTGAATTGAAGCATTAAAGAGTTCACAAAGAAAGCAGTAACCCAGATTTTACAATCAGGGGGTTTATTCTTGAATAATGTCATGATCGTGATTCGAAAAATGTCGACCAGCTTCTTTGCTAAGTTGATCGACTATTGTCGACTCGCGAACACGACACTATTCGAGAATTGACCCCCTGAATGAGACCATTCGTCTGAAATCAATATGCTAGGTTTGAAATATGATGCATGAAAATTTAAGAAAAACCCTGAGCAGGTTCTCAGTTATCCTCTTGAAATTTTGCATGAACATTCTTCAGTTGACTGTCATACGTCAGAACCACGATCCGTTCTTGACTTTTAACTATTATTCTAAATATAAGTTTTATTAACTGTATGATGAGCCTTGAGAAAGGAACAAATAGTTCCGAAACGTTGGCAAAATCATAGTTGATTATTCTTTTTTCTGTCCACATTCCTGTGACTCGACATTATTTCAAACATGGACGTGAATACTACAGAATCATTCAGTATATCGATTCACAGAACAAATTTCACTCGAATGGGACATCTTGTTATGGAAATATTTCTCCTTTTCAAAATTCAAATTGAACTTTCTATGGTTCTGTTGAAACTATGGCCACAAAATTTTTCACGAGTCCTATTTTGAGCATCTTGCATGTGGCTGCAAAACTTCACTTCGATTGGTTCTGTGTTTTCTGAGATATTGAGGAACAAAAAATTCGACAGGCCATATTTTATGGGAAACCCTTTACGATTTGGCTGGTTAACGAACTTAACTGCGGCATTTGGGAACCAAATTGACCTTGAAAATCTCCAGGAGAGTCCCTTCGAAAACTATCGTGCTACTGGTCAGCGGTCAATACGGCCCGAAAAACAGAACTGAATTCAACCACGGATTCGTCATCAGGGATTCGAACTCTATTTTTTGGGTCCATTTTCTGCTCATAATTCCAAAATTACAGACTTTTGGGCAAAACGATATAACACTCGTTTAAACAGAACGAGTGCTCAAAAAAGAACGAATGAAAGAACAACTTTCAATTATTAGGAAATAATAGTTATTCAATAAACTAGGTTATTGAAGACAGCGACTAATGGTCAAGATATTTTAACGCGTTGGCTTCGCTTACGCGTTAATAGTTCGAGACCATTAGTCGCTCGATTAATAACCCAGTTGATTACAAGATTTTTCCGACGATCTTAATATGAATTGTATATCGATGGCCTATCTGTAATACCCCGTATCTGAAATAAGTGAATTTTACAGAAGAGACAAAATACGCATTTAAATCAGAAAAACGAATGAAGGCAAAACTTTTTTCTTGAGCATAGAAGAATAATTCAATTTCTGAGTAACAGGCAACGAAAGTATTTTGGAAAAATTGAAAATATCGAGTTTTTTTTTGTCTCGAGAGATTTTGGCAAAAAATCCACTTATTTCAGATACGGGGTATTACAGTTAGGCCATCGATATGAATTCTTGATTGAAATACGTTCTCATTTTTCAAAAGACCCACATTTGACAATAAAATTTCTATGTATTTATGTTCTAGTAGTTTTGACATTTCTCGTAGTTCTTAAGAATACTTTGTGAACGGTTTTCATGAGGATTGCATATTAAAATACCATAAATTGAGCATTAAAATGGGTTATTAATGATCAATTTCCTACACATTAAAACCACTCTTTATTATGAGATCGACGGTAAAGGTTATTTTACCGCCCAAATAAGGAACTAAAACTGCTAACATTATTCCTGAACAGCATGAAATATTCTTTTTATCCATGAATACGAATTTTTCCTCGCCAGTATTTCCATATGTAATTGAATTTCAAGTGCTCCGTCCGAAATTACGATTAGCCTTGTTTATTCACTATTATTACATGTTATTCCTACGAAATTTCTTCAATGTTGAGAAGAGCTATGCAAAATGAATTATTAGCATTCATAAACGAGGCCTCCAAGTTTTAATACCAGACTTTATTTCGAATAAAATTTCCATTCGTCGTGCGCTCTCGTATTTGGCACAGGAACGGAGTAGGGGAGGTTTTCACGAGTGGGAAATTCTTACGTTATGTGGGAAATACTGTAAAATAGGATACAAACCTCGATAGGAAGTTCCATACCTGTCTCGAGATCATATCTAACATAACGACAGGCATAAATCACTTCCCACCTCGGTGTGTAATATACTATTTCATTCTCAAACTTTTCTCTTCATGATTCCCTATAATCTTATTTGGAATAATATCTACCTTGGGTAAAAACTATAGTTATTGACACCTGGAACCAGGAACTGCTTTTTTCAGAGTTTTTCTTGAGGAAAAGGGGACAAAAATGCCTTTTTTATTTCTAATTGGAATGAGTTAAGACTCTGTATTTTGTTTCTTGTTCTTGATAAAGGTAGGATAAAAGCTATAGTGATTGACACCTTAAGGGCATGGATACTTTCAGCAGGCGAATTCTGTTCCTTCTGTAACACCATGGTTATTATTTCGAAACTATAGTTGAATGTTGCTATTTTATTATTACATTTAAACTTTCAATAAATATCGATTGAATATTCGAGGAGACACCAATTTCGTTGAAATTACATATTTGATAGTCATTGACATACTTCGATAGTAATTGACACACAGTATGATAGTCATTGACATAATTTCATCTCACTTTTTCATCAATTCGGTTATGATATCCTGCTTTCTCTCACTCATACATTCTCATTATATGGGTCATTGGGACGTTCATACTAAAAATAATAGAAAAATAAGAAGATTTAGACCATTTTATCCCATATAAACAAAGAAATAACAAAAAGTATTAGTGATCTTTACATATATACCGATGTAATAAACTATTGGTGCTATCTAGGGTTTTTCATGTGTGTCATATTTCAGAATGTTTTATTTCCATTTGAGTCCTCAGGTTATCATTCTAAAAACGGCATCATTATATATTTGGCGCGAGATTTTGCAGTATTGTCAATAAGTGTATAAGGATAGCGACTGCACATAATTGCGTATATTTTCCCATTTTGTTCTGTTTCATATTCGTTAAAAGTTTTCTTGAGGTTGAAAGGTTCCAAGGAATATTTAATTGATGTAAGTAAACCCTTCAATGATTTATATATTAAGGTTAAAGCCTATGTCAATCACTGTTCGATGTAATATTATTGACACAGTTATTGACTTATAGTAGACGAAGTTCAGCAAAATTCAGGTGGCCGAAGTTTTTTGCCAATGAGAGTATGATCCCATGACTGAATGTAGCTTCGAATTTTCCAAAATATACAGGTGATTTCATTCATGTACACTGTTATTGATCTAAATGCGAACCACATTCTGCTTAGATGGTACATCGAACATTCTCAGAATACAGAAAGACGGAGTTCTTCTGATCAAATCGAAGGATTGCGCCAAGAAACGTCCATTACGGGCCTGTCCGCAAATTTCCATTCGTTCTGCTCTTCTTTTCACATAATATTGGCCCTTGTTCATCCCATTTCTCCTCCTGCTTCGGGCGCATGTACACTGAATATTGACTGGTCTCTAGCTTTTTTGCATGCATATAAGATCCAACTTTTATAACTAGCACCAATCATTTTCAACAGTTTGCCACTCATTCCTGTTTTTTCACTTCCATTTTCCCGAATGGAATTTCATCATCCTTATTCAATTCTCCTCGGCTTCCTTTTCTTGTATTTTCCAGAAAAATTATGCAGTTCAAGATGATGAAATAATTATGGGACGCTCTCTGTTCCAAATAGGGATATAACAATTTTTGTTTAGGGTGGGGAAATAGTTATGTGAACTTTAATTGTGATTTATTGTGAATATAAGAGAAAATTGAGAAATATTTTGGAGAATTTGCTGTTTAAGAAATTGATTTAAACAAAAACTTTTGCAAATTTCTATTCAATTACTTTTTCATTCATGGTGTCCATTATTGTCAATATCTTCATGAACATGAGATTTCAAATAACCCCATATAAAATTGCAAGTAGCTAAATCAGGAGATTTCACAAGAGGTTACAGTTCACTGCGACCTCAAGGTCTATTGTGCCCCCTTACAGAGCTGTTCTGACCACATCCTTCACAGCCCGTCTTCCAGTTTCAGAGATCTGATGAAATCCAATATCTGTGAAGGCTTCAACGAGGCTAGTTCCTCACTCTTACAAGTTTCTCGCCCAAGGCATTCTCTCCTCAGGCTCGCAATGCCAAATCATTCCGTGACTATGTGAATGGGGGTTTCTTTATCCTCCCCACAGAACCTACACTAGTCAGTGTCCGACAATCCCATCCTCAACTGGTGCTTCCTAAGGCAACAGTGTTCTGTAAGAAAGCCAGTGAGGAGGTGTAATTGTTTCTTACCAAGATCCAGATATCTTTTGGACCTTGCTGTTTCAAAGTTCCGAAGGAACTTAGTGGAATGATTCATCCCTGGGAGATTCCGCAAGAGCTTTTCCTTCTCGGCTTTTTCCTTCTCCAGAAACTCCTTCTTATAGGTACATTCACCTATACCACAGAAGGGTTCTGGGCCAATGAGTGACATTCGTGCGCCCTTTTTGGCAAGTGTATTAATTAGCCTCTTCGTTTCCTTTGATTCCCGAATGGCTGGGAACCCAGATTTGAAAAATCTTATTTTTCTTGCCTACTTAATTGAGTTTGTTCCGGCACTCCCAGATCATCTTTGAGTCGATGACGTAGGGGCTCAGTGCTTTAATAGCAGTTTGTCTATCTGAGTGTATGTCTGTATTGCACTTCTGATAGTTTCTTTCTAGATTTATATGTAGACATCTTTCAATAGCTAAGATTTCCGCCTGAAAGACGCTCATACAGGAGCCTAGCGACAGTGCACACTTGGTACTTGGCCCGTATATCCCAGCGCCAGCTCCTGTAGAGGTTTTGGAACCATCTGTATACCATTTTGCTTTATTTTCTTTGAGGTTATTGTCGGTGTCTTCCAACTATAACCTCAAACGTATCACCCTCATGAGATCAGTAAGAAAAACTCTAATATCTGCATATCTGGATCTCAGAAACCAACACCGATGTAATTTGTTGGCGCAAACTAGAATTACTCTACTGGGTGACATGATGCTAACGTCAGCCTACATTAGAGTAAAATATAACAAGAAAATACTTAACTCTGAAAGAATGAGTGAAAACTATTGCTAAGCGATACAAATTCTACAGGGTGGACTGATGACAGATGACTGATTTTATTGGTGAGAATTGCTAAGATAAAACAAAGATCGACCATGAGAATTATTATTTTTTTTATTAAATTTTGAAGTGACACGTTGTTCTTATAGTAATCTATTTTCCTTTTGTTGTCTCTTTCCAAATCTACTTGTTCGCCAACCATCTGGGTGTCGATGATAATTGATGTTCTTCCAAGGGAAGCCACGATGTCGGATTTGGGGAGGCCTTCGGTGGTAAGAAGATGGAGTTCTTCGACAACATTGAAACCTTGGTTTTGAGGTTTCTGGCCAGATAGGCCGATATAGCATTATGTCTTTTTATTTCAATGCCGTGAGTACGATGGCATACTTGAGATATGTGATTCAGGGTTTCAGGTAAAGGCCTATCGAGGTTCTGGATTTGTTTGGTAAGTCGTAGATCCTAGCTTTGCAGGTGTTAACAAAGTATCTTCCAGAAATGAACCTCGATGCGTCAAGTATCCAATTATGTTGGCCAGGCACATCAGAAGATCTCATAAGTGGTGCGCCATCTATGTTGTTAGGGTTAGTTTCTTTCTAGATAATGCATCGATACGCCACGTCAGTTTTTCGAACCAGACCGTACATTCCACCCTCGGAGTCGGCAACACGGGCCGTTAGGATCGATGAGCCCTTCCGCGGCATCGTGGGGAGACCGCCGCTTCCTCGGCAGCTCTCGGGCTTCATCGGCGGGGGCGGCGAGGCCCCGTCTCTTCAGGGAGGGTCGCAGGGGTGCGCTGCTCACCCCGAAGCTCGGCCCGTTCGGCTACGGGACCTTGCAGCCGGGAGGAAGGGTAACTGGGTTAAGGTAGGGTCCATTAGACGTGATGATGTCTTCCGGGACGTCTTTGGTTAACTGAAACGAAAGGATGAATGATTTAGCCCGGGTGTTTGATGGGGTTTGGGGCTTGGAATTGTGTCAACAGGACGGGATGTTGAGTTTTGATTTGGGAAGGTGTTGAATTAGTTAGTTGGGAACGGATTTTTTGAGAGGCATGAACTGTATGAGTATATTTTTGTAGATTTACTCCTACAAACGCAACATTACGATATATTATTGAGCAGACAGTTGCCGTTCTTAATCCCTTTAAAGATTCAATATCAATTAAAGGGTTATTCTTGCGCTTCGACCTAAATGGCGTATTAAGCCCCCAAACCTAAAACTTCGTTTCTAAAAAATTTTATAGGTTCTCACACCCAGTCTCTGAAACAAAAATAATTAAAAAATTTTTAATTATTCTAATGATGATCAGGTACAAACAGAAAACCGTCAAGAACAACCGAATTTGTTGAACGTCATTCCTTATATTCCTGGCCTTTCAGAGAAAATAAGAAGAATTGGTTCCAAATTAAACATAAGAACTGTTTTCAAAACACAAAATGATTTGAGATCCATTCTAACCAGAACAAAACTAATGGATGAGACACAAAAATTAGAAAATTGTGTTTACAATATTCCCTGTATAAGTGGAAAATCTTATACAGGAGAGACATCAAGACCTTTAGAGGTAAGAAAACGGGAACATAAGAACAACATCAAAAATAGAGACGTTACAAGATCACAAATCGCTGATCATGTATGTTCAAATAGCGGAGATCATATGATGAACAGGAACAACACAAAGATTCTAATGACGGAACCTGATAATTATAAAAGGAAAATTAAGGAATCCACATGTATTTTGTTAGATGAAGTAGATAATTTGGCCAATTGTTCTGTTGCAATAGATCGTATTTGGATTGATTTATTGAAGAAAGAAATGACATTTGAAAATTTCAAAATTAATTAAACCAACATCTCCTTATATTGACAACTTTCGATGAACAAATGAAAAAACAACAATTCTGAAGATTTTACAAGTATGCATGTCTGAAGAAGAACAGGTTGTCGGAGAACAAGCTGTGGTAGTACAGTTTGTAGGAATTTTATGTACTTTCATTTCGTATGGAAAGGAAGTTGATAGTTACCGAGTATTAAGCAAAACACTGACCAAGAATGAGAATTCAACTCCCCAAAAAACATAAAAATAGGATGTATCAAAACTACCCCAAAACTTCGCGGCTAGGGGTTCTTGTAAGCACAAATATACTGTACAAAGTAGAACTCAGTTAATGTCAGTTGGAGTGGGTTAAAAGAATACTAGTAATACTATTCACTAGATTTCATTTAGTATATTTTCAATTCCAGATTATATTATTTTTTCTGAAGCACTCTCTATACCTACTATACAAATACATTCACGTCCTCATAAGTTTGCATCTATCAAAATAAAAGATGCAAAACTGTACCCCAAAATTTTTCACATCATCAATAAACCCCTTTGAGCACCAACCTACAAAGAACAGAAATATCGAACAACCAATATTCCCACCCCAAAAAAAATAAATTTTTTCCGAACCGCCTTTTCATCTTATCATCTCACGTGACCGCATTCCTATTTCCGCACAAAGGCCACCAGAAATTTGTAGCACTTGCGAGGTTCGATATCAAACATCTGAAAAATTTAATTAACGCATCGACATGAAAAAGTCCACCTAAGAGAGAAAAGAGAAAAATATATATCATCCCTCTGGCGGCGGCGGGTATAAGTTCGCTGGACCGTGCATGTGCGAGCACGTTACACGGGAAATGAAATTATTAAGCGCTCATCGTTATAAAAGTTATAAAATGAAATTTCCGGGCCACAAAGCATGTCTGGGGGAGATGATATATAGGAACGCATTTTTTGCGTACTATTTATAATGGGAAGAATCAATGTTTGTGGAGTTGGGCCACGTTGCCGGATTGGGCTGTCGAATTATGAAGCGTTTTCGTGTCAGGTGTTGACGAGAAAAGGTGGGAAACTTATTCGAATGTTTTCTGGCCTATTTCTATCATGGCTCGTTACAAGCCTTGTGAGAAGAATCAGACTGTTTTGGTTGTATTCCTAAAGAATTCGGGATCTTTTCGTATTAAATGTTACGAGAAATTTTTTGGATTGTACTAGGTCTGCTTCACTGGGCACGCAAGGGCCCTCAAAATGGTTAAGGATGCTCACGCTCCCCTTCTCCAAAGAGGTGGCCGCGCGGGCACTAAGTTCTTCTTCGACGAACCCTACAGGGTAATTGTTCCTGATAGAGACCTATGGTCTTCATCAAACAGGCTTCTTAGTCCTGATGGACCCACCTGGTTCACTGACGGCTCTGTCACAGCAACAGGGTCTGGTGCCGGAATCGTGGGTCCTCACTTCAATCAGGCTATCCTTCTGGGGAAGGACTGTTCCATTGTGCAGGCTGAGCTATTTGCGGTTCTTGCATGCGCACTAGAAAATATTCGCAGGGGATACTCTGGCCAGCACATTTACATATGTTGCGACAGCCAGGGAACTCTGAAATCTCTATCCGATGTTAGAGTTGACTCTCTTTTGGTAGAAGAATGCAGGAAAGCTGTGCGTAGGCTGGGCTCTGATAACTTTTTGAAAGTAATCTGGTGTCCGGCTCATGCGGATATACCTGGTAACGTCAAGGCAGATGCACTGGCTAGGCGGGGAGCCGGATTAGCATTTGTTGGTCCGGAGCTTGCGCTGCCAATCTGTCGCACATCTGTCAGAAGTTTCTTCAGGAACTGGCTGAACAGGGAATTTTCCTCGGAATGGAGCGCAGGGGTGGGCCTGAGGTGGTCGAGGATTCTCATTGAGAGACCGTCCTCGCGATCTGTGGTCGATAGACTTCTGTTGCTGGAGAGGAAACAATTCGGTCTGGTGACTGGTGCATTGACTGGTCACCTGTTTAACAAGCATTTGAAGAGAATGGGATTGACAAGCTGCTCCCTATGCCGGTGGTGTAGGAGTACTGATGAAACTGTGGGAACCTTACTGAGTTAAGGTCAACACACCTAGGAAATCCAACACCTTCTATATCTATGGTGAGAGGGACCACTCCTTGCAGGCTCGCGACATTTCTGTCTTCGTGTCTGACGAGCTGAGTCTCTATAGAACGATGCGGGTGAACAATGGGCCACTAGGCCTCAGTTCGGCCGGAAAGGCACCGCACAGAGAAGAAGTACTAGGTCTGTCTGTCTGATTCCTCAATCTAATGAATTCCTTCTTGTACGTGCTTTTCCATATGCTACAAAAGCATTAATCCATTAATAAAACAGGATCTATGTGAAAAAAATAAAAGGCTTTTCTTTTTCTTACGACCAATAAAACAGTCAGAGTGTACTCTTAGGTTATAATGATTTTGATATTTGGACAAAAAGTGGAGTTACATCGAGTGGCAAAACTAGGTTATCATTACCATCATAAAACTACGAAATATAACCATGAATTCCGTGTAAAATTGAGAAAATCTCGCTCGAGTTTTTCCCACAGAATATGGCAATATAAACGAATTCTCCACAGAATTAGAGAAAAAAACCTCATAAGCGCTACAGCCAGCAATACAAATTTCCCTCATTCAATTGGCAGAGAAGAGAAGAGGAAAAACTGAGCTGACTCTTCCGGATTTGTAATCTGGAATGAGGCGAAACTAAAACGTTCGTCCTGGTGGAAACGAGCCTACATGGGACGTTTCCTTTCTAGATCAGCAGCGCTCGTATTATACCCTTTTTGGAGTTAAACCGAACAATCGGCGCGTGAATGCTCTTCCGCTCATATGGAACACGAACTATAAAGAGTACCAACTAGGGAGGATTTTCCTTCCATGCGGAAAATCTGATCAGTGGACAGATGTTTATCTGATAGGAATTGACAGGTGGACAACTTTATTCCTTTGTTATTGTTTAATGATGGTAATTTCAGAGGATGAACTGAAATTAATTAGGTTTGCACACAACATTTTGAAAATTTGTGGTTTGGGAAATATCTGCTTTATGTTTTTTGGGGAGAAGGAATTTTCGTTTATGCGATAGATCTGACCATTTTTTATTAACCAAAGATACCTGGTATATATTTTTTAGTATATGACGCAAAAGACGAATGTTTGTATTTTCATAATAGAGTATCCGATTGAAGTGATTTTTTTTGTAAATGAGAACTGTTACACTGGATATACATGCAAAATTTTGTGGTCATAGTGTCCACAGAACCATAGAAAATTCAATTGGAATATTGAAAAGAAGAATTCCTATATTTCCATAATATAGTATACTACTATATTATGGAAATAAAGGAATTCTTCTTGCCCTTCGTCATGGCCTTTCAGACCATCAGTCGCTAAACCAATAAACGAGTAGATAAGATAAGATTTTTCCGATGATCTCAATAAGAATGGTGTGAAAATTCTTGATTGAAATAACTTCCCATTTTGCACAAGACATACATTTGACATTTCTCATAGTGCTTCTGAATACTTTGTGTACGGTTGCCATGAGGATTGCACATTAAAATAGCATAAATTATGATAAATTCAACATTAAAATGGGTCATTAATATTCAATTTCCTACACATTAAAATCACCTTTCATTATGAGGTCAGCGGAAATAGTTATTTAATAAACTAGGTTATTAAAGACAGCGACTAATGACGTTAATAGTTCGAGACCATTAGTCGCTCGATTAATAACCGTGTTGATTACAAGATTTTTCCGCCGATCTCAACATGAATAGTGTATAAATACTTAATTGAAATACATTCTCAATTCGCACAAGACATACATTTGACGTAAAGGAATTTCTATGTTTCTATGTTCCAGTAGAGTTTTGACATTTCTCGTAGTGCTTCTGAATAGTTTGTGTACTGTTGTCATGAGGATTGCACATTAAAATGGCTAAAAAATTGAGCATTAAAATTGGTCATTAATGCTCAATTTCGTACACATTAAAAGAACCTTACATTTCGAGGTCGGCGGAAAAATAGATTTAATGAATGAGTGACATGACATAAGAACAATACTTTTCAATTCCGTATATTTCTGTATATTTTACAATGGGTACAAGAGCGTGAAAGGTTCTGATTTCACATAAGTACTTTCAACGTTTTTATATATCATCCAAAATCCATAAAACAACTTCATTCATCTTCCCTTCCCTAACCTCAAACATGAAACTTTAAAAACTCCGGTACACTCAACACCGTCACAAAAACACGAGGATTTCCACCGAAACAATAAATTTGTTTCGTTTTTCAAGCCTTGTCAGTTTGATTTCTGCGCTATATTATTTAAAGGGATTCCGGATAGACGCCTGCGACGCCGGCCGTCGCTTTGAGGTTAACGATAAGACGTCTGGGACGTCCCGGTTCCAGCCGGGAGGGTTAGTAGGGTCATTTGTAGGGACAGGATGTGCATGTTAGCTTCGACTTGTTGGCCGGTTTTGGGGCAGGTCAGTTACGGGGATGTGGAAGCTGAGTGGGTCATGTTTTAGGGGAATTTGTTGTTAATTGCAGGGTCGTGACGCATTAGAGTTTTGTAGAGTTTTATTCATACTCTTACTTCATCTTTCACATAATGATGAGTTTCGGTGTACTCATATCTTAATTGATTACATTATCTGAATGAACAGATAAACCTCAAAAGTTCGTAGTTGTGTAGGACTTGGGATGCATGATGAGTTTATGAATACAAAAACTCAGGACGATCGGAATTATATTTTGAAAATAATTCGAAAAATTTAAGAAAACCCTGAGCAGATGAGCAGATGCTTTTGAGCGTTCATTTATGGAACAATTAGGCTATTACCTCAAAATTTTGTACACGGGACTTGAGATTGAAAGGTACTTAATGAATAAATGCAAAAACTCACCATTTCTCAAAAACTTAAATATGTAAAAGCTCGACAATCGGAAAAATTAAATTAGATGGTTCTGGTAATGCGGTCCTCTTAAAATTTTGCATCAACATTCAGTTTATCAATCTTCATTCGCATAGTAAATTTAACTCCAAGCGGATATCCTGTTATGAAAATTTAAAGATTCTTCTTTTTAATATTCTAATTGAATTTTATCATGGTTCTGTTGACACTCTGGCCACAAATGAGGCTTTTTATGAGCAACTTGCATGTGGCCGCGAAATTTGACTTTTGTCTGAGATATTGAGGAACAGAATTTCGAATGGCTATGTTTTATGGAACACCCTGTACGATTTGGCTGGTTAACGAACTTAATCTCGGCTTTTGGGAACCGAACTTTCCCTGAAACTCTCAAGTCTCTAGGACAATCCCTCCGAAAGTTATCGTGCCGGACTGACAAAATTGAATTTGACTATGAATTCGTCATCAGGGACTCGAATCTTATCGTTTAATACCACTTTTGGCTCAAAATTACATACATTTGGGCAACATTATATAGCGCACAAATAAAAAAAATAAAAAAGTTTGTCTCGTGGACTCTTAGACTATCAGTGCTTCTTCTAAAAGATAAACGAGCCTCTTCATCCTTTCAATCATATCCTTTCTCCAGTCACGCCACAGTTCAATCGACAAAAACCCAGATTTTCCCACAATTAATTCAAAGTGCCAATTTACCAAGCCGTAGATTCGTGACACGCTTTTTAACAGACGATAAAAAGTGCGTTTTGTGTGTGCGATCCTTTTCGGGGCCTGCTGAGCGTCTGGAAACCGACGCTGGGTTCCGCACGAACAGGTGGCGTCCTTGACGTCGTGAAGCGGAGATTCGCCCTATGGGACAAACAGCTGTTTGGTGGCACGGTCGTCGTGTCAAGTAAGCTGGGGTTTGTTGATGTTGGATATTGTGATCTTTATTGTTTCACGCTTACAACACGCATGGAGGTGAGATGGAAATAAAGGGTTTTCCAATAAGAGGTGTTATTATGATATTCAAAGAAAAATGCCATTTTTCAGTATAAATTATCGGTTGTCTATTTCATTATGAAGAGGAAGCTATGTCGTTAATAGAGGAAAATAACATCAGGCAAATGACCACCACGACCACGCTTACAGGACCATATCCTTCTAATGAACTTTTCCATAACCAAATCGCAAAGTGGCTGCTCTATGTCCTCGATAGTGTCACGAATTCCATCTTTGAGGTCTTGAATCGACGCTGGACTATTGGCGTAGACCTTCTCTTTCACGTGGCCCCAAAGGAAGAAGTCGCTAGGTGTTAAATCACAAGATCTCGGTGGCCAATTGTGATCACATCTTCGAGAGATAACACGGTTCGGAAAGACACGACATTCTGATATTGAAAAAAAACTTCAACTTGGAGAAAGGATAATAAGAAACGTACCCATGTTTTTAGCTGGGTCCTTTATGATCCATTCTGAGGACAGTCATTTGATTTCTTTGTACAGCAGGGTGAAATCCAGTAAAATTTTTTCTGCAGCTGAAGGCGTTATAGACTGTTATAACATTTGAAGCTCACTGTAAAGTCAACCTGTGTTAAATTTTTCTTTCTTCAGTTTTTGTCCGCAGTATTGATCCGAATTATTTCCTTCGATCCTAGTGACTTCACAGTGTAGTTGTTCAAAGTACTACCTACCCGAAATAAAAACACTCTGTTACACTACAAAGGCCACCCAAAAGTGTTGTACAACTCTGACAAATGGTAGACATATTCGATTCTTGGTCTCTAATTTTTTCGACACTTGAAGACGATGAGATAAGCTGGGTCCTGACAAAAAGTGAACGCTAAGTCCAAGTGTAGACCTGGTAAATGGGGTATTGATTGGTTATCGACTCTTATTTTGTAGTTTTGGGTGGTTTTCGGGTGTAAGAGTCATTAAAGGCCTTATTTATGGTTTTCTCTTTATTGAAATGCCTAGGCTTTCGCCACTGTTTAAGCAAAATCATAAATAAGGCCTTTAGTGATTACTACACCTGAAAACCACCTAATTTCACTGGTAATTGGGGCCCCATAGAGTTGGAGGCCTAGAGGTGTGCTCCATGCGGACCTCAGGAGCTTCCTTTGAAATATCATGACCATTAGTTGCTGTCTTCAATAACCTAGTTGATTAAATAACTATTCCTCCAAACTTTCTTCAGGGAGTCATAGTCTTCGGTCTCATATACTGCGTTTGCTATACTCTTTTGGCCCAGAAAAGTGTCATTTTTCAAATCTTTTTTCCTGCAAACAATTTGGACAGTTGATTTCTGTATAACCGACAAACAGTTCCTACTTATCTGTTATTTTCATCTAGCTTGGTGCATCCGCCATTTTGTTGCGTTGACCAGGTTCTTATTAGGAGATTTATAAATGATCCGATATCAATATATGAATGATTAGAAATTAATTCTCAATGTAAGTGATTAGAAAACTTCAATTCATCATGTCAGATGGTATGTTCATTCGAATTGAAAGAAAAAAAACTGTAAGATGTGGAATATAACTCGAGTTTACCAGCATGAGTTGTGAGCTTTCCCAACTTGCTTCTAAAACTATTTTCGAATGACTTTCAGCCTGACAAACAAGACAATATCCATGATTCATCAAGCAACTAATATCTTCATCCACTATAAGCTATAAGGCTCAACAAACCACTCGTAAACAACTCGTAACTGGAGTTGAACGAGTTGATTGACTCGAGTTGGAAATTTCCAGCAATGAGGGCTGATTTAAATACAATTGACAATATCCACGTTCATTGTAGAACGTAACTCGAGTCAATTGACTCGAGTTAACCATCACGAGTTTTGATCTTCTCCAACTCGCTTCTGGCATCATCTTTCAAAAGGCCATAAGCCTGAAAAATATCGCTTCAACTCTATCATCAAGCAGCGTGAATACCTCAACATCTCCACCCACTTCAGAAGTCCGTACAGCCTAACAAACCGGTCGTAAACACAAATTCGACCACATCTATCGTCCTGCACTTACCGCGTGACACTAATCAACAACTTGTCACTTTAATGCAGTAATTCGGCATAAATAATCATAGGCGGAACTATCGATATATTATTGCGACAAACGGAGGCTGGGCTAAACACATAAAGGAGCATAAATTCGGCCCGGTTGACGCTAATTTGTGCATTAGCCTGGGCCGATTTAACGGGCTCGAATCCGCTACGGCGTAATTGTTTAAAGGCTCGTGAATTTGTTGCTAACTCCGTGGGAGCGATTCATCCCCGTTAATGGGACGGTGTTTATGTCGCAGGTAAACCTAATTAGATTGGGATTATGGCGGTTTTCAGTTTCATTAGGATTCCCCATTGATTTCGGTCTTTACTGGCGATTTATTGGCCATGGGCACTAGTGGATGGTTTGAGTGTAAGGGTGGGTACTCACTGAGAGACGTAGTGCAGAAGACGACATGGCAGTTTGTGTCCTCAAGACTTTAGTTGAGGGGTTTTTACTTCACTACGACCTTGAATACTATTGTGTCCCCCAACAGAGCTATTGTCGCAACTACATTTCAGCTTATTTCCAGTTCCAGAGCCCAAATTAACTCAAGTATCTGAGCGGGCTTTAGTTTAGTCTAAAAAGGGGTTACAGTTCACTGTGCTCCCTTACAGAGCTGTTCGGCCATACCCTCACAGCCCGCCTTTCAGTTCCAGAGATCTGATAAAATCCAATATCTGTGAAGGCTTCAACGAGGCTAGTTCCTCAATCTTACAAGTTTCTCGCCAAAGGCTCTCTCTCCTTAGGTTTGCAATGCTAAACCATTCCGTGACTTGGTGAAAGGGGGTTTCTTTCTCCTCCCCACAGAACCTACACTCGTCAGTGTCCGACAATCCCATCCTCAACAGGTGCTTCCTGAGGCGACAGTGTCCTGTGGGAAAGCCAGTGGGGAGGTGTGATCGTTTCTCACTAAGATATAGATATCTACTAGTTCTTGCTGTTTCAAAGTTCCGAAGGAACTTAGTGAAATTATCTATCCCTGGGAGATTCCGCCAGACTTTTTGGAGAAGGAGAAAGCTGATAGGGAAAAAAGAAAGGTAGATTCTTTCTCCCTGTCCCAGACATTCTTTGCGCAGACTCACAAAGACAAGGCATTCTGTTACTAAATAATCAAGAGTATCCTATACTATTAAGAATTCTCAACATATGTCAAAATACTTTTTGGAGCCAAGTGGAACTTTTTGGAATGATCCATTTCCAGAAGATTTCTCACAGTGCTTCTCTTTCAGTTGCACCTTCTAAAAAAAATTTTTTCTTATGAGTGCATTTGCCTACAAACACAGAAGGGTTCTGAGTCAGTAGATAGCGTTTGTGCTACCTCTTTGGCTACTGTGTTGAACTCTCCGTTTCCACTGTTTTTGCTGCAATCTCATATGAATTTAGAGTCGATGACATAGGAGTTCAGTGCTTGAATATCAGAATGGATCGATGTGTTGTCAGTTTCTTTCCAGGTTTTTTACATGCATATTTGGATTGTAAATCTTTCTGCCCTGTAAATACTTAAATAGGAGCTTTACTATAGTTTACCGGGTGTCCTGAATTCATTGTCTAGAGAGGGGATTTCAGAAACCCGATTAGTTAGAACAAAATGTAGTAAAGAAAAATTGATTACTTCAATAAATTCTACTGAAAAAAGTGCCTGTATAATGTTTTAGTTTTATGTTTATAACGTCAGTAATAAAGAAGTTATGATAGCTTTTCATTTGACGCCATTTTCCAATTGTCTCTAATAGCTCGAAAACGGTTTGACTTAGAAGGTTGCGGTTTTCACCAAATGAATTCTCCCAAAGATCGAGCCCGAAAATTTGCCACTCATTTTGCTCTAGCTCATAAGGTTTCTGAGAACCAGAGAACCCCTCACTAGACAACGAATTTAGGACCCCCGGTACACTTATTTCTTGACTACTATACTCCAGCTCCGTCTCTATCGTGCTTTTAGAATCATCTGTACTCAAATCGACTGTCACGTGCAGCCTATCGCATGGACTAAATGCGTCAAGCTAGCCGTGTCACTTGATTTGAAAGAGACAACCATATTAGTTGTTCATTGGACCATCTATTCCGTCAGAAGCATAGCACGTAAATCTGTCGAATATACCACTGTTCAACTAGACGGCAAAATAGTCTCTCTAATACATATATTTTCGATGTGAATTTCCAAACCTGTATACATGCACAAAACACACACCGTCCCAAAGGAAGATGAATTAAGCATGTCCTTGACATTGACCCTCGGAAGGTATGGCTAGAAGTGGAAAATAAGGTCAGTAAGTTGGGTCCAGGGTCAGGATCGGTCTGATCGTTGACCTAGGGGGAATCTTCCCGGCTTATCCAGCCATTTACACGACGGCTAGTCCCGAAAGCGGCGGCATCTCGCTTATGGCTTCGAGCGGCGGCAGCCGGTGTCGAAGGACCTGTTTGCGACCGGCTATAAAGACCGATGCAGGGCTAAAGGGGGGCATAGGACGAAGGTCTCAGGTGGCTGATAAAATCTGGGACGTGGATTGGAGCGTTTGTTGGATTTGGGGCGCTTGTTTTTGTTGAATCAGGATGCAGGTTTTGGTGGATTGTCTGTTATTTTTTGTTTTGGAGATGGAGAAATGTCATGGACGATTCGGTTGAACTGACTGAGGAATAAGTGGGAAGTAACTCTTTCCTGGTCTTTTGAACAAAAGGAATAATTTACTTTAAATTCTCTAGATCCGTTCAGGTCGTGTGTTGAGTTTGTTCATTCATGAACAGACACTGCCATCAATGCTGGAGTTCCTCATCAATTTCTTATCAATTTTATTAATGTTTTAGAATCTGAAGATCTAATCCTGGATATCCTGGATGGATTGTGAAGACCGTTGGAGGAATTCGCAAGGCTAAAGGGGGGCATAGGACGAAGGTCTGAGGTGGCTGATAAAATCTGGGACGTGGATTGGAGCGTTTGGAGTGGAGTGGTTTTTGAGATCTTGTTTTGAATGAATTAGGGTGTAGTTTTTACTTTATTGTCTTTAATTGTAGAAATTAGAGATGTAGGAGTGTCCTGAACGACTTGATCATACTGACTGATGAAAAAGAGGATGAGTAATTCTTTCTGTAGCTTTTGAATGGAAGAAGCAAGTTTTCTAGACGAGTTCAAGCCTTGCATCAGTATATTCTATTCATTTATAAACAGATATTGCCAATTCTGGAGTGCCCCATCAATTCCATATCAATTTTTCTGAAAACAATTTTCAGTTGGTCATTTTAGTCATTATCTCGAGGGCGTACAAAATGAATAGGCAATTAGTTTTTACTGAAGTAATTATTTTTCAAATAAGAAACTTTTTGTGAAAAAATTCGTAAATATTGGTCAACTTTTGTGAGCTGTATCAGTCAGAAAAATGATACTGGACGAATGCCTATTTTCTTCAATAAAGATTGATTTTTTACAAATGAGAATATACAATTTTTATTCACTGTTAGTCTAAAGTTCAGCTTTTCAGATTTTTTTCGCGAGGGTCAAATTTTACCGACTTTTCAAGAACCATAACTAAAAAACTAAATGGGATACAAAGAATCTGTCTGGATATTCTCAATCTACGGCATCTAATTAGTAAAAAGTGTAATTTTGACGGCGATCAGAGTCGAAATTTTTTTCCAAAAATCGCAATTTTTCCTTACCTATGTATGGAAATTTTGCCAAAAATCGAACTTCTCCGATCGCCACCAAAATTTCATCATTTAATAATTCGAGGGCGTAGATTAACTCTATTCAGACAGATTTTCTGTATCTCATTTATTTTTTAAGTTATAATCGAAAAAACACCTGAATTGTTCGCGATCGGTGAATAAAAATTAGATATTCTGATTTGTTACGAATCAATCTACAATATAAGAGATCAGCATTTGTCTAGTGTTACTTTTCTGGCTGCTGCAGATCTTTAAAATTGACCAATTTACCCGGATTTCTCCACAAAAATTCGACTATTCTGGAAAATAAGTATCCTTTGGAAAAAATAATTGCAAATTGTCTATGTTCTTTTCGCCCTCGATTCAATTAATAAAATGACCTATGACTATCAGCTCGTTCTTCGAATTTGACTTTATTTCATCAATTGTGACAAAAACACTCTCATTGGACCATGTACCTTTTGACGATGATAAAAATGAAGCATTTTCAGAATCGCAGCAAAAACCAGCTAAACCAAACGGACCATCAGGAACCTATCGTCCGTTCATCCCTCTTCAACCACCGTCCGCCACCCCCGGCTTCGCCTTGTTAACTCCAGACCACGTTCATTCCCGCCTCCCGCCTCCCGCCGCCATGCCGTTGTCCCGAGACCGCCGCCAACTCCGACAAAAAAGAGAAGATAAGATCCCATTCACCCGGCCGTACTACGGGGCCACTACGAACGGCTCTTGGACCCGGTCTCGACGTGAAAATCCTCGCCGGTTCGTGTTGACAAACATTAAAGCAACCTCCTGTCTAGAAACTAGGCTAGCGTTAACACGTTCCCGCTTTCGGAATCATTTCCTCGACCCTGCAGCTGCTGGGAAAACAGCTGAGGATATCATGACAGGATGAAATTTCGAGGACGCTTCTTTACCGATTTTCTAGGTCTTCGTACGACCGACCCTGCAACAGGTTGAGTGTTTGGTGTGTGTCTGGATCATGAGGATATTATGCTTTGGCGATTTAAAAGGTTTAATGCAGATAGCTCAACCTGAAATGTGAAATAAAAACGCAGAGAATACTATTAATCGACGAAAGTTAACAAATATCACTTTCGTGCTTCGGAGGTAGTCTCGTCCAAGTTCAGAGAACCTACGAGGGAGTCATATCATCCGAAGCATCCACATAAAGCTGTGTCGATGAGTCAAACCCTCGCCAGTTCGTGTGGACAAACATTAAAGCAACCTCCTGTCTCCAAACTAAGCTAATGTTAACACGTTCCTGCTTTCGGAATGATTTCTTCAACACTGCAGTTGCTGGGGAAACAGCTGAGGATGTCATGACAGAATGAAATTTCAAGGACGATTCTTTACCGATTTTTTAGGTATTTCTTCGAACTGGAATGTTTGGGGTGTACCTGGATCAAGAGAATATTGGGACTTTTCTATTTGACTTATCAACTGAAAAAAATCACTTCACTTCAACCGAACTGACCAATAGGAACGCGTTACTGATTTTGGATAAGTTTGGAAGTAATGCAGCTTCAAATAGGAAAGTCGCTATCAAATAGTTTTAATGCTGATAAGTGATAATGCAAGTGGAAACGTTTGAAGCATCTAAAAGAAGAAAATATTATCGAGAGTATCCATACACTGCAATTCGGCTCTATTAGGACTCATCACCATGGCTATAGCTCTCAATTATGTGGAACACTCCAGGACCCTATATATCACAATCGGCGCATTGCTTCTGGTACTATAACCGAAACAACACCATCTTTTGAGAATCCTCACGACTAATCTCCTTCCAATGTAGGAACCTTGAACTGAGTGTCGAGACGACTTTTCTATTGGTATAGGCGATTCAAGTTGATCTCCAAGCCACCTTGCGGCAAAAATTGGAAACCGTGACATTAGGTCTCGAAGTATTTGGCGTATGGATGTTGTGGCAGAAATATTAGTATTTTAGTGGTTTGTATTAGTTATTTGTGTAGTTGGGATATTTTATTAGTTCGGTTTGGATATTTTATTTATGTAGTTGGATTATTTTAGTAGTTTTAGATTTTAGATGTATCATTCTTGAGTTTGGTGAATGTGAGAATAATTTTCTCCCTAATATTCAGGGATGACACAAAGTTTTCTTTTTTCACTCGCAATACTAAACTCTCGATGGTATCCAGCATTTTAAAAGAGTTCAGGCCAGTCATACTATTCAGTTTTTTGTCACTAATTATATTTTCACAAATTGTGCGAATTTTCCAAGTATTCACTTGAACGGCAACATCTTCATATTTAATTTCCGCCAAAGCACATAGAGCTTCAGCGGCCATCCATTCATCAGATGTTCTAGTAATTTCCTGAAATTTAAACTTTAGTATATGACCATCAGAATATTCCATTTCTTTACCTGTGCATGGACTTCATTTGCAGCTTCTTGTTCATCTTTCATTGATTCACAAGTGGTATTCAACTGAAAATTTTGCAAAAATGAATAATTATGAATTGAACATTACATAATACAATATAAGCTTTTAATATATATATAAATTTAATTACAATTGGCTGTACAGCATCATATTTTTTTATCCTCCGTCTTTCCTTATTCACTCCGGTTTCATGAGAGCCCTTAGGAAGGTTTTTTGTTGGAATAGCATTCCTCTTCAGTCTATTACGTCTCAAATTCGACTTTTTGGGTCTGTTGTCCTCCACTGAATAGAAAATCACTGTATTATTCAAAGTTCTAACAACATTCTAACAACTCACCATGTAGACAGAAATCCGAATCTTCAAAATGTTTTGAACAGACTTTCATAGAACTTGAAATTGTCTTTCCACACTTCAAATTTTTTTCCCAAACTTTTCTGACATCGACTTTTTCAATAACACCATTTTTATTGTTTATTTCAACTGAACAAGTACCATGTTTGGGGAAAGAATGAAAGGACACGAGGTCCTTGTTGGCACGACTTTTGCATCCATAAACACAACAATATACTTTTGAATTAGACATTTCCGAACACAAATACAATGAAGACGAGAAAAATAAACTTTCAGTCGCTCAAAACTCACGAAAAAACTGGTAACACCAACTAATATCTAGTACATGCACTACGATGCCAAACTTCGAGACCTAATGTCACGGTTTCCAATTTTTGCCGCAAGGTGGCTTGGAGATCAACTTGAATCGCCTATTGGAACAAATGGTAGACTGCTGATTATCGACTACTTTCCAGTTCGAAAGTCCCGATGAAACTAGAGTGGTTTTAGGAATCAGATATGATCGCCCATGATAATTTCCGTACCCAGGCAATCCCTCCGTTGGGAACCGATGGTCAAACATTCCGTCACTAGATATTCGAGAGTTTCCTCCATTTTCCGCAAAATCTGCACTCATCGTTTTCGATGAAACCGTTTTTCTTCAGGTGTATCCTGAGACGGCAGTGAAACACGAGAAACCCTTGAGAAAATTCAACCTATTCTTGTTCGATTCCCAAAAAGTTCAGGATCTTCCCATATTAAAAATTTCCAGAAATTCTTGGTAGTGTGTTAGGTCCGAGGGGACTCAGAGAAATCAAGCCTAGAGGGAGTTTATTGACTTGAGTTATCAGTACCTATATATAGTTGTAAATACCTGTACCTTGATTCTAAAATAGCCTTGAGTCATCTGTTAGTCTGAATAACAATCTGGAATATAAATTTTTTACTGTGTCCGAGTTTACTCGAAAGTTGAAAGAGCAACATGAGGGTAGAATGATTTAAGTTGGCCTTCCTCGTAATGAAAACTTGATTAAACGTTTTCTTCTGACAATTCTAACCTAAAGTCAGCGCTCTCTTCGTTTTTATGAGTGGAAATGCGTGAAAAGACTTGGAAAATCTCTCAAGATCAATCATATCCCAATTCACCCCACCCACATACGTTGTTTGTGTAGTAGGATTTTCATTGGCCGTAACATTCGGATGTAACCGTTACAACGTCATAACATAACCATTTCGAGTAACGGCAAGGGTGGATCGTAAAGTGGATTTGATGGTCCTTTTACATATTTACTACCCTTTATTTAATTCCCATATTCTTAACGTTTTATAGACCATAGAGCAAACATAGTAGACAATGTGACCGTTCGATGCGGAATCGCTGCTATGTCGTCGGTGGTTTAACATCTGTTGGTTTATTTTATGGCGAGATATCGAGAGGTAATCTATTTTGCCACTAATGGTTTATGAATAGCTCGGTAATGATTATGAACGGAGCTAATCTTTGTGATCGGTCATGCTTCGTGGAGGTAATGACCACTGGTATAACCGTGTTAATCAATCATGTTTTTTTCTTGCCAGGTTTTACCCTTTTTGTGTGAACGCTTTTAGAAAACTTCGTTTTGTAGTTTTTCAAAACTGGACAGTGTCAACTGAAATTCCTTGGAAGGGTCACTACCGCCCTGAACAGTATTTACTATATTCTTATGCAGACTTGTACAATATTTTTTTAAAAAGAGAGGTTTAACACCTGGAAGGAGGTTGTTCGTATGGATCTTCAAAGATGGCGTCTTCGGGATACAATAACTGAAAAAAGGTGCTATTTTCCTTTAAGGTCCTGGCTGCCTTCTATCCTGTAGAGCTATTCCATGCTGATGAGTCATGATAAGGACGAAATGGCCATATATGGATGCTCTATTGATATCACTTCCTTGTTTTTGCTTTGAACGAGGACGAGATTAGCTTCGAAGTATAAGTTTAATATTGGATGAAGTTAATCAATTGATATTATTCTCTGCTGACATTATTTATTTATAGTATATTATATTATAAGGATTAAAAGTGCATATTTTTTTACGAGCAATATTTGCAGTTGCGAGGCGCAGCCGAGCGAATGCAAAATTGCGAGTTAAAATAGGCACTTTTAGTCCGAATAATATATACTATTTTTTCTCCAACCAAGTCAAAATTACAATAAAATTGGTTTTAGTGAAAAATCGTTCATAATTTGGTTATGAATTTGAACACAGAATCATGACAGTGATTGTCAAGTAGACTTCAAATGCATTTACTTTTAATCCAAGGATTAAAAGTAGCGTTTTTAATCCTGGGATTAAAAGTGTTGCTAAGCAACGAGCAAATTTTTGTACAGTAAGGTAATTTATGACTTTTGCACCTGAAAATAGTACAAAAATGTCAACATTTTTTGATGGTTGGAGAAAAAATATATTTTACTAGCGGAATCAACAGACGTTGTTCTGCATACACAAAATTAATTCGATTCGATCCAGTCGTTTAGTTGTAAAATAGATGAATAATCTAGATAACGACTACAGCGCCATCTGTTGATCTGATTTGTGATCAGAAACATACGGCATCAAGTAATCCAAAATACATTAATACATCATAGGTTTAAAATTTGTAAAATATGGAATAAGTAAAAAAATTTTTGTATAATGTGTTAGTTCATACGTTATTTCTGATTAAAATTTCAAATTTTCGATTCACTCGATGTAACTTCACTTTTGTCCAAATCTCAAAATCATTATAACCTATAAATATGTATTCTATGACTGCTTGATTGGTCGTAAGAAAAAGGAAAGCCTTTTTTTCTGAACAATTCTTTTAAAAATATTTTCTTGTATAAACCTCACCCTAGCAATTATGAACACAACAAAAAAAGAATTATCCAATTTGGTGCAGCCGTTTGAAGAATATTTGATTTTGAGGGTAACCATAGATCCTGTTTTATTAATATAGATTGAATTGAACACAATACAGTACCATTCTAGACTGCGTATGATTCCTGAGCTCAAGGAAAAACCTCAGAAAAAAGCCCTGTCCCGCTGTTTTTCACAAAGTTGAAACCAGGAGGGTGTTTTAAACCTAGTCAGGCCTTCCAAGTGATGATTTTTCCAAACTTCTGTTCTTTGTAGACCGCTACAGGACCCTAGTGAAGTGAAATCATGTAAATATCGAATTCAATTTCGGAATATGACGAAAAACGTGTGACAAACTTATGTCGAAATGACATTAATGTTTATATGATTAAGTAAGTAGTTGTATATTATAGTAAATATAATTATTCACATGTATAATTTCATTTATAAAAAAAAGTTAATCGATATATTTCCAACTAGCAGTTATTTTCGAATTCGTTCAATTCGTGACAAAAAATCTTTCGTGCCTTTTTTTTCAACTAAAAATGATTCTTAGTTTTTTAGTCAGTGTTTCAGTAAAACTTTTACACATACCGTGTCTCAAAAAACGAAGCATTTGCTGACAAACATAAAATAGCATGATATCATTAAATGCATGTTACTATGATTTTTTTAGTCCTTCTCCCGAAGTGTACATTTCAAAACTGAAACCCTTTTTGCACAACTTTAAATGGAATTTTATGCCGAATGGGTTCCATTATCAATGTCATAACATCAAACACTATCAGCTTTTACAGATCATTCCGAGGGTCCCACCCTTTCTGAAAGAGTCACCCTAGATAGAATGTAATTTTGGAATAAGTTAATTTGGAATAGAATGAACTTGAATAAATCTGATTACATCTACTCTTTGTTGTATAATCAAAAGTGCACCCCCAAAAGGAGGGCTGAACCGTCGCAATCACAGAGTATGAAAAGTGTTTTGATTAATTGGCATTACACAAATTTCTGATGATAGTTGAATTGAAATTACTCAATCAAAGAAATGAATTGCCTTTCTAATGATCTAATTGTATAAGTCATTCTTTTTATCGAATAATGCTTTTTCGAATTGAAGAAGGGTATAGCTGATAGCTGATTTCGGAGATATATATTTATTCTTTTGAGTTGAGAGCTAACAAAATACAATACATGAAACAACAAAGTCCCTAGCTGAGGTTGGTGCAAAACGGGGTACCATACTATTCTGTCGTATGATACCAGAGCACAGGGAAAAACCTCAGTAGAAAAAACCCTGCCTCGCCGTTTTTACAAAATTGCAACTTAAAACTATTCGAATAAATATCTTCAATATTCAGATACAAAATACGTATTTCTTGCTCTTGGGCCAGGAGGGTGTTTTTAAACCAGGTCTGGCGTTCAAAGTGATGATTTTCGAATCTTCTGTTCTTCTAAGACCGCTACAGGACCCTTCTGAAGGGTAATCATCTCCCATAGATTTAAATAGTGGTATTTCATCCAAAAAATCGAATTAATTTCGGAGATATGTCAAACAGTTTCTGGAATATGGCATTTTCAATTTTTTTTACCTGAATCGTCAGTTTTGAAAATATTCGAGAAATACAATTTTAAATCCGCATAGGCTGAAAAACTCTTCAATAACGTTTTCAAAATGCCTTTTTAGAGTGTGAGATGTAACAGTATTGCCAAAAATCCTTAAACATCAATCGTTTTATCTTTTTCGTTCCAAACATCAGTCATGTCGTATAAAATAACTTGTAGAACTGTATTTATTTTCCGTTCAGCTCGACATACGGAAGGAGCCAATACAATTTCCTTGAAAATGACAAGGCAAAACTGAGGAAATATTGGGCCAATACGTCTCCTGTCCACCATGGAACCTTTCTGCCATGTTTGATTTATAGACAGCCAGAAGATTGCAAAACAACGATATCCGATATTTGTGAGAAATGCCACAATCATAATAAATTGGCAGAAATTTAATTTAGTCGAGATGAATTATAAGCTTCCGTTTTATCAAGTCATCCATAATTTACAATCTAGCCGAGGGAACGGGGTGGGAAATGGAAATGAGTTTTCCTCGATTGCATTGTTTTCCCGGAATTCGAGTCCCGTTCTTACGTCAGGAAGGAATTTTATTGCTGATTTGATCAAGAGTTCTTCATGGAATTTTATGGACTTTGCGATCGAAATGTCGAACACGTCTGATGTGGATGAGTTTGATGGGGTTGAAAAATTTTATTAGTTTTTGGATTTACTACTTACAGTTATTGAATGATTACATTATTTTTCAGGTTATTCGCCGTAATTTGAATCTCCTCTCAACTTTGTTACATAAAGATATACAAAACAGTGTGTATACTACATGTATAGGTACCATATTTTTTTCAGACTTATTGGATTATTTTGATTTCCGGAATCCGAACGAAATACTATTCAAGTTTTCATAATAATTTATTATATTGCTATTTGCAAACTGAATACTTCGGATCAATTCTTAAATGTGAATAATAAAAGATATTTGAGAAGAGTTCATATACAACATTATTTAGTTGGAAATTGACTCAGTATCAGTATTGCAGACAAATTCGAAAAAGAATTTTTCTTTAGACGAAAGAAATTTACAAAAAAACAGAATAAAGCATGCACACATCTGAAAATCCAAATTTATCAACTTTATTTCTTTCTCAACAATTTCTTATATCATTTTCTCAAAAAACTGGATTTACATCCTTACGAAATTCAACTGCTTCAAGAACATTCAAGAATCCTTCAGACCACCAAAAGCAATATTAATAACGATTCTTAAAACAGAATTCCAAAAGGATTCCAGCGTCAAGAGATTCGCAAGTCGGAAAATACGAAATGATAAACCGAAATTAATTTAAAACCCGCTCATAAGTCGAATGCAAATCGAGTGGGTCCCATAGATCTGCTCGACGGTTCATAATCCACCACAGAGCGCACCAATTTATTCAAAAGATTACGAATTGCCAACGTGAAGCAATTGTGAGCGTTTGCTGCAAACACAGCCTGCATAATTCCTCTAAAATTGCATTCGATTTTCTATTCTGCATCTACTAAAGGAGCGCGCATACATCTACACAGAACGCACACAATAATGTCTAACGTTGAACGTTCTCAACTTATCAGCGAAATTCAAATGAGATATTTCGCCATTACAAGAGATCTGAATGAATTGAATTCGAACCGTTGCAGTGCTGTAAATCTGAATTTGAAGTAACACCATAATTTCTCTACACTTCGAATTCTATTTATGCGGATAACATTTTGTATGAATCACATCGAAAAGCTTTCTACTTTGCCTGTCGTGGATCGTGACTGAAACTAGTTCCTATATAAATTCAATAATTTCTCTTTCGTAATAACTTCGAAGAAGTAGGAACTTACCTTTCTATCTGTACGAATGAGATGTACGCAATCTCTGTGAGCTAATTCCTTCTTTCGATCGAAAAATACTCGCCGAGTTATTTGCACGATAAAATGCATGAATGCCTGCTTGTAGTCTGATCAGATACAAATCTCTTGGGCTCGAGAAAAATCCAGGAATTACGGTACAGGAAATTATCTGAGTGAAAAGCTTAATCGTCCATTTAACACAATGGTTGATAAATTTTGCATCGAAAATACTTAACTGTGATACTAAGAGGACAGATTGATTAATTCTACATTTCTGAATGACTTGGCGATTCAACTTTCTCTCAAGATACTATGGGAGTCAAAGTAATTATTCAGGAATATTTCTGTTCAGAAATCATGAAACAGGGATATTGACTACTTTTTGAAATTTATTTTATTTCAAAGATAAATCTATACAAACACGAAAAATTTAATTTTTTCTTGAAAATATAATAATTGCCAATAAAAAATACGTAAATGAAAAGACAATTAGAAATTCCCGCAGAAATGCTCAATTTTGTCACGTTATGATGATTACGTCAATATCCAATAAACAAACTTTGACTTCTGTCAAAGCGAACTGATTTTGCCTGATTCCTTGTGAAAAAGTTCAATCTAAGCCCTCAAAATGAATACGTCGGTCTATAAATGCTGTATAAGGTGTTTCTTCCATTTGTAATAATAAATATGAGTTAAAAGTTTGATACTTACAAAGACAATTTCACGTTTCTAAGCTCCGCTGCACAAAAATCTTTGTTTTCAGCAAAGAAACTTGCGACCATCACATCAGGGAATCAATAATAGTAAGTTATTACTTTTACCCTTGATGAATCCTCCATTATAAAGGAAATTGTAGATTATCGTTCTTGAAACTGGTAATTAAACTATTCTGTTCTCTTTCAGCTTTCAACTTCATAAGTTCGAATCAAATTTGATTTTGAATTAAGTCGATGGTTTATGTCAAAAATGAACTGAAAATTGCACAGAAATGATGGTATTTCAATAATCAAGGTGATTGGAGTTTTGTGAAACGCGGCCTTATGAATGTATTTTGTTGATCTGAGCTCAGAACATTCGAATTTGCAACGAAAATATTGAATAGTGACGTCAACTACCTCTGATTGGCGTTCGCAGTCACGTGATAGTTGATAATAAATAACATAATTTGAATCAACTCTATTTAATTTAACGAGAATAATAAAAGCACTGAATAGTTATTCACGTACCAAGTGCGTTATATGGATCCTAACGCCCGGAGGGAAACATTCGGCCCGAGGGCCTTTGCCCGAGGGATGAATGTTGCCCAATGGGCGTTAGGATCTAATAACGCTCGTGGCGCATACAAAATTTTATTTTTCACGAATATATCAAGATATCGAAAAAAACGAAAGAAAATGTTGAATTTCTGACATTTCTTAAATTGCATCATTTTTCGATGTCATTCTCATCGGAAAATTAATGAGAACTGTCAGATCTGTGTCATGTGTGTTTACGTGTAGGAAGTGCTTGAGAATATTTGTTCATTGTGAACGAAATAGGCCAGATTCAAATGAAACAAGGTATGAATATCCTTTTTCAATCCTTTTATAACGTTTATTACTAAAAATATTTGTTTCAGGAACGATGAATTTGATGGGATGAATGGAATAAGATCGGAGTAAGTGACATTTCCCAAGCGAGTTCACAGGACAAATATGCCCTAGAATATTTGCAATTTTGAGAAGGAAAATAAATAGATACGAATAAAACAAGGAACGAATATCCTTTTTGAATAGTTTGAGAACGTTTATTAATGAGTATATTTGTTCCAGGAACGATTGAATTAAAAAATTGAGTTAAATTATAGAAGTACGTGACATCTGTCAAGGTGGTTCAGAGCGGGCGTTATGATCCACAATGCCCGCTAAAATGCCCACGGGCATAATGAGTGTATTTATAGCAACCGTTTCTAAGGTAAAATAAACATATAATGTACCAGTGAAAAATAAATGGTTTTTTAGGATTGCAAAAACTTCCCTCTATGGGGAAAACCTCAATATATATGAATTCGTAACATGAGTCAACATCCCTATTGTCAACACAGAAGAGGTAAGTATTTATTTCCATTGTTAAATTAATTCGATTCCTGCAAATCCAAGGATGAGTTCAAATACCCGAGCACTGTACCTCAGGTGTAATATATTTCGCAACATTAACTGCTTCAGCTTAATGTTCCTAGTTGAATTTTTGGTTTGTCACAAGTTTGCGATTCTTCAGGCAGTAATAAAACAGGTGAACACGACATTAACTACCACATTTCAGGGTTAACGGCTGTAAACTTTGAATGGGTTTCGAGGTAACTCGGTAAATATCTCACATTTACTTCTTTCACAAAAATTAAAGAGACTTGATCATGTGAAGGAATTGTTCATTAGTTTTCTATAAGAAACGAAATCCAAAAAAAGCACTTTCGTGAAGTTAGAAACTTTTTCTCGCTCGCTCATATCGGGAAAACGATAAATCGAATTTGAATATCTTCAGAGCCATTGATTTCATTCATTCATGATTTATAATTATTATTATTATTTTGACATAAGTTTGTCACACTTTTTTATCATTATTTCGAAATTGAATTCGATATTTAGGATGAAATGCCACTATTTAAATCTATGGGAGATGATTACTCTTCAGTAGGGTCCTTAAGCGGTCTTAGAAAAAACAGAAGATTCGAAAAATCATCACTTGGAACGCCACACTTGGTTATAACACTCTCCTGGCCCAAGAGCAAGAATTAAGTATTTTGTATCTGAATACTGAAGGTTTTTATTCAAATAGTTTTAAGTTTCAATTTTGTAAAAAGCGCTGAGACAGGGTTTTTTCTACTGAGGTTTTTCCCTGTGCTCTGGTATCATACGCCAGAATAGTAGGTACCCCGCCCCCCCGTTTTGCACCACCTCAGCTAGGTACTTTTTGTTTTATGTATTGTATTTTGTTAGCTCTCAATTCAAAAGAATAAACAATACATATATTTATGAATTCAACTCTTCTCTTCAAATCTCGAATCCACTTTGAAATCTTCGAATCTTGTAGTTATTTCTTCCAAAATTATCGTGTTAACGGGCGGTTGTAGACCGGACGTAAACACGATAACTTCCAGAAGGAATGACTTCAAAACTTGAAATTTTCAGGTAAGTTTAAGTTTGAACAGAAAAGTTTAATTTATGAATGAATAAAAAACTAACAGGTTGTGACAGACATTCGGCAAAACTTTGGTACCCGATACCCTGTTTCCCTAGTAACAAGCGCACAAAATAAACCAAGATTGCTTTTTCTGGTACTTCGTCTCTGCATTCCGCAAATACGGCAACTGAAATAATCGGAAAACTCAAATCTCACTTCAATTTCTCGAAACTCTACAATGTTTTGGCCAAGTCGTTCTTCAGTTATCGTATTAAAAATACCTCTTCATTTCCCAGATTTATAATACACTTTAGCCTTGTATTTTTCATCAGTGACTCCAATCGAGTCTTTTAAGAGCACTCTCAGCTCAAATTACAGATATTCAGGCAAAACTTTGGCATATCGATTGAATATATTCTGGGAGGATTGTGCATTTCTAAAAAGCTTTATTGGTTTTCACTCCCAGTCTCTGAAACAGAAATAATTAAACATTTTTTAATCAAGATGAAGTGCTCCTGCAAAAATCTCTGCACTTATTTGTCAGGAGCAAATTGCTTTTGAAAAAATTGTTGCCTAACAGTAAACTAAAAAAAGAATAAATGAAAAGGATAATGTTGTTTCGGTGTCTATATCAGACACCTTCTTCAGACAAACTTGTAAAATCTTCAAAATTGTGTGTTTTTTCATTTGCAGTCCAATTTACATTGAACGTTGTCAATACATAGAGATGTTGATTCATTTAATTTTGAAATTTCCTGGTGTCTTTCTTTCTTCAATAAATCAATCCAAATACGATCTATTCCAACAGAACAATTGGCCAAATATTTACTTCATCTAACAGAATACATGTGGATTCCTTAATTTTCCTTCTATAATTATCAGGTTTCGTCATTAGGATCTTTGTGTTGTTCCAGTTCATCATATGATCTCCGCTATTTGAACATACATGATCAGCGATTTGTGATCTTGTAATGTCTCTATTTTTGATGTTGTTTTTATGTTCCCGTTTTCTTATCTCTAAAGGTCTTGATGTCTCTCCTGTATGAGATTTTCCGCATATACAGGGAAAATTGTAAAACCTATTTTTTTTTGTATCTCAATCATTGGTTTCGTTCTGGCGTTCTGGTTAGAATGGATCTCAAATCATTTTGTGTTTTGAAAAGAAAAAAAACTTTGGCACTGTTTCTTTACGAATATAAGCACAAAATAGATTGCATGTTCTGTACCTCATTTTCCATTTCGCGAACAGGGCAGCTAAAATAATCGAAAAACCCAAATCTCAATTTTCTCGAAACTCTACTATTTTTCGGCCAAGTCGTTCTTCATTTACCGTATCAGCGGATCAAGTCAGCCAAGTAATCCAATATGAAGTCATTCGAAATTAGTGTTCCACGATGGAAGCCCTAATTCCAGAGAGACTGCAATATCATCTGCCAGACATAGTTTTCCAATAAGAGGATTCGACAAGATTGCTTATTACTGCAGAATAGTTTCATCAGGATTTATATTCGGCGTTATTAATTGCTTTGAAATTGAAACTCGACTCGCCGGGCAAAATTCGATAATAGTCCCTGGTTTTGCGTCTCTCTCTTCGGTTCCTATCCTCTCTTTTGCAATACAATGGGGCCTAGCTAATTGCAATCAACTAACAGCTTCGTTTGGTACGTTTGTACTATTCCCTGAATGCTCTCCCTGTATCGATCCACGTATGCATTCGTTTAGATTAGTCTGGATTTAGGTGTCCTGTCTGATCAGGCTGGAATCTTATGGAATATTTTCGATAAGGGAGAAAATTAGAGCTGTCAATGGCCATATCCAGTATGTTGAAGTATGGGGTTTTTCATGTATACAATTGGAAATTCACATCCTGATATGTACTTACCTCAGCTAGGGACTCTTTTGTTTCATGTATTGTATTTTGTAACTTCTCAATTCAGAAGAACATACAGGTTTGGAAATGCACATTTGAAACATACGATATACAATGCATCAGACAAAGAATTCTTCCGTCTAGTTGCACAGATGAATAGTCGAGATAATCACGTACTGTAACTGAATGAATTCCGTTGACTTATTAATCTTGTCTCTCTCTTATCGCAGTATGATAGGGAACCTGCAGTACACGTATAGAATTATTTAATTTGTCAGCCTGTCCAAAATACTCGACTCAAGTATTTACTGTTGCCTACCATACTAAATGAATTATGCTCCTCCCAACGATAAGAGAGAAACATGACTAAAATATTGCAATAACACAACGGAATTCAGTGTGTTACAGCACGTGATTGTCTCCACTATTCATCTGTGTAACTGGACGGAAGAATTCTCTGTCTGATGCATTGTATATCGTATGTTTCAAATGTGAATTTCCAAACCTGTATGTTCTTCTGAATTGAGAGCTTACAAAATACAATACATGAAACAAAAAGGTCCCTAGCTGAGGTAAGTGTAAAACGGGGTACCATACTAGCCTGCGTATGTTACCAGAGCTCAGGAAAAAAACCTCAGTAGAAAAAACCCTGTCTCGCCGTTCTTACAAGATTGAAACCTAAAACTATTCAAATAAATACCTTCAATATTGAGATAAAAAGAACTTAATTCTTGCTCTCGGGCCTGGAGGGTGTTTTAAACCAGGTTTGGCCTTCCAAGTGATGATTTTTCATATCTCCTGTTCTTCTAAGACCGCTACAGGGCCCTACTGAAGGGTAATCATCTCCCATAAATTTAAATAGTGGTATTTCATTCTAAATAGGTATCGAATTCAATTTCGGAGTAATGATAAAAAACGTGTGACAGCATTAAGTGTAGTGTAGAAGTCGCTAGCTCATTTCGGCGATTTTAATAATTTTTTCTCAAAATCGCTATCATTTTCTGACGGTCTTTTATTAATTCTGAAATAATTTTTCCTGCAAATCTTCGAAAGTGTTCAATATGAAGAAAATAACACATTCATTTCAGAAACTATATCAATGAAATTCGGTGCATTTGTTCTATGAATTATTATTTTTTTTCGTTATTGTTACTCAATTTTGTCCAATTGTCTGTTTGTTTAGAATTCTGAACCGAAAGTAATCCTCAGTTTTTTTTTTGAGCGCCCGTTCTATTTAAACGAGTGCTATGTCGTTTTACCAAAATGCCTAAAATTTTCGAATTTTGAGCCGAAAATGGTCTAAGATGAAAGGATTCGACTCCCTGATGACGAATCCGTGATCAAATTCAATTCTGTCCATGAGGCCGTCCTGCCGTGAACACGATAACTTTCAAAGGAATTATCCTAGAACCTTGAAATTTTCAGGGTGAGTTCGGTTCCCAATCGAAACGAAACTAATCGAAATGAAATTTTTTGACCACATGTCGCAAATATACTGAATGTTTATGCAAAATTTCAAGAGTATCGCATCATCTGAACGATAGAATTTTATTTCTTTCAATTATTGATTTTTTACATATGTAATTTGGTGAATAATTTCCAGAATATAATTCCGATCATGCTGAGATTTTCCATTTATATAATCAGGATAAATCTCAAGCCCTGTACAATGAACGAACCCTCAAAAATACCCGCTAAGGGCTTTTCTTTCATTTTTTTATGTACCATTTTAATTATTTCTCTATTTCTCAATTTTTTTGCCAGAATATTCCGATAAGAATCGTTCGCTATCTTATAATTTCGTTTCTTGAAACGAATATATTGTTGGTGCGATATTCGATTGAACACATAAAATTTCACACGAATAAACGAAGAGCGATGTAACTGTTGAAGATCCGAAGAAAGTTCAGCAAGATCCAACGCTGTCAAAAAAAAGTAAAAGAAATAGTTGAGACTTGGGAATCTCCAATTCCTTCGAACTTTGTAAAAGTTATCTTCCAGTGAAATTCGATAATTAAGCACCGCGGCTGGAAGATAATTTACAGAAATTAATTACCCAATAAATCTGACGTTATAATAAAACTTCAAATTCGCTCTGAACTTCAGTTTATTTCCTAGAATCCAATTAGTTTTTGAATCCTCCCGGATCGAATTCAATCTATATCAAAGTCAGCCCTGCGTTTATTAAGCCCCCTCGAGACGAAAATATTGGGCGAAAAGTGAATTTAAGGGTTCCCCTATTCGAAAGATTCATTTTGCACACTTTATACTTTCTCCAGGATTTATAGAGACGTTTTGATTAGAGAATAATTTTTTGTTTTTTGTTTCTTGCAATCGGATTGATTTGGTCGGTTTTTGCTTGTTTATTGTCACGATTGGAATTGAAAATTCAAAATCGTCCATCTGGAAGACTATTAATCGAAAAAGTTCAAGATACTGGTTCGGTGAAAGATCAAAAAAGTGAAAAATAAAGTCGTAGCTGTCGTTCACAAAAAATATTGCTTTGGTTCGTGAAAGATTGGACGTTTGAAGAGCTGCGAAAGGAGGCCATTTGGCAGTAATTATTCTTCGGACATAAATATTATAACTGCTTTGAGATCAGTCCAAAATATAGAGACTCATGCAGAAAGCATTCCAGACAGAATATAATTCTTACTTTCTTGGGTTTTTCGTTTTGGAGTGCATTCTTTTTGATATCGATTGAAATATATTCTGGGAGGATTCTGCATTTCTCAAAAACTTTATAGGTTTTCACTCTTAGTGTCAGTTGCAGGAACGTCCATTAAAATTTAAAGGTCCATTAAACTCCATTATTACAAGGAACTAATGGAGGATTAAGGGTTTAATGGACCTTTAAATTTTAATGGACGTTCCTGCAACTGAGCATTAGTCTCTGAAACAGAAATAATTTAAAAATTTTTAATTAAGATGAAGTGCTCCTGCGAGAATCTTTGCACTTATTTGTCAGGAGCAAATTGGTCTTGAAAAAATTGTTGCCTAACAGTAAAACTGGAAAAGGAAATAAATGAAAAGGATAATGTAACGTTTCGGTGTCTATATCAGACACCCTCTTCAGACAAATTAGTAAAATCTTCAGAATTGTGTGTTTTTTCATATTCTGTTTCAGAGACTGGGAGTGAAAACTTATAAAGTCTTTAAGAAATGCATTCTTTTTGTTTAAACAAGTCCACATTATTTTGAAGATTTGAGAAATATAAATAACACAAGACAATTCCCTTTCACTTTCCTATACATAAAATGACACTAATAGAAAAGAATGCCAAGTATATTGTATTTAATTTTATAATAATCTACCCAAAAATGTACTAGATATAGTTGATTTTAAGAAATTCAAGAAATATTTAACAGACTTGATTATAACAATTGAACCATATTCGATTTCAGAATTTATGAATTATTGTAATGTAGAATCTAGAATGTAATATGTAATTTTTTTCGACGGTTTCCCATTTCTTTGGATTGTTATTCAGGATTCAGGAATCTGTAAAGGTGTTGTTATTGATACTTCAATTACCAGTGAAAAGTTTTTGTTGAAATGAATGCCAATTAGGTATGTGTTTTATTTATTTTAGAAAAACGGGGGAATTTGAAACACCCTTCAGAATACCATAATCCGAACCTTGGGTTGGTTTCTTCGATATAACATTAATCAATATACTACAAGAACAGAAAATTGTGTACAATTTCATCTCTCGATAGTATTTCCATCAAGCATGAGAGATATATTGCCTAACAAAGAAGTAATAAAGCAAATGGAAATAATATTGTACATAACGAAGCAATATTCGAAATAATCCAGCCCTTTCAATCGTAGAAATTAATGTATCACATGACAGTTTCAATGCAATGGCAGGTGATTTATTACTGAAAACAAGTTCTACTGAGAAAGTTGCATTCAGAACAAATTATATTACCAACAGAAATGATGTCAATAGTCTGGGGGGTATTGATAAATGGATAGTTTCAACCTTGGTTATTTTACTCGATAAACTACATTTGTCAGAAAACAATTATTTTTCTTGTTCTGTTAGCCTGGGAAAATCCGGAATGAAATATACTTATTCTTACCAGAAATTATCTTAGGAGTAATTAGCTGTTTAATTGATCAAACCTTTCCAATATTATACACTGCGCAAAATATATTAACGCACATTCTGAAAATCTCAATTCTAATGAAAGTTAACTGTACATTGACTTTATAACTTATTTTTTATGTTCTCTCGGGAAGGTTTTGAATGAAACAAGACACATAAATGGAAGAAAAATTCAGGATTTCACCGAATCTTATGTGGAAGGAGAGAAATAAACAATTTTCAAAATACTGGAATGCTGATAAGTGATTTAATACTTGGTATTTCCACCCCTTGCGTTAATTACAGCTCGGCAACGACGGTTCATACTCAAAATGAGTGATCTTAAAATGTTCTGATCTAATCATTCCCAGATTTCTCTGAGTTGGATTCCTAAGTCATTTAGAGTAGCTGGATGATTTTCTGAACTTCTCAGCCTTCTATTGAGGTTGTCCCAAACCTGCTCAATCGGATTGAGATCTGGACTTCTTGATGGCCATTCCATTCGAGAGACTTCAACCTCTTCAAGGTACTCCTGAACGATGCGCGCACGATGGGGTCTGGCATTATCGACCATAAAAATGAAATTTTCACCAATGTTTGGAGCAAATGGCACTACATACTCTCCAAGAATGTTCCTTACATACATATCAGCATTCATAGCTCCATTATCAACGACCACTAGGTCTGTGTGAGCAGTCAAAGATATTTTTATTCCTGCTGGGAAAAAAAATCTGTATTGAAGAAAAACGTTGAAAGTGGATAACATATGCATGCATAATTCTGATAAAAATAATTATCATTGAGAACACCTTCAGTTGTAGAATAAATTTGAGATTTCCATAATGTGCGTTAATTTTTTTGCGCAGTGTATTTCATATCTATAAGTTAGTATAATTGTAATAAAGAATTTTTCTTAGTTACATGAGGATTTTCGATAAATGTTGTCCATGGTTTGACAGTTGCGAATGTCAAAATGTGTTGCTATTTTAGACCAAGGCTTTCAAAATAGATCAAAATTACCAAATTATATAGTTGAAAAGAGCAGAGAATATAACGAAAGTGAAAGTAATGCATAGTTATTTAATCGACTAGGTTATTAATGACAGCGACTAATGGTCAAAATAAAAGATGAGTTTAATGTGTACGAAATTGAACATTAATGACACATTTCAATGTTCAATTCATGCTATTTTAATGTGCAATTGTCATGGGCAATCGAACACAAAGCATTCAGAAGCAATACGAGTAATGTAAAAACTCTACTGGAAATTTTATTATGTCAAATCTTTGTCTGCAGAATAAGATGGTATTTCAATCAAGAATTCATTTTCAATTCTTAATGAGGTCGAGGGACAAATCGTGTAATAAACTCGTTTATTATTCTTGCGACTAATGGTCTCGATCATTAGTTGCTGTCATAAATAATCAAGTTGATTAATAACTATTTCTCCACATTTTACAGAATGATTCCATTTTGAGCAAAGATTAGTGAGAACTTATACAATTTGTCTTTGATTTGAGCAAAAATTCGTTCATTTTAAACCCTGCAGGGTAGACGTAGATCGTTTCTCGGATTTGATTGAAATATTGTGCAAAACCCCTAAATTGTCTGTGAATTCTCGATTTTCTTGATTTTCCGAACAATAACGAACAGAAATCATCCCTTTATACGTTTTTCCATATATCAACTCCAGACCAAACGAAAAAACAAGAAAACCACCCCCTGGACCATTATAAGATAATAGAATAACAATAATTGTCAATAAAATATAAAGAATGATGGAAGAGCGAGGATAACAGAATAAAAGTCCGTGCGCTGACCTGCCATTCTCATGCCAATATATCAAAATTCAATCGTACAATTTTTCCGGTCCAAAAACTCGCTTCCTGCTCTTCTTCCGGTCTGATCCGGTCTTTCTTTTTTTTTGGAAATTCAAATTCGTTGGTTTCGTGAAGCGGAAGGATGATAAAGATATTTATTTGTTCGTTTAGAGTTTAGACTTTAGAGGATGAGTATTGTGATTGTTTTCAATCGCAAAGTTTAATGTCTCATCAATAAAGAATTATATTGGAAAAATGGGGTTAGTGAAGATTTTTTTTTTTTCAATTTCTCTCGTTTTTGATGATTGTTTGGTTTTTGAGCGCTCGAGAAAATTCTCAAATCTTATACAGACAATTTCGCATAAATACTATCCTCGAATATGTGTTAAGCACGTACTCCCATCTCAAGCTATACAGGGTGTATTGGAAAATGTGGGAAATCTCTCGGATTCAGAACATAAAAAATAAGATGACAAGTTCCCATATTTTTTTTCCTAGCGGCCCTCCCTACGAAGATACGACCTCCTAAATGACGCCACTGGAAATTCATTTTAGTGGAATAAATTTCAAGTACAAGGTGTAGAGCACCTCTACGATATGTTCTGAAGGGTTTTACAATAAGAGGCGTTATTTTGATATTCAAAGAAAAATTTTAAATAACCAGATCGCAAAGTGGCTGCCCTATGTCCTCGATAGCCGCACGAATTCCATCTTTGAGGTCTTAAATTGACGCTGGGCTATTGGCGTAGACCTTCTTTTTCACGTGGCCCCTAAGGAAGAAGTCGCAAGGTGTTAAATCACAAGATCTTGGTTGCCAATTGTGATCACCTCTTCGAGAGATAACTCAGTCCGGAAACTTTTCCCGTGAAATATCAATGGTTTCGTTGTTGATGATCGGCTGGCTTAAGTTCTTGTGTTAACTGAACTTTATAAGCCTTAAGACCCAAATCTTTATGCAAAATACGGTGTAATGACGTTTGTAGAATGCCTAATTCCAAAGAACGATGAGGAATGGACAAACATGGGTTCTCTTCAACACTTTTGGCTACAGCAGCCATATTCTCGGCTGTTCTTGAGCGACGTGCACGGTTTTTATTCTTCACATCATTAACTTGTCCCAACAGCTCGAATTTTTCCACCAATTTCTTTATTGCGGTCCGACAAGGTGCTTTACGACGACCCAAAAATTTACGAGTTTTACGAACCGTCTCTGCCATATTTTCACCATTTTTGTAGTGAATTTTAATGATTTCAATGCGTTATTGAAGCGTGTATCGTTCCATTTTTATTAATGGCGTAGTTTCTACTTGTCAAATGTCAAAAAATGACAGCTTCAAACGTGACATCTACCGAAATAACGGGCTATACATACTCCCATCGAAAGCAATATACCTATCAAGACCCACCCTGTAGGAATCCCAATAATTTACCGATATGTTACACAGGTGAATTACGAATACGTAATCTATTAATATTCATCCCCCGTGATATTGGTAAATATTAGACGAAATATTTCATCGTTCGCAATTGAAAACGCGGAAAGCTTATCTTTATTCTGTACACGAGTTGAAACTTGATTAAATTTGAAGATATTACGTCCCCCTTATTTATTGCCCTCGAGTTCTCATGGTTTCACTCCAATAAGGAGAGAATTCCTCCTCTCCTTCAATTTATAACCGAAATGGAATGAAAGTGAAACAAAAGGAGCAAGACGAAAATTATTGTTCCTAAAATGATCTTATTTTAGACGTTTTATATAGCGTTCATTAGCCGTTATTGTACGGCACTGAAGAAAAGTAACGGGTACCTTTCTCGCGATCAATCTGAAAAGGAAAATGGAGGAAAATTAAAGCCGGTAATCAGAAATGTATTAATAACATTTGTTATGGGAGCATTTATGAATCATTGATTGAAATTCATTATTATTGATGGCCTCTATGAATTCCGGATTGAAAATTAAAAATAAATAAACAATGTATCAGAGGCGTAGGTACTTGAATTCATTATTTAATTGAAACAAGTTTGTCTTTTCGATATTTTACTACCAACCATTTTCATATGTTTCACAATAGGTGAGGTGAACTCAAGTGACTTCTATTTGAAGTCGTTTTAAGAAAAAGCTGAATTAATTTTGATTGGTGGCCTTCGCCTTCATAATTTAGAGCCCGTTCACGAAAGTTTGAGCGCATAGTAGGCGTTTGTTTATTCATTTGAAATTGGCAGTATTTGCTGTCATAACGTAAAATAAAGTCGACGTTGCCGGATGTACCCGGCCTCGTCCGTCGAGCTTCCGAGTTATCAGAGAACTCTATGCAATATTGACAACATTGCGTATGAATCTGACAAGAAAATAAACAACATAACCTAAAATTTCAATACACACAGTGGAATATGCCAAATTGTCATGGCCAGCCGACGGCTCAAACTTCCGTAAACGGACTATAGATTACTGTTTTTCTGCAGTTAAATTTTCCTATTAATGTGTAACCAATTTTCAGTATTTCCTTGATACAAAATTAGATATTTCTGCTTTTTTTCATGCACAAAATAATAATCTACAGAATTATCAAAGCGGGAAGAACAGAAATCCAGTCTGACTACAAAAAACTTGACGTATTTACATTGCATCAATCTAGATGAAGTTTCACGTGGGATTTCCCAGACTTTCCTCTACCCCAGCCTCAATCACCTATGTATTTTTCAATCCAGCATACCTCTGGATATTAAATAGTATCTTATTTTCTTTTCGAAAAATTTCAATTTTCTCATTAGCCTTCTTGACTGCAAAATCAGGACAGGTACTTTGAAAAAATATATTTTTGGTCTGGCTTCTGTATAATTTCCTTATTAATGTGCAACCCATTTTTAGTATTTTCTAAATACAATATTTGTTGAGTGAAAGCAGATATTCATGGATCTATCTAATGGATAAAATCATAATTTACAGAACCATACAAGCGTAACGAACAGAAATCCAGTCTGAGCTCAAAAACTTGACGTATTTACATTGCATTATTCGAGATGAAGTTTCACGTGGGATTTCCCAGATTTTCCTCTACCCCAGCCTCAATCTCGTATGTATTTTTCAATCTCCAACATACCTCTGGATATTAAACAGTATATCTTATTTTCTTGTCGAAAAATTTCATTATTCTCCGCGATGATATATATTCCTCTTCCGTTTCACTTCATCCTTTTCCATCTCTCTCAGTCCGTTCTTTTATTGATGTTTAATTTACTTTCCTTCTGAAATACTTTATCAGAGAATGGTGCAATTTCCAAGACTGCTGAATTCGATTTGTGAAAGCAGCCGGATTGGTTCGATATTTTCCTTCATTCTGAGAGTATTCATTATAAGGGGAAATATCTGGAAAGAGAGAGAAAAGTGGGTCATGCATGAGATGATGTTTTTTTGATTTCCAAATGAAATAAATTGTTTTCCCGAATAGCGTCCTTCATCATAATGAAATTCTATTGAGGAAATTTCGGAAAATGGCTCGATCTAATTTATGTCAGCAATTCTTTCTGAAATTTTGGTCGTTGATCGGGTGATTTTGTTTGAAATTGTAAGGATAGTTGATGTGAAATGAGGAAGTTCTGAATGAGTGTTTTAGTTGGTTATTGAACAAGGAGTGTTTTTCGCCATTTTTTTTAATATTGAGTATTTCCGAGGAGATTTCAGGCTAATGCTCATCATAGAAGATTATCAGTACCAGACTTGGTTTAGAATACGCGTCTTGTCCAAGAGCAAGAATTCAGTTGTATCTGAATATTGAAAGTATTTATTCAAATACAGTGGAACTTCCCTATAACGAAAGTCTGTATAACAAATTTGTCTTTATAACGAATTCCGTACAAAACATTGTACCTTGAATCTAAATTCCATCTTAAAAACACCCTCTAAAACGAAGTGAATTCTCTCTACAATGAAATATTACAAGAACAACAATATCATCCTTTGAATGGATAGTGGTGAGAAGGTATAAGGGTGCGTTTTTACCGAAATTTTTCCGGACGTAAGTAGTGAATCCAGAACTCAAACTCAATCATTACGGCGGGCAGATAGATCCTTCTGAAACAGTTTTAAATACCCCACTGTCTGTTTGGTTTCAATCTAACTATCACACTAGTGTTAAATTTGTGCGAAAATGTCTAAAAGGAAGTGCCTAAGTTTGAATGATAAACTTAAATTTATCAGAAAAGTCAACCTCGACATTGCCGACTATAGAAACAAATTTTCTGTATAACGAAATTTCTTTATAACCCATTTTTTTTACGGATTTAGCGCTTTCGTTATAGGGAATTCCACTTTAGTATATATTTCAATATTGAAAAAACGGTGAGACAGGATTTTTTCTACTGAGGTTTTTTCCTGAACTCTGGTATCATACGGAGTAGTATGGTACCCAGTTTTCCACTCAGCTAGAGAATTTTTTGTTTCACGCATTGTATTTTGTCAGCTCCTTATTTAAAAGAATATATAAAATAATTAATAAGATTTGATTTGCATTCTAAGAGCAACTCTAACTCAATTCATAATTTTCAGCTTCGCTGTTTCAAGCAAATCACCTATTTTTTCCATTTTTTTGCTGGAAATATTGATTTCTTTTTGTTTCGATGTAGTCTTTCAAGAAAAATCAATCCTTTTTCGGTAATCTGCTAAGAAAGAAGTGGAAACTTACATTTTTTCCAAAATACCAACGATTTAATATTCTTTTTCAAAACGAAAAAAATGCTTAACACCGCATAGTTGAGTTAAAACTAACACACCAGGTATTTCAACCAGAAAATAATATAATGCAAATTTTCAACGGGAGAATGAGATATTGCTTAATATGCAAAAATACGTTGGAGATCGAAAAATCATATACGAGTCAGGAGCACTGAAAAAAGAAAAACTGGAAAAACTCCGACATAAAACTTCATCGGGGAATAATGCAATGTAAATACGCCATGTTTTTTTATTCAGACAGGATTCAAGTTCTTCACGCTACGATGATTCACTGGATTATGATTTTATCTTTGTTGGAACTTCTGGAGATCTTAAGAGTTGAAAGGGAAGAAGTTTTCTAATGTTCCTTGGGAATTTTGTTATGAATAGAAGTTTGAGTTGGAGGAATAACATATATAAGACAAAATTCGTAGGTTTTGTTCTTATATCGACCATGGTGAAATTTACATTGAAAACTGAAACTTCTCTCACGAATTTTTGTTGGGGTATTTCAGAACTGAAATATTGGCAAGAAGAATTTTAGAAAAATGAAATATGTAAAAAATTAACAACTGAAAATCTCAAAATTTCATGGTTCTGATGTCACAATCCTTTCGAAATTAAGTATGATCATTCATTTTTTCCATTTACATCCTCAACCATGATTCCATTTCAATCGATTTTTTTTTCATGGAAATATTATAATTTTTATCGATATCACGATGGATTTTTCTATGGTTGTAAAACTGCAACTGTCAAAAATTTTTGCTTACTGCTGTGAATTGGTATTGTACATTTTGATGCTAAATTTCAGCTTGATCGAATCGAAAAATTGTGAATGATTTGATTTTATTGTGGATGATTTGTGATTTTGGAAAAAATTTGTTCTATGGTTCTAATTATGCTATTCTGTTGAAATTTCGCGTGAAAATTAAGTATGAGAATATTTACCCTTAAAAGAAATTTCACTTGAATCGGATTATGTTTGCAATAGTCCGATTGAATTTTCCATATTTTTTTTGGCTACGAAATTTGAGGCTTCTTATGAGTTTCTTGCATGTGGCCGGATTTCATTTCGATCGGTTTTGTTCTGGAAGAAAAATTTCGAAATCCCATATTTAATGGAACACACTGTACATTACTTAGGTACCGAAGCTACCATGTCGGTAGCCCGAGGGGTGAATGATTAAAATTCAAAAGTACTCAAAGAATAATACCATATTATTGCCTTCTACTGCTTTTTCATGTTTTATTTTGTTTTCAGATATCTCGTAGAAGTACCTACATGCGAGCAAAGAAGAATTTTTATAAATAGTCCGTTCACGAAAGGTTGAGCCGTCGGTTGGCCATGGAAATTTGGCATATTCCAATGTATATATTAAAATTTTAGGTTATGTTGTTTATTTTCTTGTCAGATTCATACGCAGTGTTGTCAATATTGCATAGAGTTCTCTGATAACTATCAAGCTTGTCGGACGAGGTTGGGTACATTCGGCAACGTTGACTTTATTTTACGTTATGACAGCAAATACAGCCAACTTCAGATAAATAAACAAACGACTACTATGCGTTCAAACTTTCGTGAACAGACCATATAATCATATTGATGGAAAAATTGATAATTCTATGTAAATCATGAATATGATTCACATTTATTCATTATATCATTTGGGAGTGTGGTAGATTCCATATTAAAAAACTAAACGCCCTCTAAATGGTCAAAGAACATAAAAAGTAAGCTCAACAGGGAGATATTGTTAAGTCGAAGCTTGTTCAACATGCTCTGAATGGGGTTAATTTTCCATTATATCAAAAGAAGACAAATTTATAAACGTAGAACATTAATGGAGGCAGATTTCATGCCAATTACCGAAAATCCCATCAGTCAACTGTCCATAAATCTCAAAATAATCTGAGCTCCAGTAATAGGACCCAGCTCAAAAAAGATCAAATGACTCTTTGCAAGACTGATTCAATCAAAAATAGAGCAAAGTAATCAATGATTTTCAAAAAGTGACGAAAGTTACTCTTCTGAAACTGAAGGGGCCCACTCACTAGGAAGGAAGAATGCGCAGTTAAGTATCTACACGTTAGCTTTAAAGTATTTCATATTTCCACACACAGACACTTTTGCTTGTTGAGTGAGGATGAGTGACAAGCGTGAGATGACGTGGAAAAAAGATCTGATGTTAATGGCAGTGGCGTTTGTTGTTTTTAAGGAGAAAATGTCCAATGTATAAATAGCGAACCCGACACTTCATTGCTAAAAATATGAAACGTGCACAGACTTGTTGCCCATACACGGTCGTTCTTGGTCATTCTTCCACGTACGATGAGCAATGCACACGCTAAAAATCAAAACTATCCTGATTCAGACCAAGGGAATTGCGCATTCCAAACTTCGAATGGCGAACGCCATACACACACTATTTTCACTGTACCCCGTACCACGCGCATTGAAGCCTTCGCGCTTCCTTCTTAGTGAGTGGGCCTCTTTTAGTCTCAAATGTTTTTCTGACGACGACTGGCAAATGTTGGCCGAAACTTCGAATACAAGAAGGAAAGAAAAAAGTATTTCAATATATTGCCATGTTCATAACCACCGTTCAATAACTAACACTCCATTATAAATTTGCAAGGATCCCAGATGCCAATCGAACCCCAAAACATGTACCCCAATAAAAAGCTGGCCGTTATTCAAATTTCCCACTGTTCTACAACATAATAGCCTCATAGTCGTTAGAAAAGTGGGAAAATTGAAATATAAGTACGGCGTCCCTGGCGAAAAGAAAGAGGCCGTTCTATTTTCTCCCATAATACACACTTTGTATTCAGAAAGAGTCTGCATAAGATGGAAAAATATTATTTCTTTACATCACTCCTCTTTCCATAATAAGATGTCTTCCAGTACGCGACAGTTCGCTTCGTCCTTCTCTGTCTTATCCACGCGGGCGGAGATGTGTGTATTTCCACACATACTCTCCGATCAATAAGCAATTGAAGTTTAGGGATGCTGTAATTTGGCAATAAATAAGTAGATGTCAATTTTCTGGGGCAAATTCAAGCGACGAATATATTATTGGGGTCCCGAATCGATACTAGGTTATATCGAATGGAAATTTTCCATTATTCGCGTGTGTTGCATAATGAGATTTTCTCCCTGTTTTTCCGAATACGGAATTTATTTTTCCATATTGCAGTATGCGTTCTGTCCGGATGAATATTGAATGCATATTGTAGCTACGTATAAAGTTGATTGAGTTTTACGTTTTGATTTTTTTTGACAATGGGTGGGCGACAAACTGATGGAACTGGAGGTTTACTTGTATTTTTTCAGGTGTATATACAGGGTCTTTAAAATGATTGTAACAGTACAGTTGGCTTTGAATTGATTGAATTATCAAATTATTATTGTACGCAGGTTAGGTGGTTGAAATCTCTGGCTGAAATTATCAATGTTGAATATAGATATAGATAAATATTCAGAGAGATTGGAAAATGTGACAATAATACATCGGAAACTGCAAAATAAAAATAATCCAGAGCCAACTGCGCTCTTACAATCATTTATAAACCCCGTACTGAACTTGAATTCACTGCCACTGCATAACTGTATTTGAAAATCTACCGTAATCGTGAAATAGTATCATTTAAAATGGAATATGAAATGAATATTTAGAAGAAAGTTTGATGCTCTTATAAATGGTGAAAAATGAAAAAAAAATTATAGCAGAATGAAAAGTGCTGAAAAGGGCAGAAAGCAAAACAGAAATTGAAAGAAAAATAATTTACGGCTGATCTGAGGTCGTGAAGTGCTAGCTGGTGAATTTTAAGGGGTGGAAAACAGTTTTTTATCCGATTTTTGCGAAAGTACAAGTGCTGTAGACAAAAATTGAAGGGCTAATAAGTTATAGGTTAAATGCAGACCTGCACCTTTTGTATCTGCAGTTTTTTACAAAATACCGAAATGCAGTTGAAGAATTCAAAAACCAAATTTTTTATATGATTTTTCTATCACAAAAAAAGTTTTTCTGCGGAATCGGTGAAAACTTACCTATTTCCTTTTTCAACAGTGTCCATCATTGCATGTCCTGAATCCTAACTCGACTCACAGAGTGTTTTCTTTTCCGGAGCGTAAAATCATATTTTGATATCTTCGTTCAATTTAAAAACTTTTTTGACTCTTGTGATTTTTCGTATCTCTTAGCTTTTTCGAGTGAAAAATTATTGAACGATTGTATGTTATAGACTAAATAAAAAAAATAATAGAAATACTCGATAGGTATGACAAAATCTGCTTTTCTTTCGATAGCACGTCATCTGAGACATAAGCTTATTCAATATCAAATACAATCGTTCAATAATTTTTTACTCGAAAACGGTAAGAGATACGAAAAAATTAGAAGCGTCAAAAAGTTTCTAAATTGAACGAAGATATCAAAAATTGATTTTACGCTGACCAGTGGCGTACCGCAAAAAAGCTTGAGAGGTAAAAACGAGACTGTCTGAGGAAAAGAAAACACCCTGTAGATTCTAGTTAAGATTGAGGACGTGCAATGATGAAAACTGTTGAAAATAGTTCGCATTCCAAATTTGGTCTGAATATCTCAGAAACTGCAGGAGTTACGAAGAAAAAACAAATTTTTTTGGAAATTTCAACACCCTGTAGCTCCGATACGAAGCTTCTACGAACCCATGTTTATACGGACTTTTTTTCTTATAATAATATGTAGATTCACCCCCTCAAGTTGTAACATACTATTAAGTAACATCCTGTATATTCAAATTTCAATAACACACCCTTAAATCAAATTAAATCTGTTATAAAATATGAAAACAGATAAGGAAGACCAGATTTTTCACACAAGAAGTCGTAAACGACAACACGAATGTGTAATTAGAGCCGCCCCAAGTAGTTTGCGGAAGAAACCTTCTTCTTCTCTCAGGAAACTCAACCCCCAAGCGAACGAATTTATTCGGGGCCGATTAGCATCGCCAAGGGTGGAATACGCTCATTTTTATGAAATTCCGAGGCACGTAAAGCAATTACTGGCGTTATCATTCCTGATAGCACTATAAATACAATTAGAAGTGATTTTATTGCGTAATAACATCTGCGAAATGCTAGATGGAATTGAAATGCGCATAAATTAGCGATATTTCAACTGGTAAACTAAATATTTTCTGGTCTGGTTTGGTGTGGTTAGGTTGCACGTCTGAGATATCGATTTGTGGTTACAAACTTGACATTAATTTTACGATCAGTATTTAATAGAAAAAAATTTAAGAAAAGCCCTGAGCAATACGACTATTATCTCAAAATTTTACATGGGATTTGAGATTAATACCAAATATATAAATGCAGCACACTCGGAATTATATTCTGGAAATTATTCAGAAAATGAAATATGTAAAAATAAGTAATTACAAAAATTGAATTTTATGGTTCTGATGATGCGATCTCCTTGAAATTTTCCATGAACACTCAGTATAGTAGTTTCCATTCTCAAAATCTATTTTGCTCGAATCGGATATTCTGTTATGGATTTTTCTTTTAATATACCAATTGAATTTTTATGGTTCTGTTCACACTATGGCCACAAAATTGTATGAAGATTCAGTATTCCAAAATTTCACGCGAATCGGAAATCCTGTTATGGAAATATAAGGTTTTTTTTAATATTCCTATTGAATTTTCTATGGTTCTGTTAAAACTATGGCCACGAAATTTTGGATGAACATTCAGAATATCGATCTCCAGTCACGAAGAAAAATTCACTCGAATTGGGTATCTTTTTATGGAAATATAAAGTTTTTTTTTCGAATTTTTCCGATTGAATTTTCTGTTCTGTTTACACTGGCAATGGCCACAAAATTTTGCATGATGCCTGTTATTGGCATCTTGAATTTGGCCGTAATATCATTTCGATTGGTTTTGTATTTTCTGAGAAAATTTTGAATTAACATATTTTATGGAACACCCTGTACGATTTGGCTAATTAACGGACTTAACCGAGCCATTTGGGACCTGAACTCATCCTGGAAATTTGAAGTCTCTAGGACAATCCCTTCGAAAGTTATTGTGCTAACGGAAAGCCCCATGAACAGAATTGAATTTGACCACGAATTCGTCATCAAGAAGTGTATCTTATCGTTTGAGACCATTTTCGGCTCAAAAAATAAAAAGTGAAACTTCTTATTCATTAAGAAAAAAAGACAACAAATTGAAGAAATGAATAACCGAATCATGTTGAAATAAAAATGACAAAATAAAAAAATCAAGCATCCCAATTCACAGTAAAAACACAATAACTCAAACTATTTTTTCTGAATCATTGCTCTACATACAACTAACAAAAGTAGTTTTTTTCATTTATTTACTAATTAATCGTCCCCATGTTCAAACTTCAATCTAGCGAAAGATAATTAAGTAAATTTTCATTGAATCTGTCGTGAAAACAGTATCACATACTGAACTACGCCCAAACAAGTTTTCACAAAATAAAGTAGAACGACTATCATAAATTGAAAAAAATATAAAATCACTTGAAATATGGAATATAAAATTAGGGAAAAAAATTTTATCAACTAAATAATAAAAAAAAATTATACTAAATATCGTTTACATTTTCCAACGAAAAAAATTTACATAAAAATTCTAGGTCAAACAAAAATAATCCAAACAAAAATAACCTAAACTACCCTTCAGTCTCGCCAAGAAACCACATCGAAAAACAAAATTACAAGTGGCCACGTACGAAGAAGTCTATCGAAATGAAATTTAAAATCCAAATCTCATTCTCCTCTGCAAAATCCATTTCGCTTTAACTTGACGGTTCAAATTGAATGTTTTGTACTAGATGGGGGGCTCCCTGTAGGAGGGGGGGCAACGGCGGTCTGAGAAGACTTGGGGCGAAGGGGGAGCGCGCGCTACGGGGGGAAGGCGCTCTTGATAAGCGTGATTTAGCAGCCCCGGGGATATTGATTTTTACGTCCCCCCCTTTCGCTTCAACCCTCTCTCAGTTTTATATGTCTGTTTTCTTACTGTAATAGCTCGGCTGGTTGCGCGCGCACTTCGCGAAGAAGAGAGAAAACTGAACGGCTGACGCGGGGGGAAAGACAGTTTTCATTGGTGTTGTATTTCGCGAGTACGTCCGCGAGCGGTGGTGAGGGGGGGATGCCCTAGGAGGGCCGGGAGAAGGGGACGCGGCGATCAAAACGGCCCGTTTGCAAATACACGCGGCCATCATGCTGAAACTGAAATCCGGACGATTATTTTGGAGGGTTGGAGGACGATGATCTTGGCGGTCTGGTGGAGGTATGTCCGGTGAGGACATTGTTTTAATCGGTGATTTTGGATATAAGAGGTGTGGTCGGATGTCAATTTCAATTGAATGAAATCAATTAATTTTTTTACGACCCCTTGAGAATCAAAGTTTTGCCAGAGAAATTAGGAAATTTATAAAATCGAAGGAAAATATAAGGGGGACTCATAAAAATCCTTGGTGGTGCTTCTTGATAGGGTAAATGATTTCCAACAACCCCCTGAGAATCGCAATTTTGTATTATTTCCACAAACTTTCAAAAACTAATGAAATTTAACTGACTGAAGGTTTTCATAAAAAAAAATCAGTTGTGATCCTTCATGCTTTGAAGCGGTAAGCATCTCCTTGAACTAAAGGGTTTTCCAATAAGAGGTGTTATTTTGATATTCAAAGAAACATGCCATTTTTCAATATGAACGATCGGATGTTTATTTCATTATAAAGAAGAAGCTATGCCTTAATAGTGGAAAATAACATCAGACAAATGACCACCACGACCACGCTTACAGGACCATATCCTTTCAATGAAATTTTCCATAACCGAAACGCAAAGTGGCTGCCCTATGTCCTCGATAGCCTCACGAATTCCATCTTTGAGGTCTTGAATCGACGCTGGGCTATTGGCGTAGACCTTCTCTTTCACGTGGCCCCAAAGGAAGAAGTCGCAAGGTGTTAAATCACAAGATCTCGGTGACCAATTGTGATCACCTCTTCGAGAAATAACACAATAAGCAAATACACGACTTTGTTGATGATCGGCCGGCTTGAGTTTTTGTGTTAACTGAACTTTAAGACCCAAAGCTTTATGCAAAATACGGTGGAATGACGTTTGTGGAACGCCTAATTCTAAAGAACGACGACGAATGGACCAACCTGGGTTTTCTTCAACGCTTTCGGCTACAGCAGAAATATTCTCGGCTGTTCTTGAGCGACGTGTACGAGTTTTATTCTTCACATCACTAACTTGTTCCAACACCTCCAATTTTTCCACCATTTTTTTTTATTGCGGTCCGAAAAGGTGCTTCACGACGACCCAGAAATGTTTGTGTTTAACGAACCGTGTCTGCCAAATTTTCACCATTTTTATAGTGAATTTTAATAATTTCAAAAAGTTCTTGAAGCATGTATCGTTCCATTTTTTATATGGCGTAGTTTCTACTTGTCAAATGTCAAAAAATAACAGCTTCAAACGGCTACCGAAATAGCGGGTTATTCAAAATAACACCTCTTATTGGAAAACCCTTTACTTTTCCAAGAAATTTTGCAATTTATGCATGTTTTCATTTTTTACCTTGGAAAATCAAGAAAAATGTTAGGCTACAACTATGTATTGTTAGGTTGTTTCACCCTTAAAAATCCATTAAATTCAGCTGACATTCAGACAGAGGAGGAATGTACCCTTTAAAATTCAAGGTGATGCTCTATCGTTTGTTGAAGGCGTTGGCTTCCTAAAATGAATTTTTTTTATGAACCCCCTGATAATCGCAATTCTCCCAAACTGGAGAATGTATAAACTGGAGCTGATATTTCACCAGTGGGAGAAAGATTTTCAGTTTTTGTGGTGCTCCCTTCTGCTCTCAAAGGTTACCTGCTTTTTTAGGTACTCTGCAGGACAATATTACTATTAGACCATTTTAAAAAAAAAGAAGGGGTGTCCGGACCCTATACGACCTTGGTTTCTAAAAACCTCCTGGTAATCACAATTTTGCATAGATTCAAAGGGATTTTTTATCAGAATGATATATTGTATATATGTATATTTATTTTCATACAACCAAGAGGGAATAATTAGTTAAATAAATATCAACTCTGATCCGAACTATGTTATCTTTTCTTCTTGAAATCCCTCCTTTCTATCCATAACCAGGTGGATTTATCAAATCAGGTCTTCAGGTGATGATTTTTCAGAACCTCAGATGTCTAGAAAACCATGATACTAGTTTTTTTTTAAACATAGATAAATTGAAAATAGTAATCATCGAAATGAATACAATCTTCATTTTATAGGCTCATAGAACCTTCTTCATGCGGACTGGGATGATTTATTCCTTAAAGGCAAAGAATTTTTTGTTTGTCATTTTTTCTTTATCTTAAAATCATGATACTGGTATTCATCTCCCATATAATAAAACAGGAGTATTTTCCCTAAATATCGAATTAAATTTCAGCATGATAATAAAAAACTGGTATCTACGTATGTCATTGTGACATAACAAATGATCTTATGATCTCCCTGAAAATATTGCAAGAAAATGAATTGCAAATAAAGAAAAAAACCTCGTGTTAGAACAGAATGATTTATCCACCTAGAATGTACTAACATGTACACACACATTATAACACTTTCTACAAGTATAACACCCGTTATTAGCATCGCAATCAGCAGTACTTATTATCTTATCAATTTTCACTTCATTATACCTGTTAAATTGAGGATAACATAGATATATCCTCGGTAGAGAAGGCAAATGTCGTTAAAACCGCGAAAAAATTCTTTATCTGAATAGTGCCAGTGTTGCATTGTAGTGACTTCGATATGGCAACTACTTAATATCCCTTTTGTCGAATAACAGCGTAATAAAACGTTGCCCGTAACAGTTAAACGTAGGGAATTAACCATAAATTTATAGTTAGTTACCTATTATTTATTGATAGTTCCAGAAAGAATTAACAGGCTCGTTAAGTCCCTTTTTATTATGAGCTCAGGAAAAGGCATAAATTTAATTAAATCAGTCTTTTACGTCGCCGTATAATCTTTTATATGGCAGTAATTTTTTCGCAAATTGTTTCCTGAAGCTGTTCCCTATTAGGTGAAATATTACTTATGAATACATTTTTCAGGAGGGTTTTTCTTTCTGGATGGTGATCATGTACCTCTGTTTAATTGGAGTTGTTCTACTGTGTGATGCTTCAAGTTTTCTCACTCCCATGTGTCAACTCTTGGTCGATATTACAGGCTCTCAAAATCCAGAAATCTTGGTTCACATCTAGTATATAGCTGGAATTTTACGGTGACCGAGCCGTTCTCTTTGCCCAATACTATCTACTTTGATGCCTAATTTTTCACCCATATCGCTAACAGTACCATTGCTTAGTCTGAAAATATGATCTGCGGAGCGAGCAAGATTATCTGTGACGTCAAGACATTTGTTGTAGAGTGAAAATAATAAAAGAACGCTCAAGCGCAAAGGCTTGTCAAGTCAAAGAATTCGTAACTTCAAAATTATTATTTGCTGTCTTTCGCTCTGAAACCACGTCTCTGCTTTCGCGGTACCACATATAGTAACAACAAAATTAGTTTCATCTTTCGTTAAAACATCCAGAACATAAATAACTAACCTAAACTGTCCTAAACTAACTCTTAGGTTAGAAATAAAATGACATTTGGAAGAGCTCTCGCTTTTGAGCGGGAGCGAATATATCTGATCTTCTTGCTCGCTCTGATAATAAAAGATCACGATGCAGAGTGAGCTTAATAAAAAAACAGCTGTGCGCAAGAAGTGCACGCCGAGCAGAATATTCAGACTAAGCATATGTAGTTCTTCCAAAATGTGTTCTTCTACAGCGCTTACGTTCTCATTGGTAACAATTGTTTTGGATTGGAGCACCACTCATGTAGCAAGTTTGGCATCACTTCTCGGCCTTTTTGGAAAGCGGAACACCAGTCATACACTAAAGTCTAGGAGATGTACTCGAGTAGTTTCAGGATCTCCAATTGAACCTACTTCTCAGTTCTCACCCTGTTCATATTTGAATTGAGGATATTGAACTCATATTCCAAACATTTGAGAGCCAAAACAACAGCTGCATCTCTATGTTATTCATTAGAATCACCAATCACATTTTTCAAATATCCATCATTTTTCAAATATCAATTTTCTCCCACAAACGTTCCTCCCAATTTTTATAGTTCGTAAATCACAGAAATGATTAATAGTTCTAACGGACATCAGAAATCCCCTTTTTCGTAATTAATCAATTTCAATTGATTTATTCATCATGTGACCTCTAATGTTTCTCGGAATGGCCGCTGACACACTTGAGAAATTCAAGACAACGTTCTGATGATTGGATATTGAAGGTCAACGTGATTTTCAACGATTCTTCCACGGATTTGATGAGGAAACTGAACAGATAATCTATTGTTATTCGTTATTTGTAGAACTCACAGAAATGACGATTATTCGGCATACTTATTTTAGAGTTAATGAAAGGAAAGGATTGAAGTAACCTCGATCTCACTCATTTATGATTCACAGTTTTAGTATAGACGAAAGTTAAAATGAAACTTCTGTGCCAGTATTATGAATAAGTTTTTAAGGGTGAGTTCGATTCCCAAATGCCTCAGTTAAGTTCGTTAACCAGCCAAATCGTACAGTGTTTTCCATGAAATTTGGCCATTCAAAATTTTCGTTCCTCAATATCTCAGACAAATCAAAACCAATCGAAATGAAATTTGCCATATGCAGGATGATCATAATAAGCTTCAAACAAATTTGGTGGCCATAGTGTGAACAAAACCATAGAAAATTCAATTGGAATATTGAAAAAAAATAATTGTATTTCTATTACAAGATATCCGATTTGGGAGAAATTTATTTTGTTAATAAAACTGATATACTGAATGATTATGCAAAGTTTCGAGAGAATCGCATGACCCTAAGAATTGAATTTCTTTCTATTATAGATTTTTTAGATATTCAATTCTTTGGAATAATTCGCATCCATTGGGGGACTGGGATTCGAGAAAACAATGTAGAGATAGAATCCTTCATGAGAAAATGGCTGAGAGATATCTACAAAAAAGTAAACTCTCGAGAAGGTGGCAAATGTGTCTAAAGTATGTGAGGCAGTATCTAGAAAATATGTGAAGAAAGTCAACTCTATAACATAGGTAAAATAGCAATTATTACAACTATAGTCCATTCACGAAAGGTTGAGCCGTCGGCTGGCCATGGAAATTTGGCATATTCCACTATGTATATTAAAATTTTAGGTTATGTTCTTTATTTTCTTGTCAGATTGATACGCAATGTTGTCAATATTGCATAGAGTTGTCTGATAACTCGCAAGCTTGTCGGATGAGGCCGGGTACATTCGGCAACGTTGACGTTACGTTATGACAGCAAATACTGCCAACTTCAGATAAATAAAGAAACGCCTACCATGTGCTCAACCTTTCGTGAACGGACTATAGAGAAATATGAATAGTATATATATAGTTGTCCTAGTTACATCCCGACGACGAAGCCCGAGAGATGTATAGGCAACCGTGGGAAATGTATTCATATTTCTCGTGCTGTAATTAATAGTTTTTTTTTCTGATTGAAACAATATCGTTCCTCAAATGGAAAATTAATATTAGGTTGTAAATTGTTGAATTCATTGGATTTTTAACGTTGCTATGGGCCGTGGTTGACTGGTTTTATTTTGACGTCTTGTCAGAAATAAAATTATTGAAATAAAGTCGGACTACGTCGAAACTCAAGCGGCGAAAGCCCGTGAATTTTTAATTCCGGCCAAATCTATAGCTGCCTATAGTAAAGAGTATGCTGGCTTTCAGAAATGGAACGGTGGTGGACGGTGTCAGGGAAAATATTTTGTTAGCATATTTTGAAGATTTGGTATGTTGCTCTGATTCTTGGTTATTTTCAATGTATGATTAATTCATTCGATCTCCAGTCGCAGAAATATTCACCAAACACGTTATGGCCAAAATTATTATTGTGTTGAGGTCCATGCTACATTTGAAGGAAAAAACGGATACGTTCCCAAAAAATCAGCATTGTTGTCCCGGGGGCAGATCAAGAAATTCTTGATAGAAGCTCCAAATGACTTTTTTCTGATGTATTAGATGAAAATTGGCATGATATACTATTTTTAGTAAGATATGACTTGACGTTTCATATTTCCCTTGGGACAATATGACTTGACGTTTCATATTTCCCTTGGGAAATATGAGTGTGTTATGACATATGGTAACTAAGGCGATATTGCTCAATATTCATTCAATCAGAAAAAAATAAAATATTTCATGACAAAATTCCGGTTTATATTTTAAGCAACCAAGGATGATCGAAATAACCCAAATAATATACCAACAATCAAACAAGTCTCCACCCCCCCACCTCTCAAGATGTTCAAACAAGCAAACCGCCGCCGCACAGGTGTCAACATGGCCTGTCGCCTCGAAATCAGCAAAGCGCGTCATGCCGACACAGGCAGGCGGCCGATACGGAACCAGAGGCCCTGTGGGGATCACGGTCGGCAGGCCGGAAATGGGCAGACGTCGGTTAGGTCGGTAAGCCACTCGCTCGCCGCCTCCACAACGTGTTGATACACTTGTTCTCCTCCACGTCTACGGACCTGCTTCTTGGGTCGACCGCCTCTGCCGCCGTCGGCCACTTGGACCTGATCCCAGACGTCTGTTTGGACCCCGCTTCCGTAATCTGGTAAACGTCCCATTGATGGACGCTACAGGGTTGAGGGTTGTAGAATTCGAGAGGGTAGTTGGTCGAATGGAATACTGAATTGTAAAAAACATGTTGGGAAATTATAGGATTTGTGGTCTTATTTTTTCCTTCAATTCTAAAAGCAACTAAGGCCTTGTTGTTTCTTATTATGAATATTATTTAAAGCTACAAGAAGAGTCCCTTAGGTCAATAATTATTTCTAACAGAAGTTTTGAAGATTTTCGTCTACTAGACACTAGTTCAACAAAACCCAAAAACGAACTAGGAACTGAGTGGCGTTAAGTCAGCTTATTATTATTGAAATCCAAGAGAGTTCGGGATCTTTCTGTTTCGAACCCATACAGAAACTTCTTGGACTGTTCGAGATCCAAAAGGCTCTGCCAGACGCCTTATCTGTCTGGCTCCTACCTTCTTGTTAAATCTTTTTTGTAGGTGTGGTTACCTCTAACCTCTACCGCAGTCATAAAATGTATAATTACAGTAGAACTTCCCTATAACGATAGCGCTAAATCCGCAAAATTCGATATAAAGAAACTTCGTTATACAGAAAATTTGTTTATATAGTCGGCAATGTCGTGGACGACTTCACTGATAAATTTAAGATTATCATTCAAAGTTAGGCACTTCCTCTTAGACATTTTCGCACCAATTTCGCGCTAGCGTAATAGTTATATTCTAACCAAGAAGGAACTCTTTGCCTGCCCTTAAACTAGGTCGTACGTTTATTACGTACGTCCGGAAAAATTTAGGAAAAAACCCGCCCTTAAACCTCCTTACCAATACCCATTCAAAGAGTGATGTTCTTTGAATATTTCATTATAAAGAGAATTTGCTTCGTTTTAGAGGGTGTTTTTAACATAGAATTTGGATTCAAGGTGCAATGTCTTGTACGAAATTCGTCATACAGAGAAATTCATTATACAGACCTTCGTTATGGGGAAGTTCCACTGTATTTTATGAGTATTTCACAGTATATAATAGAAATGGATTCGATCTGTGTGGGAGTAGTTTTCTATCACATCAAACATATGAAAGAATCAATGTGGAAAATTTACTTAAGAAGATGACGTCCAGGCACTCGAACCGAGCTCTTCCTTAAGAACCTGCCAAAAGAGCATCACCTACAAACCCAGAACGTCGCAAATTACAGTGAAACCGAATTGATTCATAATGGGTCGATAACCTTGAGATACTTTACGAACTGATACTGAGCGAATTTAGAAGCGAGTGAATTAGCTTGTGAGATGGTGATGATAGCCAACAATATAGCGATCCACGTGAGGTTTATGTTTTTATCGTTGTCAAAGATCTAATATAAATGTCCAATACGTTTTCAAATTTAAAAATCAGGAACCACCAAGTAGATGAGAACTCACAGATTGTTTAGTAGCAACTGTGATTATACACGGCTTGGTACAAGCCAAAACGCCAGCGATATAGCTTGTAAAGTAGCCGAGCTTTCAACTTCAGTCGCAGCTTTTTTACAATCAGATTGTTGGCTTTTGAACACGATTACACTGAGCGAATTTACAGTCAGCTACTAAATTCGTCCAGTAGCAGCTTGTGAAGTATCTCAATGTAATCGACCCATAACTGATACAAAATCTATAATTCATTCAGCTTCAAAGTGATACTAGATCTTCAAAATCCACCTGAAATCCTTTTGAATTCCCTCTTGTCACTATAGTCTAGTAGTTAGACGACCTGAAATGCTGCAGCTTTTTCAACCTTGGAATCAATTATCTAGAGGGTCTATGAAAAATCAATGATACAATTAATTATATTAATAAAATCGACCTCAGCAGCTGAAAAACATTTTTGAACGAATTTAGTAGACGCTACAATTCAAAATGAAACTGAAATTCATTAACGACCAGATCTAAATTTGAATCTCATTCAACTTGGAATTGATCCTGGAGCTGCGAAATCTTGAAAACTATCGAGAGGGTCAGGAAGAAATTGATGAAAGGATCAACCTGAACAGACATTTTCCAAAGCAAAAACACGACATAGAAACCAGTCCAACCCCACAAAACCCCAAAAGACCATCACGCCCACCCCCAGAAATCAGCACGCCTAAGCCCCAAGATGAAACCAAGCTGATTAACCACTCAGCCGAAATCCAGCTCGATTCAGATCCGAATTGATCATGAAAGGTGGCTAAATGAGTCGAGCCGTGTCACGTGGTGTTGCTGCGTGACTGCAGCGAAATAAACCCCCAGACGGGCGTCCTTCTGCGGGCGGTAAACGGCGGGCGGCCTTATCTGGTATTAATTGAGGCGGGCGTGAAGGGAATCGAGATGTGTCCCGTCTCCGCCGCTGGAGACGGTCGAGAGGCGGCGAAGTGAAGTGCGTTCGGATTTAGGAGGTGTCATGCCGGCCTGAACACGGACGGAGGCCTGTGTGCCAGAGACTGCTTCTTGCTGCAGGAAAACCCCCTGGGCTTTTGGGCTCTGATACCGACGTCGGCAGGCGAATTTTCTGCTGTTTATAATTTCACCTGTTGCTTTTAGGGGATTTGGAGGATGGAGTTTGTTTGTTGATCGGTTCGGGACGGATTGTACAGGGTTTTCCGATAAGAGGTGTTATTTTGGTAGATGTCACGTTTGAAGTTGTCATTTTTTGACATTTGACTAGTAGAAACTACGCCGTTAATGAAAATGGAACGATACACGCTTCAAGGACGCATTGAAGTTATTAAAATTCACTTAAAAATGGTGAAAATTTGGCAGAAACGGTTCGTACATCTCGAACATTTTTGGTTCGTCGTGAAGCACCTTGTCGGGCCGCAATAAGGAAATTGGTAGGAAAATTCGAGCTGTTGGGACAAATTAGTGATGTGAAGAATGAAACCCGTACACGTCGCTCAAGAACAGCCGAGAATATGGCTGATGTAGCCGAAAGTGTTGCAGAAAACCCAGGTTTGTCCATTCCTCGTCGTTCTTTGGAATTAGGCATTCCACAATGACAAGCGTCATTACACGGTATTATGCATAATGATTTAGGTCTTAAGGCTTATAAAGTACAGTTAACACAAAAACTCAAGCTGTCTTCGCTTATTGGATCGTTGAAAGGTATGAAAATGATCCGGAATTCCATCGAAAAATCATCTTGAGTGATGAGGCCCATTTCCACCTCGGTGGCTTCGTCAACAAGCGAAATTGTCGCATCTGGGCTCAAAAAACCCAAGAGTTATTGTTGAAAAGTCTCTCTTCGCTCAACTTGTGACTGTTTGCTGCAGTTTATGGTCCGGCGGAGTCATTGGACCATTTTCGAAAATGAGGCTGGAGCAACAGTAACGGTGAATGGATTGCGCTATCGAGAGATGATTAATGATCTTTTTATGGCCGAAATTGGATAGTATTGATCTGGATAACGTTAAGAAGGTTTTTGGATTTTCGGTATTAGTGTTATGATGGGAAATACAAGGTCTGTTTTCGAGAAAAAAATGAATTTTGAATTTTTGTTGTGTGCATTCGATTATCTAACTTTTTTCGGTTATGTTGGTAAACACGTGTTTATCAAATGTTGAATTTTGCAGCCAATTTGGATTAGTATTTTGTTGTTGGCAACTGAAGAGGTTGATCGCGTTTTTGTGTATTTCTCGATTTTTGACTGAAATGGGTCAAAGAATCTGTATTAAATTTTGCGTAAATAATGAAATGAAGTGCACCAGAAAAATCTAAATGTTGACTGTAGCATTCGGCGAGACCACTCTGTCCCACAAAAGTGTTTTTAAATGGTACAAACGTTTTGCAGAAGGCAAAGAAGATGTTGATGACGATAATCGTACCTCTGAAAGCATTATTGGTCGAATTTTAAAAAAATCGAAAGAATAGTTTGGTGGAAGACCAAAAAACTGAAAAATACAGTGGAAGCGGTCTTTCACAAGAAGATATTGCTTTAGTTCGTGAAAGCGTTGCTGAAGACCCTGCAATGTCCATCAGACGACGGTCACAACAAGTGGGTCCAAAACATGGCGTGTTTTACACAAGGATTCAGCTCTGAAGACATACAAGTTTGAAATAACACCTCACAAAAGACACAATTGCTTTATTGGGACAAAAATTTCTTCTAGGAATAATCTCCAGAACGGTGATGTCAATTCGCCACGAAGATCATGTGAACATTGAAACATTGAATTTTTTAAGTTCTAAAATTGTTCTTGTTTTGAACTTATCGTATTTACGGCCAGAATGCAAACCTTCCATTTCAAGCACATATTCATGACCCCTGACACTAACAACGCTACAAACCCAATAAAATTCATAGCACCACGAGACCAGTCAACATTCCAAAACCTGGGAAAAAATTCAACGAATCCACACATCCCATCACCAAGAATCGCCCCACAAATGGGCGTTATGCAAATTTTTCCGTGTTCGCTAATAAGAGGATGAAATTGAGAAATTTTATATTCGCGAAAGACCGCTCTGCAACTTGTTTTTCTGGAGAAACCAATTAGTTAAATGGCATATCAAATTCATTATTCAGGGGAATATTGATTCGCGGTGCCACCGTGAGCTACAGGATTGCATTCAATTCAATCTTTTATCAGGGAGAACGACGTGTATTATAATTCCTTCAATTTAGTTGAGTGTTTACTGTTATTCGATTCGACTGAGAGATTGCAAGTAATCTTGACAATCCACTTTTTATCTGTCTGATGATTTTGCAGAAACTTCCGCTCTTGCAGATCCTGGGAACGAATTATGAAGCCTGTTTGATGGCAGGGGAGTTTGAGTTATACACGGGTTTGTGTAGGAGAAGCTTGTCAGATTTGTATACGTTTGAGAGAAAACGAATTCAAATCATTCTAGGTGGAAAAAAGACTATAAGAACTAATTACATGAAGTGAAAAAGTAGATTTGATCAGTTAGTCAATAGAGTATGTGACAGAGGTTCACTCTATTGTTAAAATTTTCATTTACAACAGTTTGATCCTTAAGTTCAGGAATCGATTGTGGATTGATCTAGATTAGATTTTGTTCGATTGGCATGGTCTACCTTTCCTAATTACGATCACTGAGGAGTCCTGTGCGTTACCAAACTAAATTTACATTTTGGCCGAGGCCAAGGATTAGAACATTTCCTTTCAAACACTGTCATTTTGTCTTCGGTGGAGCCACCCCCCACAAATTTTTTAAAGATTTTGGCTAAGAAGGTTACCTCCCATGCAAAGTTGATTACTTTCCTAGGAGACGCTCTTATGGCAACTGACGTTAGTGTTGTACCACCCAGTAGAGTAAGTCAGGTTTGCGCCAAGACATTACATTGGCATAATATGTGCTAGGTGGTTTCTGTTGACCATCGACATAACCTACAGATATCGGACCTTTTCTTACCGATCTAGTGCAGGTGATCTCACAAAACAGTGGCCTGTGAGAAGCCCAGTAAGCAGCCTCAACTAGTTTTTGACAACGATAGAGCTTGAGTCTTCTCCTCAGAAGATGCAATCAGTTTGCTCCTCCTTTGCAAGGTTTCAAGGTAAGATTTGAATTGAAATGTTGAATGAGTAAATGAAAAATCAATTGTTCTCAAGATATTCGAGTTTGATTGATCCTTTTTCCAGTAGGAACAAGCGTGCAGAAGATTTATTGAAGAAAACACACAATTTTATTACCAGAAACTTAGGGTATTTGAAAATCAATTGACCTTTTTAGTGTTTTCATATTAGGTATTCACTCGTATTGTGAAATATTCATTTTATTCCAGGCCCACAAAGAACCCTGTTTATTTTTAATTCTAATTTTTTTCTTTGCTGGCGCTTTGTTTTATTGTTATTTTGAATCGACCTGAAAAATTGCCCAAGGATCTTTCTTGAATCATAAAAATGTTCAAACATTTTCAATCATTTTGTTAATTAATTGTAAACAAGGATAATTATCAAATTGCTGGTTTAAAAATTCAAATGAAATCTTATGAGTTCAGATTAAGCTTTGCAGGTTAATCTTCGAGCATGTGTTTTTACCATCGAGATAGGTAAAATAGAGAGGAAATGGTATAAATTTGAGAAGGAAAAATAGTACCACTTGGCGGGGCTAAATCGGGGACCAATATGACGGAACGGAAAGTTCAGGGTTGAATCAGGTTGCCAGTTTTTTCTGTTCACAAATTTCACCCAAAAAATACGACGTGTTGAGTCTTTTGGAAACCTGTTCAATTAGGTCAATTGAACATCAAAAAAACAATTTTTCTTCAGGCGATAATATACACATACAAAAAGATATCAGATTACCAAGACAGACTTGCAAAAATTTCCAACGTGGATCTGTTCAGTACTCATGCCTACCTGTGATATGTTTTTATTTCTCTAATTTTCCTCTTATCTGTTTCTTCTCTTCTTGAAGAAACCTTACAGCACACGATACCATTTTATTGTATTATATATAATTAAGCAGAAAAAATCATAATTTAACTAGAAAAAGGGGCAAAAATCGCAATTCCTCCAGAAAATTCAACTTTTGTCAAATTTGACGTAAAGGTGGTAGTAACATGGCGGATCTGATACCACGTTTATTTCAATGATCGCAACTCTATACTTTCCTATCTTTATTCTGAAAAACCATAAATCAATATCGATTCGAAAGTATTTTTTTCGGATTCAGCCACCTCTGAAACACATAAAAACATACCAAATTCAATGAAGTCCGCCATACTTTTCAAATAAATTCAGTTTATATATTCTGCATTTTTCATTTTCGAGTTGACTTTGAAAGCGCCTGCGTAATGCAGTTCGCTTCGGATCGATGAACTTTCAACGTCAATCGATTCATTAGACCGAGATTAACAATTATCAGTAATAACCGTTTCTGTAGATCCTCCAGAATTTCAAAATTTTACCAAATCCCAAATACTCTTTCCTAGTACCCCTCTATGGATACTGTTGTAAAAATGTGCTATGAAAAGAAACAGATGTTGTAAAAATTGAACCTCTGTGATTTTAAGTTCAGTTCCGTTTTGTACTCCTCTCAGGATGTTTGTAACCTAAATTAACCGAAACACGAGTCAGATTTCTGAATAAACTGTAAACTATAAACTGAGTGTACTTTAAATTTAAATGCTATACCTCTATGATTTTTACAAAGTCGAATTCGTCTCGCACAGTAGTGCATTTCCCACGAACCAAACCCCATCTCCTGCAGAAAACTCAGGAAAAAGCGCAGCAGGATCAATCGTCAGGTTCGGAAGACCCCAATCGGAAGTTGTAAAGGAACGTGACCGTATAAAAAAAGATAACGGCCTTCTCGGAAAATTAATCGCAGTTACTTAAGGGGACGCTCCACAAGTGAGCATCCACTCGATGCCCCGTTGTTTTTGCCTGTCTTTCGGACACACTGACGGACACATCGAACAATATGCCCTAGATGTTTTCTTCCAGAACTCACCTTTGTGGAAACTTGTGATTAGCGGGCCTGCAAACACCAGGGGAGTCCGGCAGATTTATGGGGTTCTTTGAACCTTTCTGTTCGTTTAGGGGAAGGGAAAGTCAACAAGGTTTTACCGGCGTAAGGGTGGTTGTTGGATTTATTTTCGGAACGGTTTGATGTTGAAGAATCGGTTTCTTGGTGATGTAGAAGGGTGTTGTTGATGTGGTGTTCTTGATCATGGAAAATTTATTTGTGCTATTACTATCGTTTTGTTCTGTATTTTTCAAGGTTTTGGCTTTATTTTGAAATTATTGGTCGATGACGTCGATCTGTTTTGTGTCGAATTTTGTTGATCTAGTTATTCTTCTTTCGATATTATGGAACATTTCCCTATTTTTCTTTTTGGTCGTCATTCATAGCATGTTGAACTCAGTTCCTCTCTTTTTATGAAAATATGAAGTACCTTGTGAATGTGTTGACCCCTATATTGGAGGTACCAAAGGCTCTTCGAAAGTTTGTGATGAGAAACATCAAAATTCATGAAAAATCCTGAGCAGCTGCTTCTGAGCGCTCATTCATTGGAGGACCAATAATGCTTTTACCTAGAAATTTCTTATAGTACTTGGCATTCATGCTAAGTATGTGAAAAAAAAACTCAGCACGGCCAGAGTTATATTCTGTTCTATTTCTTACTCAAAAAATAGAATATTTAAAATATTCTATTTGAAAAAAATTAAATTCTATGGTTCTGATGATGCGATTCTTTTTGCATGAACATTCAATATATCAATCTTCATTCACAAAATTAATTTCACTCGAATCGAATATCATGTTATGGAAATATAAAGATTAGAAAAGAAAAGTTGAATTTCTGAAGGAATAGAATGCATCGAGATATAATAGAGAAGAGCCGATATAGCATACTTGTTCAATTAAGGCCAATTGAATATCAAATAAACAATTTTTCTTCAGGCGATAATCCATACTAGTATTATAAATGCGAAAGTAACTCTGTCTGTCTGCCTGTTACTCTTTCACGCCTAAACGGCTAAACGGATTTTGATGAAATTGGTATGGTGATAGATGATGACCTAGAAATGGTCATAGGCTATAAATAATCACGCCATCGTTCTTAGGGGGTAGGCAGTAGGCAGATAACTAAATTGAGTTAGTGATTTTTAGTCGTTTTTGTTGGGACTTTTGCTCTTTCACGTCTAAACGGCTGAACAGATTTTGATGAAATTTAGTAAGGTAATAGATGGTTACCTAAAAATGGATATAAGATCAAAATGATCACGTCATCGTACTTAGGGGGTAGGAAGTAGGCAGAAAACTGAATTGAGTTAGTGATTTTTTATGGTTTTTGCTGGGAGTTTTGCTCTATCATGCCTAAACGGCTGAACGGATTTTGATGAAATATAGCTAGGTGATAGATAGTAACCTAGAAAAGGATATGGGTTATTATATTCATGCTATCGTACTTAAGGCGTGAGCAGTAGGCAGAAAACTAATTGAGTTAGTGATTTTTAATCGTTTGTTTTAAAAGTTTACCTCATTCACGCCTTAACGTCTGAACGGATTTTTATAAGACTTGGTTAATATAAATATAGGATCCTAGACACGGACACAGGCTACTTTTTACGGCGGGAAAATACCTCATTCCCGCGGAAATCGCGTGATCGTGTCAAGAAGCGCATGACGCCATAGCTACTGAAATGATTTTGATGTTATTTTTTTAACTGAGTGTTACTAAGACTTCAAGTTAGTATTTGATCACTTTTCTAACTTAGAGGGCCGGTAGGCAGACGAAGTCGCGGGTAAAAGCTAGTATACACATAAAAAAGGTATCAGATTACCAAGACAGACTAGCAAAATCTGATACAACGTTTATCTTAATGATGGCAACTGTATACTATCCCATCTCTATAATAAAATTAAACCAATGGATTCATCGTTATGCCAATATGTAAATTTTTATACTTTATGAGAGTTATTTCGCAAATTCGGTTCTTTCCTGAAGGAAACAAAGGTTTAATTATTGAGAACCCATTGAAAATTAGGTTTCGAAGCCTGGAAAGCGAGACGACAATCATCCTGAGCCCATAACCGAAAGAAAAGGACTACAGAACCAGGATTGAATAATCCAAGCGCGAATTGGCGAACATTCAGTGATTAGATCCGAAATAACATGAAGAGAAGTAAAAGAGGAAGGATAAGGAGAGGAGTAGGTATTATTTATTCCCTTTTCATGGATTTTTGAGATTTGAATCGACGCGGGCCGCGCTCCGAACGGAACCCACTCGCGCATCTGAAAAAGTGGGAGAGAAAGCTCGGGGAGGGGCGCATAGAACCCGCTTCGAATCATTCTCTGGTTTGCCGTCGACGTCAAAACGTTACCGTAGAAACGCGCCGTGAATTCCGCTTTTCTCGACCTCCGATTGACATCCAATTTTCACCGAGAACTGTCAAATAATACGGATAAGACAATGATCCAAGTGATTTATGCTCTATGTTCAGATACTCTGGACACCATCGAGTGACTGCTCTGTGTTGTTTGTGACATATAATCTGTGGTGCGGAGTATCTTTGGAGAGGATTGTCGGTGGTCGAATCCGCCGGGCGATCCTAATTTGTTTTCCTTTCGCACGTGGACTTATAGCAGGTCACAACGCTGGAACATTTAAGGCCCATCGTGGCTTCAATCAACACCCTCATCGGCAATTGTGAGAATATGGAGGCCACGTATTGCGTCGGAAACGATGTAGACGTTTGCAGAATGTTTGATCAGTATTTGTACAAGGTAGATACCACTTTTGTAGATAAGCGGACCAACAACTGAACCATGCGGCACTCCAAACACCAAAAGTCACACAGAACTTTGTTCGTTCAGAGAAAACCAGTCACAAGAGCAAATTTACCGATGAAATCCCAATCTATCTATGAAATAAAGTTTTTCCAACCAATTTCAGACTTCCTCTAGATATATTTTCAATTCTTATGGCCAAATTTCAATATGAACGGCTCAAAGATTTATGGAAAATCTTTAGGCAGTACTTATTTGAACTATCTAGATGATCAGACTAAGAACTGAACCGTCTGAACCATTTGTGACAGTCTATACACAAAAAACAACACAAAACTTTCTTCACTTGAAGTAAAACAGTCGCATAGCAAATTAATTAATAAAATTCCAACATTCCCTTGTCATTTCTGCATTTTAAATGGCCAGATATTGAAACAAAACTTAAATTATTGGTCGGGCCAATAACGGAACTATGTGACACTCAAGAACACAAAATTTCTTTCGAAATTTGGTTAACCTGAAATAGATCAGTCACAAGAAAAATTTCACCAAGTTCTCTGAATGAAATCGTCACTTAATTAAGATAAAATTTACCATACTGTTTTGGGCAACCCTATAATCTCTTCATCTTAAGACACGTCAAAATCACAAACTGAAAGATTATTAAGAGCCAGGGAGTTCTTGGTTTGGCATCAAGGGTAAATATTTATAATATTGTAGATATGCGAGACATGAACTGAACCCTGTGACACTCCAGAGAAGTACCCCTTGATTTATTAACTGATGTTGACCAAAAAAGGAATTTTGCAAGACTACAGCTATCGAATTTATATCTAGTTTTCCCAAAATTGTTTATTTCACGTTCAAAAGAGAAAAATTATTCACATTTCCTCCCACTCTCTGGATTTTTGTTTCATTTAGTGTTTGGGAAGCGAATAAGCTAAAAATCATTACGAGGAATGTACCAGAGAAGTCCGCAAAACATATAATCTTTATCTGCACGAGTTATTCACACCTCCAAAAGAAAAGCGGACCAAGAGTAGAACCCTGTGACACTCCAATCATCAGAACTTACCCCGTACATGCAGACTGGATTTAAATTCTCAACCGAGTCCGAAGAAACAGTTGAATACAGGCGAGAAGATTCTCACGAAACAACGAAATATAAATACAGGTTTTATCTGTTACTGACCCAAACGGGACGTCACACAGGATTGCTGTCAAAATCGTCTACCATGTGCTTTCGAAACTGTTTTAATGTTTTTATTGCGTTCGTAAGAAGCTTAAAGTTAAATAGATCTTGAAAGCGGTCCCTGATATGATAATACCATAATAAATATAGATGAAACTTCTCTTTTATGTTGAATTATTTGGAGGGATAAGGTTTTTGAAGCTTTTACGCATAAAAGAAGTTAATTTCGGTGATGATTCCAACCAAAATGCGTTTTCCTATAAAATTTCATCAGTTTTTAATTGACGATAAAGCAACGAATGGATTTTAAATGTACCAATTATAATAAAATCCAGAATTATGAAATTAAATGAGATAATATGTTCTTGGATTTTTGGATACTGTATCTACTACAGTGGTGGAGAATCAACTGGCGTGGAATCGAAATAATTGAGACACCCATGATTTGCCACTTCTCAAAGAGTCGACCAATTATGAGTTCTACTCATTTGAGAACTTTATTCTTAGGATAGAAGACAAAAAGTATATCTATATTCTTTCGAATTGAGAGCTAACAGAATACAATACATGAAACAAAAAAGTCCCTAGCTGAAGTTGGTGCAAAACGGGGTACCATACTATTGTGGCATATGATACCAGAGCACAGGGAAAACCTCAGTAGAAAAACCCTGTCTCGCCGTTTTTACAAAATTGAAACTTAAAACTATTAGAATAAATACCTTCAATATTTAGATACAAAATACTTAATTCATGCTCTTGGCCAGGAGGGTGTTTTAAACCAGGTCTGGCATTCCAAGTGATGATTATTCGAAACTTCTGTTCTTCTAAGATCACTACAGGACCCTATTGAAGTAATCATCTCTCATAGATTTAAATAGTGGTAAATCATCCTAAATATCGAATACAATTTCGGAATAATGATAAAAAACGTGTGACAAACTTATGTCAAAAATGACAAGAAGTAATATTGTGGTTGGATGTAATTTTTCGAAGGGGTTCGAATCAGGTCAATGAGAGGGCCACATGGACAATACTTTTCTGTAGCGTAGCCTTGAGAACAAAAATGCGTCATTATTGAATAACTTAACTTTGTTCTAAGTTGACTACTAGTTCGAAGCATAGACGAAATCTCCAGAAATATTTCTTACTTTTTAGAGTTGATAGAAACTGAAGTATGCCAGGTACACTTGACCCCCAGACATCCTACAAAGGTCTTCATATTCATCTTTGAGCATTATATCATGAATCAACCTCGGTAAAAGAATTTCAACAGTGGGAAAAGTCTTAAATTCTCACAAGAACGCTATGCTATTTCCAGCCGATGACGAAATAAGAAAGTAGAATGTCGACATAGTGTTTATCGATTTTAGTTCTAAGAAAAAATAAGCCCGCGAGCAACGGTAAATTGTGAGACTGAGATATCCGATATCTCATTGAAAATACCTCATGTCAGTTGTCAATTCTTTTCTATAAAAGTTGAACCAGTTAGATAATTACTCAATCTGAAAGGATTTAAATTGGATTGTTCACATACTATGTCCATATAAAGTTTATGGGATATAAAAAGGCATTTTTATGTGTACCACCAACTCAACAATTCTTGAGGCGAGACAATTATGTCATCGGAAAAATTTTCACCGAGTAAAGCAATATTTAAACGACTCTGATTCGAATCAAACAAGGACAAGAAGTAGGTTTCAATAAGAAGAATGTTCTCACAGCAACACAAAAGATATTCAGGAAAAATTTAATATTTATGATATGCCAATTACCCTGAGGTATATCCGGTCTATTTAGACCAAAAAATGAGAGTGAAGTTACATAAAGTCCCAACAAGCTGAATTTCTGTGAAGTTGTTCAAAACTAATTATAAACAATGTCTAAAAATTCCTCATCATTTCCCTGTGAGGAAAAATTTTTTTCGAGGTCAATGTTAAAAAAATGAGTTTTTTCGCGATTTTCAGCAAAACGGTAAGTTTTATCATAAAAGTACCTCAAACAAAAATTGTAGATCATAAAATTATCTATAAAAATGTATCAATACTTGTTTTCTTCTTACGAGCCACCCTTTCTGAGATATAACGATTCAAAAAGATATAAAAGTCGTTATCGTCATAATATGCACACGTTTTCACGCCACCTATGAGGTAGTGTACTTAGCGAATAGTTATAACTTTTTGAATCGTTATATCTCAGAAAGGGTGGCTCGTAAGAAAAAAGTATTGATACATTTTTTATAGATAATTTTATGATCTACAATTTTTGTCTGAGGTACTTTTATGATAAAACTTACCGTTTTGCTGAAAATCGCAAAAAACTCATTTTTACGACATTTGACCTCGAATAAAATTTTTTCCTCACAGGGGAATGATGAGGAACTTTTAGACATTGTTTATAATTATGTTTTGAACAACTTCACAGAAATTCAGCTTGTTGGGACTTTATGTGACTTCGAATGTCTAAATAGACCGGACTAGTATTTAAAGTTGCGAACTTTTAAATACATCTATCATGGTTGGTTTTTAGACACTTGAAAAGATTAACACCTCATAAAAGAAAATATAAGTGAACAAATAGATCCCAACCAAAACATTATTCGAATATTTTCAGCAATTCTCACTCAGAAATAAAGAATAACATTCCGATTTGGTGTTAAATATTCCCCAAACATACAATTCAACTTACCGAGATAATTTGCTTTCTAAAAATGGACTCAGAATTCATTAAAAAGACAAATGGACCTTGAAATTATATGCCAAAAACAGAAGTGTGAAATTTATTCCGATCTCTGTTTTCATTTCTAGATTTGGGGGAATTTGAACAGTTGAAAACCGCTGTCATTTTCCGTTTCAGCTTGTCTTTTCCATTTTGAATGACTCTCGGTATTGGTTTCATCGATAACTATTGGTTGGCTTTGATTTTTATGTTGAATAGGAATAAACGCAGTATTTGACAAAACGGGTAATAGTTTAATATGTATAATATATTTTCTTTTGGATTGAGAGCTAACAAAATACATTACATGAAACAAAAAAGTCCCTAGCTGAGGTTGGTGCAAAACGGGGTACCATACTATTTTGGAGCATGATACAAGAGCACAGGGAAAACCTCAGTCGAAAAAACCCTGTCTCGCCGTTTTTACAAAATTGAAACTTATAACTATTCGAATAAATACCTTCAATATTTAGATACAAAATACTTAATTCATGCTCTTGGGCCAGGAGGGTGTTTTAAACCAGGTCTGGCATTCCAAGTGATGATTTTTCGAATCTCCTGTTCTTCTAAGACCGCTACAGGACCCTATTGAAGGGTAATTATCTCCTATAGATTTAAATAGTGGTAGTTTATCCCAAATAATAAAATAAATGAATGAACCCGAAGAAAATGACTGAAATCTGTGCAGAATCGCTTGAAATTTACGTAATTTCATGAAAAAAAAACAGATATCGATACATTTATTAAAAAAATCGAGTTTATTCGATAATTAGATTGAGATTTGGCTAAAACTATTTAAAACAGGTTAATACAGGCCAGGGGCAGCCTATTTGAACATACAGGCTGACTCATTTCAACGCTTTGTAGAGAAACATATTTCCAAAATGGTCGTCAAAAGTAATGCACGTGTAATGAACTGAAATATATTCGAGTTCAGTTGCACAGACATAATTTTCAAATTAGTGAATCAACATGAAAGTCTTGAAGTGAAAATGTTAAACAATTTAAACTGCCACCTAAGCAACTGTTCATTGTTAATTTATTATTATTATTCCGTATTACTCCCGGAACAAAAAAATTATATAAGTACCTAACAAATACAATCACTTAATGTATACTTGATACGATGTCATAAATATTTTATGAGGTACCTACTCATAACGAGTGAATCGAATAATAATCAAGACTCATGCTCACATTGTGAAACAACATAAAAAACATAAAAATAATTAACCCACCCATCAATTAAAGAATACAAAACAACCAATGGGAATATGTTAACAGTTTTTTTGAAAGAATTCAACTTTAGTCTCGTCAATTTGTTTATACTGCTGCTAAGGATCATTCCATTGATTTATTCGGTTTTTGTCGCGTCTAGTATAGAGCTGAATGGATTCTCGAGACTCCCCAGAAGGTCAAGTCTTTTAAGTCGGTTCACTGGTGATATTGGTGATTGGAAAATATTGGGCATCTATTCTTGTTTTAAGAAAAACTTTATTCAGAGGAAAGTCGCCTTATTTTGGACAGTTGCTCAATTTTGGATACTTCATCACCCCGAATTCTACCAGGAGTTTTTAGGCATTGAATGCAGAAACCTATTTTTTTATCCAACTTCATCCCCTGTACTATTTCTCAATCATTAAGGAAAAGATATATTTATGTATGGATCGTAATGGCTGGTATATAGAACATATATGATTTGACATGTGCATTAATTATTAAAAAATATTCATTCTTATAAACTATAACCTTTTATCGATAAAATGATTGAGAAATAGTTTGCTACGAAGTCTCTTTGATTTTTTGTGAAATTAAAGAAATTTTTTCCATATACAGGGTTGGGATAAAGTTCGGCACAAAATTAATATCTCTAAAACGAAACGGGCGATATTTTTTAAATTTGGCTATAAAGGTCAACAAGTTGGCAGCTGAGTGTAATGGACCACAATGCATTTGATGAGCATATTCTCATTAATGAGATACTTTCGGTTTAAACCGGAAATGACCAATTTTTTTTCATTTAAATGGGACACCCTGTATATTTCTGCAGATTCTGAAAGAGCACTTTGTTTCGGATCTGTCCATACCAGGTTCCATGTAAAAATTATCTGTAAAAAGAAGAATTGAGACAACGGATTCTTGATGAATGTGCATCAATACATGGAGAAATCTTGAGAAAAGTTACTCAAGAATTGTTAATAGACTGGCATATTGTCAGGAGGCAAATGGCAAGCACTTCGAACATTTAAAATGATTTTTTTAATTATTTCTAATAATTTTTTTTCTTCTAGTAAAAGCTGTATTTCTTGTTTTTATAGATTTTCATAAAGAAATACGTCATGAAAAGCAGAAAGAGTTATCTACTACAGAGTATTTCGTTTTATTTCTCAGTATTGATACAAATAACAACGATTTACTTATTTGAATTATTTTTTCTCATGTACAAAAGACTGAATTTCTTCTTTTAACAGAGAATTTTTACATGGAACCCGATATGGACAGATCCGAAACAAGGTGCACTTTCAGAATCTGCAGAAATATACAGGGTGTCCCATTTAAATAGAAAAAATTTTGGTCATTTCCATTAAACCGGAAGTATCTCATTAATGCAAATATGCTCATCAGATGCATTGTGGTCCATTACACTCAGCTGCCAAATTTCAAAAATATCGCCCGTTCGTTTCAAAGATAATAGAGAGTTGAAGTGCGCGCAGCACGTAAGCCCGAACGTGGACGTAGACGTGAGAAATATAACGTTTACGTCTTGGAGTAAAAATAGAGTTGAAGTGCTGCCTACGTACGTACGGCAGACCATTAGAGACTAAAGCTAACCTATTATTTCTTTTTGTGTTTTCTGGCAGAAAGTTTCTGATATAAGCGATTCAGATTGTCTGTTTCCTATAAACAAATTGATGATGTGAACATATATTTGTAGGATTACTTCATTACATTCGAATTTCAAAATGAATAATAATGAAAATAATTTTTCTATAACTTGAGTTCTTGCCGAAAACAGGAATTTTAGAGGAAATCATCACAAATGAGTTACTTGTATGTAAATATCACTCTCATTTGAAAGGAAAATGCCACATTTGTAACTTATCGAAATAATCGAGGAAATAATATATTAGTTCTTGGTACTTATATGCAATCTCGTAACAGAAGTATGGCATTGAAAAAAATTCAACACTTCTCAGAAACTTGCAAAATCACAGTTTATAAATAATAAGGAAGATATTAAGTAAAAAGTTAATTAATCGTATTCTCAAAACAAGTTTCAGCTACTAGATTGTTTTTAATTTTTTAAGGTTAGAAGCAATTCATTTCAAAATTCCAGCATTCGCCCTTCATCGGTCGGATTCGTTCAACTTTCGTTTACGTACGTACGTACTACGTACGTACGTAACAGGACGCTAGTTTACGTCGCACGTAAAGCCGGCCCAAGCGTGAACGTAAGAAACTGACGAGTGCGCATGAGCACATGTCAATTGTAACGTTTACGTCTACGTCCTTGGCAGCACTTCAACTCTCTATTAATTTGGTGCCGAACTTTATCCCAACCCTGTATATTCTTTTGAATTGAGAGCTAACAAAACACCATACATGAAACAAAAAAGTCCCTAGCTGAGGTCGGTGCAAAACGGGGTCCATACTATTCTGACGTATGATACCAGAGCACAGGGAAAAACCTTGGTAGAAAAAACCCTGTCTCGCCGTTTTTACAAAATTCAAACTTAAAACTTTTCGAATAAATACCTTCAATATTTAGATACAAAATACTTAATTCATGCTCTTGGGCCAGGAGGGTGTTTAAACCAGGTCTGGGCATTCCAAGTGATGATTTTTCGAATCTCCTGTTCTTCTAAGACCGCTACAGGACCCTATTGAAGGGTAATCATCTCCCATAGATTTAAATTGTGGTATTTCATCCTAAATATCGAATTTAATTTCGGAATAATGATAAAAAACGTGTGACAAACTTATGTCCATGAATGTTGGCAACAAAACTAATGCCTAAAGGTTACAAATTCAATCTGTGTGTGTCAAGTGCTTCTCAGAAGTCCGTCAATCCTCATGGTTCAGTTCGTGGTCCGTTTCTTTTCTCATTGTCGATACGTATCATAAATACGCAGCGTGTCAGAGATGTTGCATACTCCATTTAGTTTTATGAAGTACATATAGGAATCCACTTTATTTATCTGTACGGGAATGGAATCAGAACGACAGATGGGCCTGCATATCTCGATTTTATTGGCTCACCGGCTATTACTGCTCGTAGAGATTTGTTACGCTTTTTCTGTTTTTTAATTTCAATGGATCATGCTGGAACGAATCATGTAATATGTTGGAAATTGCCATCAGATACTCTTGTGAGAGGATCATTTTGTTTTCATTATGAGAGCATTAGCTTGGGGACATCGGTGCTAAATCTGGAGTACAAGATGGCTATGGGCTAATGAGTAATCTGCATATGAATCTTCTATATTCCGTACATTGGTTTTGAATATGATGGTTCAATTTTGTCATAGATTTTTTATATCAGTGGTGATTCATTAGTTATTAGTCAGAGCTTTAATTCTCTGGAAATTTTCAGTTTTCTTCGTTTTTGAATAGTTCAGAAAAAGTTTTCACTACTCTTCATTTTTCCCACTTGATGTGGCTGATTCTCGGGCTGATTGCAAATCACTAATCAAAAAATTTAAGAAAACCCCAGAGCAGGTGCTTTTGAGCGCTCGTTCATTGGTGGAGCAATAATGCTATCATCTCAAAATTTTCCATAGGACTTGAGATTCATGTTAAGTATATGGAGGTAAAATCTCAGCACGATCTTAATTATATTCTGGAAATTATTCAAATAATGAAATATGTAATAAATCAACATTAAAAAAATAAATTCTATGGTTCAGATAATGCGATCCTCTTGAAATTTTGAATGAACATTCAGTATATCAATCATCATTCACAAAATAAATTTCGCTCGGACCGAATGTCTTGTAATGGAAATATGGATTCTTCTTTTCGATATTCCAACTGAATTTTATATGGTTCTGTTAACACGATGGTCACATGATTTTGCATGTGGCTCATTATGAGAATCTTGCACTTGGCCGCAAAATTTCATTTCGTTTGGTTTCGTTTTGTTTGAGATATTGAGAAACAAAAATTTGGAATGGCCATATTTTATGGAACACCCTGTATGATTTGGCTGGTTAACGAACTTAACCGAGCCATTTGGGACCCGAACTCATCCTGAAAATTTCAGACTCTAGGACAATCACTTTGAAGGTTATCGTGCTAACAGACGGACGGTCCCACGGACAGAATTGAATGTGACCCCAGATTCTTCATCAGTAATTCGAACTTTATTGTTCTAGACCAATTAAGTCCCAAAATTCGAAAACTGCAGCCAATTGGGCAAAACGATATAGAACTCGCTCTCAAAAAATGTATGACTTCAAATCCCAAATTTTTCTGCCGAAAAGTAAAAGTTCATATACTCATCTTTCTTATTATTTTCCAAATTGCGCAACATTTGAATAACTGAAAATCTCTGAAACAGTTTGAAAGATGTTAAAATATCCTGAGAAGAACTCAATGCTTGCACAACCAGTTTATATAAACTGGGTTTATGTGATAGCAATAAATTCAAAACTGTGAAATCTTTTTTCTCTAGATACAGATCTTCGATATCTCCCCCAATTAATGCTTCCTTATGAAATTTTCGATTCTTAATTCACTCCATATCTGCTTGCTTAATTGATTTCTAAATTACGCAATTAAACAAACAGTTCCCTAGGTATTTTCAATGAATTAATTGAAATTCAACGACGATTTCAGATAGAAGTATCTTTTAATTAACAATTCTATTAGGAATTCTTGATATCAGAATTTGCCTCAATTAAAATTAACTGTTTTAGAGAGCAATATTTATTTCATTGGTGGAATAATTACAGCAAGAGTTATTATTACACATTCATTTGTTTTTGAATTTTCATTCTGTGAGCTGGAATGTTAGAATTCCGGAAGTGAATGGTCTTCGATACGTTCGAAATTACTGAAAATATACAGGGTGTTTGGGGTTCAGTTGGCACAATTTACTTCGACTAAAGGGTAAGGAGAAAATAAACTAGGGGTGAACATAAGTTATTTCTGAGCTATAAACGTCAACAAGTGTAATGAAAAAATTAAACAATAACCAATTGATTTTTCTCTAAAAAGTTTTTCCGATCTCGTGAATAAATAATCTCGAGGTTCATTGACACCTTCATTAACTATGTGAATATTAATTACAAAAAAAAGTAGAGTGGAAATTCTCCATAACGAACACCTTGAATCGAATCCAAATTTCATGTTAAAAACACCCTCTAAAGCGAAGTAAATTCTCTCTTTAACGAAATATTCAAAGAACACCACTCTCTCTGAATGGGTATTGATAAGAAGGTATAAGGATGGGTTTTTTCCGAAATTTTTCTGGACGTACGTAATAATCCCGACCTCAAACTAAATAATTACGGCGGGCAGAGAGATCCTTCTGAAACAGTTTTGAATACACCCTTGGCTGTTTGGTTTCAATCTAACCATTACGCTAGTGTGAAAGTTGTGCAAAAATGTCTAAAGGAAGTGCTTAAGTTTGAATGATAAATTTAAATTTATCAGTGGAGTCGACCGCGATATTGTCGACTATAGAAACAATTTTTCTGTATAACGAAATTTCTTTATAACGATTTTTTTTGCGGATTTAGCGCTTTCGTTATAGGGAAGTTCTACTGTTTTTTAATTCACAATCCTCATGGCAACCGTACACAAAGTATTCAGAAGCAGTACGAGAAACTCTACTGGAACATAGAAACATAGAAATTTTATTACGTCAATTGTATGTCTTGTGCAAAATTAGAATGTATTTCAATCAAGAATTCATACACAATTCATTTCTAGGGTCGTCTGAAAAATCTTGTAATCAACTCTGTTATTAATCTTGCGACTAATGGTCTCGAAGTAATAAATATTAGATTGAAATATCTTGAACGTTAGTCGCCGTCTTCAATAACTTAGTTGTTTGAATAACTATTATTTCCAAAAGATTTCAAGAGTGATAATTCCCCTTGATAATCAAAGCATATGTGTAGGTGTAAATCACATCTCCAATGCCAATAAACTGTAGCAGAAGTTCGTTCAATAATGACCCCAAAAAAGGAAAAATATCATTCTTAACAATGTTGCCAACACCTCGATTGAAAATTCCCCTAGATGAGAGAAACCAACAAATCAATTCAAAGTGACGAATTTACGACTCCCCTAATTAGATTTGCCGCAAAAATTCAAAGGCGGTCTGAAAAAATTCGAAAGCAACGGACCAAAAATGAAAAAACTGCATGTCAAGTCGGCCATTATTTAAAATATATTATTCCTTTAGTAGTAAATAATGAATCTCGTAAAGTTTGTATAAGGGGTTTTTGAAATGAGCTTATTTATAATTTACTTTCTTATAATGTGCCTTGGAACTTCTCGAAAACTGGTTTGTCCGGTTGCAGATGTTCAAGCTATATTTCAAGTTGGTAGAATGGAGTCAGGTCCGGAGCTTAATATCGAGAGAAATACCTTATATGTTGGTAATCCATCAGATTATATTCAGATTCTTTAGGAATCTGATTTTAACTAAATTTACGAATTATTCATCAATGGAGGTTAATGCAGTATCAAGAGACCAGTTCCTTGTATTTATAAAATTATCTTTTGAAATGAGAGCTTACAAAATACAATACATGAAATCAAAAAGTCCCTAGCTGAGGTTGGTGCAAAACGGGGTACCATACTATTCGACGTATGAAACAAGAGCACAGGGAAAAACCTCAGTAGAAAAAACTCTGTCTCGCCGTTTTCACAAAATTTAAACTTAAAACTATTCGAATAAATACCTTCAATATTTCGATACAAAATACTTAATTCATGCTCTTGGACCAGGAGGGTGTTTCAAACCAGGTCTGGCATTCCAAGTGATGATTTTTCGAATCTCCTGTTCTTCTAAGACCTAAGACATCTCCCATAGATTTACATAATGGTATTCATCCTAAATATGTGCTGATTCACAATGGACGTAACCATAACGTACACGTAAACGTACTTTGTCCGTGAACGTAATGGTGTTCAGAATGGACTTTAGGCGCAGTAGCAAATAATAGACGTTTTTGTAGAGTAACAAGATGTTTCTGCACCAGTATAATAAGTGTTCTATAAATTTTTTGACAATTGATTATTGTGAAGATTTGTCATTAATTAAAAATGTATGAAGTATTAAGTCTGTTTTTATTGAGACGATGTTTGAAAAAAAGAAAAGAAATTGAAGAGCAAAATTCTAAAAGAAGAAAAACGACGTTGGTGGGGTTAGACCTACAGAATGTGAACAAATTTCTATAATTAAACGTTAGAATTACGGACTACCATAAGCTCAACGTTAACGTCAAAATTACAGAGCCTATTTGCGTTTTTCGTTTACGTTTCGGGAGTTTTATGGTTACGTCTATTGTGAATCCAGCATTACTAATTAAATTCGGAATAATGATAAAGAACGTGTGACGAAGTTATGTCAAAATGACATAAATGTACAGGGTACCGTACACTTAGCTGGGTACACTGATTTTTCTCGAGAGGAATGGATATTTTTTATTCTGTTGACGGTATTTGGTACAAGTTAATGTAGCAAATAATGACTTGAGATGTGCGTAAAAGTCGGAGAAGAATAAGGATGCCAGGCACTATCAAATTTTTTTCCTCTACGAACATACCTTTTTTATTGAGTTATTCGAAAAAAAAATTATTTACGAATGTTTCTTTTGCATACAATTTTTTTCTATTTCTTAGCATAGCGACCTGCAGCATATTTTATGTTGATTCAGAATTTTGTAGCTGAAAAATCAAGTCATTAGTTTTGCTGCTGTCCATATTTTATTGATATTTCTGAAGCCATTGTCGTTATGAAAAATTTCAAATGAAGAGAATAATCTACAACAATAATTACAAGGATGTCTAGATAGAGATTTTATTGTTCATGCAATTTTTTTACACTAATAGGAAGAGATTAATTGTAAAATTATCCAGCTGAAATATATTTTCAATTAATTCAGTATAGTTTCAATTAACAAATTTTATTCATAATGAAGACCAAATAAAAACTCTCAATAGAACTGCGACTGAGTTCTGAGTAATATCACCAGGATGACTCCTAATATTGCCTTTTTCGGATAAAAGGGCACTCCTAACATAGCCTTAGGTCCTACCCTGTACGCCAGACATAATAACGCTCGAACAAGACGAAGAATGGGGAATGAACCTCATGGTTTTGTTTTAATCCAAGACACTCTTGAAAAACTAATTTTACATACGTTGTTATTAAATAACTTTAATAACTCTAGTCATAAAAACCTGATAACTCACTATGTTTTATGGTTTATGGTACCCTATTAGGCCATAATGTGTTAATGTAGCTTATTGAAAACTGTGAGAACCCTTCTTATCTTTCTTGAGCCTCTCTTAGAGCAACATCGAGATGTACATTAAAACTGTCTTTACATAAGAATGAGGCTAGATATGTTGTAATTGCACTGCAATTTCTTTGAAATAATGTGTTATTTTCTGTATATAATCGTGAATTGAATTGCATTCGAGTATTAAATCGTTAATAGACGATTTCTATTCGAATAGACTGAAAGTGGTAGATTACTCGCTTTGTAATCTTTACTGATGATGGGGTTTTTCAGTCAATGCAGAAAATGATGACAGATCGATTCTAGTTTCTTAAACTTCTCAGAGCAATTTTTTTGTTTGTTTCGCTTTTATTCAGAATAGCGACTGCAAATAATTGCGTATATTTCTGATTTTTCTATGTTTCATATTCGTTAGATGTTTTTATTGTTTGGAAGAATCCAAGGATTATTTAATTGATGTAAGTTAACCTTTCAATGATCATAATATTACGTTTAAACCATATGACAATAACTGTGTCAATAATATTACATCGAACTGTGATTGACATAGGCTTTAACCATAATATATATATCATTGAAGGGTTTACATACACCAATTAAATATTCCTTGGAACCTTTCAATCAATAGAAAACCTTTAACGAAAATAAACAGAACAAAATCTTATATTCACGCAATTATGTGCAGTCGCTATCCTCAATTTAACTTATACACTTATTGACACTACTGCAAAATCTCGCGCCAAATATCTAATGATTCCGTTTTCAGAATGATAACCTGAAGACTCAAATAGAAATAAAACATTCTGAAATATGGGGACACAGATGAAAAACTCTAGATATCACCAATAGTTTATTACATCGGTATATATGTGAAGATCACAAATACCTTTTGTTATTTCTTCGTTAATATGGAATAAAATTGTCTAAACCTTCTATTTCTCTATTTTTTTTAGTATGAAAGTCTCAATGACCCATCTAATGAGAATATATGAGTGAGGCAAAGCAGGATGATATCAAAACCAAAATTGATGCAAAAGTGAGATGAAATTATGTCACTGACTATCAACTGTGTGTCAAATTATATCGAAATATGTCAATGACTATCAAATATGTAACTTCGACGAAATTAGTGTCTCCTCGAATATTCAATAGATAAGATATTTATTGGAAGTTTGAAGGTTATACCAAAATAACAACACTCAACAAAAGTTCCGTAATAATAACCATGGTGTTACAGAAAAATAGGGAAACGAATTCGCTATAGCTTTTATCTACCACCCACCCTGTGGATACTTTGTTAAGAAACAAAATACAGAGTCCTAATTCATTCCAATTAGAAAGAAAAACGGCATTTTCCCTCTTTTCCTCAAGAACAACCCTGAAAAAAGCAGTTCCTAATCTTGATACGTTTCTCGTCCGAAACATCAATACAATTATTATCCCAAGGCTTTGTTAAGATTCTCAGGAAACACACATAAAAGTTGTCTTTTCAATTGGCAAAGTTATATTCGAAGATTCGAACTCCTGACAATTAGGAAACTTTAACAACTCAATTAAGAAGTGTCGAAACTTCCAACTAACACAAATACTCAAACGATAATGAAAATCCATATCCCCGGGGGAAATGCGGGAAAGCGGAGGTAAGGAGGGCGAAGGGCGTAGCTGCCATGGGAAAATGCAGGTGAAAATTCTGCTCCCTTTTCATCTAGAGACAGTGTAAGGACCTACATACATTTGAAATTCGTTTCATCCGGAAGAGCTTTTGGAATTCGTTCGCTTCCGTGGGTTTCATCTTCTTTCAACTATATCTTGGGAATTGTTGGAATTTTCCTTCTTTTTTCTTGAAGAAACTTATGGAGCAAGAGCTTGTGAACCCCAGACCTTCGTTATTTTATAAAAGCTGAAAACTGTCTACGCATGCTCCTAACACAGGTAAGAACGATGGACCATTTTGAAGTTTGGGTTACCCTGGCTTTGGCAGGTAAACGGTATTAAAGGGGTGTAAATACTGATCTAAATTCGTCAAATAATAAAGTGTGATTTTTTTGGTTTAATCTTCAGAATATCATAAGAAATCACGTCATTAATTGCCAGACACTTAATATCGTGGCAACCCCTTGCCAGACACCCTTAATGTCCATTAAATTATATGTAATTCTACTTACGTTATAGTATAAAATCTGATTCTTATGTAATACTTGGTTATAATTAGATAATGTTTCCTCATTAGCCAGACATTTTTGATAGGTCCAACTCTTTGTCAGACAAGCATGTAGTTTAGCTGCAGGTGCGAGGGCGAGACAGTATATATGAGTGGCTGCGAGTGAGACGGCATGATGATGATGCAAATAAATTTTTTTGGTTGGTTTTTTTAACAATTTAATTTTTGTGTAGCATACAATGTCTTTTCTTCAGATGTTTTCGAGAATTCGCGTAAATTATTAATTATATAAATCTGTGCCAAAAAATTTATTTTCATAAATCATTATAATCATGCTGTCTTACTCGCAGCCACTCATATATACTGTCTCGCGCTCGCACCTGCAGCTAAACTACATTCTTGTCTGGCAAAGAGTTGGCACTATCAAAAACGTCTGGCTAATGAGAAAACATTATCTAATTATTACCCAAGTATTATATATAAAATCAGCTTTTATACTATAACGTAAGTGAAATACATATAATTTAATGAACATTTAGGGTGTCTGGCAAGGGGTTGCCACGATATTACCTAATTGTCTGGCAATTAATGAAGTGATTTCTTTCTGAAGGCTATACCAAAAAATCACACTTGTTTATTGACGAATTCAAATCAGTATTTTACACCCCTTTTACTACCGTTTACCTGCTAAAGCCAGGGTACCCAAACTTCATAATGATCCATCGTTCTTACCTGTGTTAGGAGCATGCGTAGACAAATTTTCAGCTTTTATAAAAATACGAAGGTCTGGGGTTCACGGCTCTTGGGACTATTAGCTTGGGTTTCGAGGAAGCATTCAAAAATTGTGAGACCTTCGAATTTTTCTATCATTTATTTTTGAGCCCTTTTTTGATCCTAGGCTATCATAGAAATTCATGTTATGGAACATACGATGAAATGGAATGAACAGTGATCATAACTACTTGTAAGTCTTTATTTTTTCCGAGGAAAGTATCAACTGTATCTAAAATTTGCAGAGACTTTTTCTCGAAAATTGAATGGGAAACCTTAAGAGAATTTGATTTTTCGAAAATCTATCCCACGAAAACAAAAGAAAAAACTTTGAAGTTTTCAGGATAGTTGCGGTGTAATATAATTGGGTTGAGTCCCATAACGGTCCAGATCAGTCAAATAGTTCTCGATTTGAACTGTGTTGAAATGTTAAATTTTGAGGGTAGTTCGATTCCTTAGTGCCACAGTTGAATTCGTCAACTAGCAAATCGTACTGGGTGTTCAATAAAATATAGAAAAGTCTATCGTTATATCAAAAAAAAAATTCTAGTACTCTAATAAATAGAAGAAATATTTCACTATGAGAATCCGCAAAAATAATATCAATACGTATACTTAATTCCATTAACCGTAATATAAACGATTTTCAGTCTCAAAACAAAATCAATAACCATTTGAATTCTTATCAGAAAAACAGAGAGAGAGCATCAAACAGACCCTTAGGTAATGACCGAACTCAGTCGAACTTTATTTATGAAGAGAAGATTAACAATACATAATTCTATTTATAGCCGAATCGCGTGATGAATGTTTCATAAGTAACATGCAATTGCCAATTCAAATTATTAAAATATATTCATGATGATGACTTTCGAACCAAAATGGGTATATCGTGAGGTATTTCAGTTCCGTTCTTGGTTTATTTCCGAGTTGTTATTTATTCGATGTGGAGAAGAGTTATCTAGATTCCGGAGTTGGGACGACAATACATTATAACTTATTCAATTGAATTGATTTATCAGTTTTCAAGATTTTTTGCGCGTTTGTTTGGAAAAACAGTAATATCATCATTCCCATAATGTAACCCTATTTTTAGAATTTTTCATTGTTCAGATCCACTTTTCAGCAAGAATTCGTCAGCGTTCTCCAGATTTTTTTTGATTTTGCTTGACTAAAAAACACTTAAACTGTTTTCAAGAATTACTAACACTAAAAGTTCGAGAATATATAGGATGTTCCCAGAGATTTAAGGAGGTGTTTCCTCAGATTTTTGTGGAAAAAAGTTCCAATGAATGTAGGTTTGGAAATGCATATATGCAAATTCGTTCTCCCAATCATACTTATAAGTCAAATATTTTTCTATAGTTACTAGAAATTCTATGTTTCTCCAATCCTCGAACTTAATAATGAATATAAAGGTTTTCCAATAAGAGCTGTTATTTTGAATAGCCCGCTATTTCGGTAGATGTCACGTTTGAAGCTGTCATTTCATGACATTTGACAAGTAGAGTCTACGCCATTAATACAATTGAACGATATACGCTTCAAGAACGCATTGAAATCATTAAAATTCACTATAAAATGGTGTAAATTTGCCAGAGACCTTGTCGGACCGCAATAAAGAAATTGTTGAAAAATTCGAGCTGTCGGGACAAGTTAGTGATATGAAGAATAAAACCTGTGCACGTCGCTCAAGAACAGCCGAGAATATCATTGCTGTAGCCGAAAGTGTTGAAGAAAACCCAGGTTTGTCCATTCCTCATCTTTCTTTGGAATTAGGCATTCCACAAACGTCATTAATGATGTTTTATGGCCAAAATTGATAATTGCGACTTCTTCCTTTGGGCCACGTAAAAGAGAAGGTCTACGCCAACAGCCCAGCGTCGATTCAAGACCTCAAAGATGAAATTGAAGCAATCAAGGACATAGGACAGCCACTTCGCATTTGGTTATAGAAAATTCTGCTGTTCCATAAAATGTGAAATCGAATCAAGCAAAATCATATTATTTGATTAAAAGGAGTATATTACATAATATTACGTGAACAGACACCTATTATTCAGAACTTCCATTACTGAATTCAGGAAACTCCTTCAGATCTCTGAAGAATTAGCTATGCAAATATTATGACACTTGAATAATCTAATTCTTCATACAACTTAAACTACTCAACCGTATGATCTACCAATAAGAAACTTAGCGATTAATTATCGCTTGCCGCATTATCTGCATAATCATTCAATATTACCCGTTAATACAGTGACAAATAATCGATTACATAAAAGCTCGTAAAGAGTAATTTTTTCAACGTCCATTTCTTATATGCTGACCTAAGTCCATCACAATTTGCAGCTGTGAGAACTAGGTACAGTTAGAACTACTTTGATATTATTCATAATTATAAACACATTCATTACGAGGTATCATCGTAGTCTATTTTCCAATGCATAATATCACATTTGCAATTGAATGATAAGGATAATATGAAGAAATAAACGGTTTTCCAACAAAGGTGTTATTTTATATGTATTCAAAGAGAAATGCCAGTTTTCAATATAAATAATCCGATGAAGAAGCTATGCCGTTAATAGTGGAAAATAAGATCAGGCAAATGACCACCACGACCACGCTTACAGGACATATCCTTTCAATGAAATTTTCTATAACCAAAACGCAAAAAGGCCGCCCTATGTCCTCGATAGCCTCACGAATTCCATCTTTGAGGTCTTGAATCGATGCAGGGCTATTGGCGTAGACCACAAGATCTCGGTGATCAACTATTCGAGAGATAACACGGTCCGGAAACTTTTCCCGCAAAAGATCAATGGTTTCGTTGCTTGTGTGGCACGTAGCGCCGTCTTGTTGAAAGTAAACGTTGTCCTGATCAATACTATCCAATTTCGGCCATAAAAAATCGTTTGTGGAATGCCTAATTCCAAAGAACGACGAGGAATGGACAAACCTGGGTTTTCTTCAACACTTTCGGCTACAGCAGCAATATTCTCGGCTGTTCTTGAGCGACGTGCACGGGTTTTATTCTTCACATCACTAACTTGTCCCAACAGCTCGAATTTTTCCACCAATTTCTTTATTTCGGTCCGACAAGGTGCTTCACGACGACCCAAAAATTTTCGAGTTTTACGAACCGTCTCTGCCAAATTTTCACCATTTTATAGTGAATTTTGATAATTTCAATGCGTTCTTGAAGCGTGTATCGTTCCATGTTTATTAATGGCGTAGTTTTTTACATGTCAAATGTCAACAAATGACAGCTTCAACGTGACATCTACTGAAATAGCGGGTTATTCAAAATAAAACCTCTTATTGGAAAAACCCTTTAGTAGTGTCTCATCTCAACAAACATAAGGAAGTCCAAAAATTTTAACGATATGTTTATTTCGAATTCTAGAATGAGACACTATCCGGAAAACTTACATTACTAATTAGCTGATTCAAAATTGATATTTTCTAAACCAGTATTCATTTACCAACCTGCCACAATATAACGATCACTTTCATGTTTGTATGATGCCCCATAACCCAGTTACAGTGTCCTCATATGGACGTAAACCATGTAATAAACTCTCAGTAACAGTTATTTTTTCAAGTCGACCTATAACAATTACCTTTGGTACCCAAACTGCGCAAATAAGTTACACAAAATGTGAAAGGACCTTTAAAATGTTAGTAACACCAAATCGGAATGTGAAAGATGTCTGGCATTGGCATTTGTATTGAGATATTCTTGTTCCTTGAATGTTATTATAATAAGAAAAGATTGTTCAACCAGTTTCGGTGTTATATTGTTTATTTTAGAGGCCAGGGTCGTACTAAGGTTTGTACCATTATTAATGTATCAACAAAATTGGTTCGTCATTCATGTTGTCAGATCATTTAGATATGTAGAAATATTATTATTTGCTTCTTTGTTTGAGTAAAATAGGAGAAATGAGTACACTGTCCTACATACGGTTCATTAGATTAATTGTCAGATTGTGGTCGACACGGGTGACTATCTTTACCTATGAAGTCTTGTACCTTAATATACTAGAGCTATATACTGCCCAGGGATCTATTCTTCTTCGCAAAGTTGATTATTTTTCTAGGAAACTTCGCTCTTATATCCAGTAGAGTAAATCTGGTTTGAACCAACAACACATTGCATTAGGCGTTTTCGGAAACTTACTCAGGGTTACTAACTCGATCCATTGGGTCATGTGATCTACTCGGATCACGGACCCGGGTCTCAGTTTACGAACGCATCAGGTTTAGGATTTGAAGTGACAGTCGTATCAATCACATAACCAAATATTTTATGGATTTAATTTTTCAGGTCCAGTGTATTTTCGGATTGTCTCTAGCTTTGCTTGCATTTAATGGCTTCTGTAAATATTTCTTATAATTTCTGGTGTCCCTTCCATGTTTAATGTTATTTTTGAGTACCTATGTTAAAAAAGTAGATAATTTTTTTTCCGTTCCAGTTTATACAGGGTGGCCATTTGAAAACGAAACAGACGAGATTACAGACGAAATAAATTTTTTCGATAGAAATGCTCGGACAGGTCGATTTCTGTTTCGAGGGGACAACTTAAGATGTAGGTTCCGGACGCATAGCGCTTCAACCCTTGCTACTACAACCCTCACCCCCAATTTTTGAATAGGGAAGATGGGGTGAGTGATACCTCATTTGAAAGGTATTTTTATACTGATTTCAGCACAGTAATTGTTTTTTCATTTTATGCATTAGTTCTCGAAATATTCTTAACTAAGTATTTGAAAATGAAGTGGTGTTTTCATGACACTTGTAGTGTTTTTTTGTGAAAAATCGACATTTTGAGCTTCAAAACAACCATGACTGTGGCTTCCTTCCTCCATTCCACTGACAAAGAAATCTTTAATCAAGATACCGAACAAACAAAGCGTATTGCGAAGGAGCTCAATCTTCCTGAAACTCAATCTAAATTATCTTCGATATAATTTGCAGTATTTCCAAAACATGCGGTAACACTTGATCGATAGAAATCTCCAAAAAGTCCAAATACGTACATATCTCAATCAGATTACCAGGCAAGAAAATCAAATCATTAATGATGCCACAGAAATATTCCTGTCCCAATTCGTGAAACGATTCCCGACTCAATTATGAAGTGTTTTCTCAGTTGGCTTCAATAATGTTTTCATTTTGTTGATTATTGAATTCATATCTTTTCAAAAAAAATGAGAATCGATAATTTTTTATTTATTACGAACAGATCATTAAGTTGGCTTACTGGTTCTTGACATGTGAATTATTCTTAGTTTTGAATCGAGACTTGTACTTGTATGTGTTCTAATTCATTGTTCGACATGGTTTATTCAATTGCAGAGAGGGTGGAAATAATTTCACTTTTTTTGCAAACAATCAATGTGCGAATAGAACCGCAGAATTCTTCAATCAACGACATTTAGATAAACATGGTTGTTTTGAAGCTCAAAATGTCGATTTTTCAACAAAAAAACACTACAAGTGCCATGAAAACACCACTTCATTTTCAAATACTTAGTTGAGAATATTTCGAGAACTAATGCATAAAATGAAAAAACAATTACTGTGCTGAAATCAGTATAAAAATACCTTTCAAATGAGGTATCACTCACCCCATCTTCCCTATTCAAAAATTGGAGGTGAGGGTTGTAGTAGCAAGGGTTGAAGCGCTATGCGTCCGTAACCTACATCTTAAGTTGTCCCCCTCGAAACAGAAATCGACCTGTCCGAGCATTTCTATCGAAAAAATTTATTTCGTCTGTAATCTCGTCTGTTTCGTTTCAAATGGCCACCCTGTATACTGATTGTCTCTAGCTTTGCTTGGATTTTTTGGCTTCTGTAAAATCATTCTTATAATTTCTGGTGTGCCCTCGCATGTTCAATGTTATCTTTCAGTACCTATGTTAAAGAAGTAAATAAGGCTTTGGCTTTAGCGCAGAAAGATCTGCATACAAAGTTATGAAGCAGTTGTTCCACATTATTTTCTAGGCTCATGGAACCACACATTTTTCACTTAGCCAAACAACTGGAATCTTTCTTTCCTGCAGATAACGAGGTCACCTTCCCGATCTTGTGCAGGTGATCTCATGAAACAGTGACCTGTGAGAAGCCCAGTAAGCAGACTTATCTCGTTTTTTTCACAACGTTAGAGCTTGTTATTATTCTCTTTTGAAAGTGCAATCAGTTTTTTAAGGATTCAGAATGAAGGTTTGTTCGCTGAGCTTCGATTTGACCGTGAGATTGTTGACAATTTGCGCACGGTTGTTGACAATGGTTTCTGATGGCTGTGAGAACTTAATTATCTTACCCATTCAATTGAAATATATCATCACGAATAAGTACAACTTCCCGAATTGTCAACATCTCAACTGATTACCATTTCGCAGTGGAAAATCCAGAAAGTTGGTAATCTTCGCTCTCATTTTTACCTAGAACGGTAGCGAATTTGCAATGGTTTCGATTGTATCAATTTTGCGTTATAGAGAACCCTAAAGGATTGCGCAAAACTGCATTGATAGCAGCATTTGAGAGAGTTGTTATGTCAGCGATCGTGAGATCGATTACCAATACTCATTACGTCACAATATGTGAGCTAACGGTTTCTACAAACATTAAATGATACGTAAAAACCGAATTTCTTCGCAAATATGCTAGCGATCTGATTTATTTGGTAGGGAAAGTATTTCTGGTACTGATCGTTACTATTTTTATTCGTTTTGAATGATTGGGTGTCTAGTGGTTCTTTATTAAATTTTTGCGGACAATTGCGGCTGGTTATTCAATAATTACGTGTACAGGGTGTTTCTGAATTGACGAAAAAGGTTGAAGGGGAGATTCCTCGAAAAATTTTATGCAAAAAGTTCCCCTGAATGTTAGTCCCTAAATGCATTGTTTCCAAGATAGAGGGTGTTGAAATGTCATTTAAAATCTGATCGAAAAAAATACGCTACTGGCATATTTCAAATTAACAAATATTTTTGAATTATTCGTTTAATTTGTGACAAAAAATCTCTTATGCCTTTTTTCGTGAGAGGCGCGGTTTTCATGCAAAGAAATAACTCTACTACATATTGTGTTAACATGTTTTATTTTCTCACATAAAAAAGGCTCCGGAAAAAAAGCAGGAGAGATTTCGTCAGAAAATGAACGGAGACTTCAAAAATAATTGTTAGTTTGAAATATCTCAGTGGAGTACCACATTTCTAGTCAGTTTTCAAGTAATGCTCTAACATCCTGTATCTTTTCATGAAATTATATGAGGAATCACCTCCTCAAATCTTTGGCATCAAATCGAAAAGACTCAGTATAAGAAACCCACTAAGAAAGTTCCAATTTTTAGAGAGTATCGAATGAGTAAAAAATCAGAGGAGTGTTTTAAAATCGCTTGGTAATCAATATTTCAATGAAATGCTGACAATATCTGCGTATACTGGCTTTTCAAATCAGTCTTATTGGCTATGCCGACCCTGGATCATTCCCAGTTCTTAGTCACTTAACCTTGGAAGAACCTCAAAAGGGTTCACTGACTCTCCACTCTCTCACAGAAATGATTTATGTTACCCAATTTAAAATGGAACGAACATGGCTGCCAGAATATGATATTTATTAAAAATAGTTTCATGCTTCGATTATCTTACATTTCTCACACGGATATATTTCAATACTATAGTGGAAGAAATGAATGAATTTGATTTGATTTAACAATTGTCCTGAATCATTCATCATGGTGTTGTATTTCTGATTGAACTTTTAGTATGTTATTATTTCCATTATGTAATTTAATATACTCTTATATACTATATTTTTTGTTTTGTGTTGATAAACGGCAACATTTTGAATAGCACAGTGTTTCCCTTCGTCTATAGTCCGGTCAATTTAGACATAAAAATAGTGATCAAATAGAGAAAATTCCGACAGAGCCAAATTTTTGTAGAGACCTTAGGTTTACCACAAGGAATAAAGTCTCAAAAGTCCCCATCAATCCGACGCGAGCTTCGCGACTTATTCGGGGTCAAAGGTCAAAATTTTAGGTTTTTTGGATTTTTCTCGAAAACGGTAAGTTTTATCGGAAAAGTACCTCAGAGCAAAGTTGTAGATCTTAAAATTCTCTATAAAAATGGTTCCATGATTTTTTCTCTAAGACCCACTATTTCCCAGATATTGCGCTTGTAAGAATCAAGTTCTACATAATATGCACACATTTCCACACCACATGTGAGGTAGTGTACTCGGCGCATTTTTTTTAACGTGGTATCCCCGGTAGGGCTATTCCACGAACCTTTATGACGTTATTTTCAGGAACAATGATTATTTAATAGTATAAGATTATTGATATGGGTTACTGAGTTTAACTTTTTTTTATTACTTTAATCTGACTCATACTCTTCATATTCAACTTCACCATCATGTTTTCTTCAATTTCTTCTGTTCTTCTTCTTCTTCTCCTTCCTGTTGATGTACGCTTAGAAATTGTTCAAATGAAGATGAATCAGTTGTCTCTTCATCAAAATCACATGAATCTTCCTCTCTTGTATTTAATTGAACATTTGAGCAAGAGACACCTTGGCAATTGGTACACGCTGGAGAACACTGCAATCCTACTTTTTTACAGCCACATTTGGCACTACAACCTTTCTTGCAATTGCAAAAAATAGTGTTAAGAAGTTTTTCTGGAGCAGGGGGCAGTAAAGTTCGAATCGGTTCCAAAGTATTATTTATCAATTTCCAACCCCAGTCTTCAGGGTTCAGTTCATTGCCTTGCCATGTCTGAACTTGATAGTATACTCGAAACAAATGTTGAGTAGCAGATGCCGATGTTGGAGGAAGACAAGATAGCTGTACTTGCTTTTTGTTTCGTGTATTTTTTACGAATGTTAATATCTGTACGTATCTATGCAATCAATTTTTTTTGGAGCTCCATAAACCGCAAGAAGAAACCGAATTCCTTTAGTAATTAGTATTTGAGGTGAAGAATTAATTTCTGTAAATACTTTTGCGCAGTCAATCAAATCATTTTTTTCAAATAATTTTAATACTGAATTTTTGCCCCTTCTTAACATTGCTGACGTAGTATCGCATCCGGTTATCGCATGTAAAAATAAAATAAAGTTTTGGCATTTCGGATAAGCTGATAAACTTTTGAAGAATATATTTCTGTCCGTTGCTGCGCCTTCCCAGGTTTTAAAAAGTAAATAATTTTATCAGATGGAGTCCTTGCAGTGAGTAGTACTAATAAATCAACATCGTCACCCACTACAATAGCTGTATTTCTTGCATTAAATTGTTCTATTGCTGTTTCAATTATGAGGACATCGGCGTCATTAGGAGCTTGTTTCACGGCAATATTTTCAGCTGTTAATTTGTTACTCAACATAGAAATAAAACGAGATTTATTATTAATGTTTGCAAAAAAATGTTGTTGATTAACTGGAACTGTCATAATTCGTCAAACATTATGTCGGTACCTGAGGATGTTTTTGTAGCACGACGACTTTGTTCTGCAGCTTTTATGTTCTTTGTTGTGTCACACGTAGTCATCAAATACTACCGTAACTGTATGACCATAATGTCTACGTAAATACTGAACATATTTTTCAAAATTACGTTAAGGTTTCTTCTCGATACCACACAACGTGATGTAGTAGATATCCCCCATCAATAACGTAAGCAGCGTTTGTACAATCAACCTCAGCATTGACTGATTGAAAGCAATCGTAAAGAGCCGACTTCATTGTTTTACGCATTCCAGCTGCATCGAAGAGTGACAACGGGTAAGGAGCTAAATCATATGCGAAAATTTTTCAATTTCACCCTCAAAAGTCTTAGTGACACTCATACGTTGAAATAATAATACTGGGTCTATTGGTACTTTTCTCTCGTCGTGAACTTTCACAGTGCTACTCACAGCTAATGGCATATGTGTGCATACTATGTAGAACATGATTCTTACAAGCGCAATATCTGGGAAATAGTGGGTCTTAGAGAAAAAATCATGGAAACCATTTTTATAGAGAATTTTAAGATCTACAACTTTGCTCTGAGGTACTTTTTCGATAAAACTTACCGTTTTCGAGAAAAATCCGAAAAACCTAAAATTTTGACCTTTGACCCCGAATAAGTCGCGAAGCTCGCGTCGGATTGATGGGGACTTTTGAGACTTATTCCTTGTGGCAAACCTAAGGTCTCTACAAAAATTTGGCTCTGTCGGAATTTTCTCTATTTCAATTGTCTAAATTGACCGGACTACTAATAATTCAAGGAATTGACATTCGACAAGTAGGTAAAAACTACACCATTACTAAAAGTACAATCTCACACGATACATGCTTCAACAATGCATTGAAACTGTCAAAGCTTCAAAAAGATTGACCATATCCTTTTTATGAAATTTCCGTAACCAAATCGCATGGCTGCCCTATGTCCTCGATAGCCTCAGGAATTCCATCTTTGAGGTCTTGAATCGACGCTGGGCTATTGGCGTCGACCTTCTCTTCCACGTGGCCCCAAAGAAGAAGTCGCAAGTGTTAAATCACAAGATCTCGGTGGCCAATTGTGATCACCTCTTTAAGAGATAACACAGTCCGGAAACTTTCCCCACAAAAGATCGAGTTCTTGTGTTAACTGAACTTTATAAGCCTTAAGACCCAATCTCTATGCAAAATACGGTGTAATGACGTTTGTGGAATGCCTAATTCCAAAGAACAACAAGGAATGTACAAACCTGGGTTTTCTTCAACACTTTCGGCTACAGCAGCAATAATCCCGGCTGTTCTAGAGCAACGTGCACGGGTTTTATTCTTCACACTTGTCCCAACAGCTGGAATTTTTCCACCAATTTCTTTATTGCGGTCCGATAAGTTGCTTCACGACGACCCAAAAAGGTTCGAGTTTTACGAACCGTCTCTGCCAATTTTCCATTTTTATAGTGAATGAATTTTAATAATTTCAATGCGTTTTTGAAGCATGTATCGTTACATTTTATTAATGGCGTAGTTGCTACTTGTCAAATGTCAAAAATTACAGCTTCAAACGTGACTTCTACCGAAATAGCGGGCTATTCATAAGAAAACCTCTTATTAGAAAACCCTTTAGAATTCATCCGAAAAATGTACATGCAGCATTTTTTACCAACATTGAATTTTTAACTCTGCTATCACTGTTATGATTCAAACTTGGTAAATAACAATCACTATATTTGCAATAAATGAAAAATTTCCATAACCTTCATTTCCATCATTGTTCCATAGTCCAAGCAAAGGTCACCTATCACTGTATCTGTAATATATTATGACAGCCATCGTTTTGTCAGACAGTCAATTGTGTACCAGACGTTTAATCAGTATACCAACCATTTTTTCCGTAATTCTAATTAATAAACTGCAAGACATGCTTCATACTTGACACATGCAACGTTATGCACAACGACCAACGTGACAGGTACATAATATTGTTTTCCTCCATTTGGAAAGAGGCAATCTCTTCAACGATCCAAGATGTAATTTTGACCGTTACAAGTCTTTAATGATGGTCAAGAAAGAACGAGAACCCTGAGCTGTTCTCTGAAAGATTGAATTGCCTGCGTTTGAAATTGTAGATATCTCGTTTTTTCCTGAACACCTCGAGGCGGTTTGAAATAATATTATGGTAGATTACAAATTGAATTAGTGTGGAAAATAATTGCATATCATTGTTGGTAGAAGTCATTATGAAAGCGTAATGATTTCGAATTGTTTCAAGTATTTCAGAGAGAGGAAAAATGCATTGGCCTAGAAAGTATATTAATGAACAATGGGGTATTGCCTGGATAGATTGAGAGGTCTTTCACTTCAATGGTACGAATTGATGGACATATTGAGTTCAGTGAATACTGTGAATTTATCATGCTGGAATTTTGTTTGAAGTGATGAGGAATCTGTGGGAAGCTCAGTATGCAGCTGTAACTCACCTTTCAACAATAAAAGAACTTGTTGAGCCTCTATTCGGAAATTTTCAATCAGTATCTTTGCTTGTCTTTGACCTGGTATGTTTATTCAGTAAGGGTGTTTCTCTCTTTTTCTCAATCATCGACCTCTACCTTAATCTTATGGGTGATACCTAAAATAAGGGGAGGAGTCTCTGTATCCATTAACACTAAGGGCACTCTTTAGAGTAGATGTCACGTTTGAAGCTGTCATTTTTGACATTTGACAAGTAGGAACTACGCCATTGATACACGCTTCAAGAACGCATTGAAATAATTGAAATTCACTATGAAAATGGTGAAAATTCGGCAGAGATGGTTCGTAAAACTCGAACATTTTTGGGTCGTCGTGGAGCACCTTGTCAGACCGCAATATAGAGATTGGTGGAAAAATTCGATTTGTTGGGACAAGTAGTGTGATGTGAAGAATAAAACCCGTGCACGTCGCGCAAGAACAGCCGAGAATATTGCTGCTGTAGCCGAAAGTGTTTAAGAAAACCCAGGTTTGTCCATTCCTCGTCGTTCTTTGGAATTAGGCAGTCCACAAACGTCATTACACCGTGTTTTGCATAAAGATTTGGGTCTTAAAGCTTATAAAGTTCAGTTAACACAAAAACACAAGCCGACCGATCATCAACAACGTCGTGTCTTTGCTGAATGGGTTGTTGAAATGCATGAAAATGATCCGGATTTCCATCGAAAAATCATCTTGATGGACGAGGCCCACTTCCACCTCGGTGGCTTCGTCAACAAACAAAATTGTCGCATCTGGGGCTCGGAAAACCCAAAAGTTATTGCTGGAAAGCCTCTCTATCCTCAACGTGTGACTATTGGTGCGGTTCATGGTCCGGTAGAGTCATTGGACCTTACTTTTCGGAAATGAGGCTGAAGCAACAGTTACGGTGAATGGATTGCGCTATCGAGAGATGATTAATGATTTTTTAGGGCCGAAATTGGATAGTATTGATCTGGACAACGTTTACTTTCAACAAGAGGGCGCTACGTACCACACAAGCAACGAACCATTGATCTTTTGCGGGAAAAGTTTCCGGATCGTTGTTATCTCTCGAAGAGGTGATCACAACTGGCCAGCGAGATCTTGAGATTTACACCTTGCGACTTCTTTCTTTGGGGCCACGTGAAAGAGAAGGTCTACACCAACAGCCCAGCGTCGATTCAAGACCTCAAAGATGGAATTCGTGAGGCTATCGAGGACATAGGGTAGCCAGTTTGCGATTTGGTTATGGAAATTTCATTGAAAAGATATGGTCCTGTAAGCGTGGTCGTGGTGGTCATCTGCCTGATGTTATTTTCCCAATTAACAACATAGCTTCTTCATAATGAAATAAACATCCGATCATTTACATTGAAAAATAGAATTTTTCTTTCAATATGAAAATAACACCTCTTATTGAAAAAACCTATATTTGCAGTAAGGTAAGATCCAGTAATACCTCTTCTACTTCTATAGGAATTGCATAAGCAGCTTCGATAATCTGCATTCTGCTTACGATTAAAAACAATACTTTTGACTTGTGACAAATACTCAAAACAATTTCCTATGTCACCAAAACATTCCCATTTCCCATTTTCACGGAAAAACAATCATTAATGTCATGTTTTCCGTCCACCTAAACCTAAGTCGATCTATACTCTGCCCGACCCTCGGTAACTCGTCAAATAACATCGGACATTTTACAACAATCTGATATCGAAAGCAACATCCATCCCCGGCCATTCGTAAACAAACGCGAAAGGGTTGGAATTTGAAATGGGACAACTACGCCCCAGGGGCACAGGGCAAATATTGGGGGTTGTTTTAGTCCATCGGTCGCCGAAAAGTTCCGGCATTTTCCGATTGGAATTCATTGAAACAACTTGTAAAAATACATGTGTACGTGTTTGGTGAGGTGTAAATACGAACCCTCCGTGCTAAGGGGTGGTGTGGTTTGCTGGAAATGCGAAACGTCCGCTCGAATGCATCGGGGATTTTTAGGGGTGAAGGGATTTTTGCCGTTATTTTTATCGTTTGCGTGGTTGTTCCCGAGGGGAAGTTTTGTTGCAATGGTTGTTCCTATTAGTTGAATGTCAAGTCAAATCAACGACTTCAATTCGCCACATTTTAACTCACTTAAGGGGTTTCCTTAGGGCTCACACCTGAGACCAAATGTTTTTATTTAATATTTCAATGATTAAATAAAATGGTTCAATTCGACTACTTGAACCTTCACAGAGAAATTAAAGGTCTGAAAGTCCGTGTTTTGTTGCTACAGAACATAAAAAGATTGAATAAGGAAAAGAAATAATCATAATGGCCGGTATTTGAACATACGATTTGAAATGTTGCATGCATTATTGAAAAAATGTTTATTGTTATGTGTTATAATATTTGATGAATATAATGATTGAGAAATAGTTGCTACAAAGTCTCTTTGATTTTAAAAACACAATCATATCTTTGTCTCTAAACCAAGGCGTACTGTCACAATACAGAAAAAATAAATGGAATAGATTAACATAAAACACGCTGGAGGTGACGGTAAGGAAAAGAAAAAAATGGTATTTAAAAGAAACATTCTGAATTAAATTTTCCTTCGAATGACACAATAAAAAATGTATGTTCCTGGAGAAAAAATTGTGATAGCGCGCCGTGACGCCTGGCGTCTTAATTATTCTCCGACTTTTATGCACATCTTAAATAAACATTGACTAGTACCAAATACCGTCAACAGAAAACAAAAAAAATCACTCCCTTTTTGGGAAAAATTAGGTTACCAAGATAAGTGAATCATCCTGTACACACTACACATGCTATATTGTTTGTGTTTTTCATTTGTTATGTCAATTTTCTGTTCAAATATTCAACCTACTTTGAAAATTTGCTAGTGTTATATTTTGTTTACGGTATTCAATGTTGAATATGTAAAAAATGTATATGTACTTCAAACAAAAATTGGAGATCCTGTTATCTATCTATATTAATAAAACAGGATCTATGGTTACCGTCAAAATGCAATATCTTTCAAACGGTTGCACCAAATGGGATAATTATTTTTTTGTGTGTTCATAATTGCTTCGGCAAGGTTTATACAACAAAATATTCCCAAAAAAATTGTTCAGAAAAAAAAAAAGGCTTTCCTTTTTCTTACGACCAATTAAGCAGTCATAGAATAGAGGAAGTGGTCCGAATATGAGCCCCCCTTTTGTTTTTTCCACTAAATTTTGGATCTTACCAATAAATATCCAATGAATGGTACACTGCAAGCTCAAAGGTTTACCTATGGTATATAAAAAGGCATTAAAAAAAATGGAACTTAGGGGGATTTGTGTGAAAACTTAAGATAATGTACATATCTACTTTTGGATTAGACTGCGTGTAATATGGGCCCCTTAGTAAATCAATTGAGGGGTATCCAACAGTTTCAAATCATGAATATTTTTTCTGAATGACAGACCTAAAATGAAAATTAAAATATATTTCAACCTGAAAATTTAATTCTACTTGCATAAGTCACATATGTATTACTGTATGTATGTTTGCATTATTTTATTATAAACACCTTCCATAGCTTTAACCATATCATAACGTCTCCATGTTTGTCTCAAGTTCTTTGATATAAACTTCGGTTTGCTTCGTGGCATGATGAAATGCAAAATATACACTTCATCAAGACTTGGTCTAGATATGAGCCCTGGCCCATAATAGGACCACGTTAGGGGCCCATATTACCAACATTCCATGTGGTAATTTAAAAGCATCTAATTTATTTTCCATTCAGTATTTAGGAACGTTTAATTTTGAAATATCAACTACTGGTTACTAATCTAAGATACTAACAAACCAAACTATCCAGGTTTATACATATACATTAATAAATAACACGAAAGCACTAACCAGAAAAGAATTTTAAAAACACAGATAAATTTAATTCCACTGTTTCACAGAGTTACACACGAGGCTGCCTGCTTATACACAGAAATGATTCAGACTCTAATAGAAGTGTTTCAGTACGGAATTCATAAATTTCACGACGTGCTTAAGAGAAATAGGTTGGGGCCCACAATAAGTGCAGGGCTCATATTCGGACCACTTCCTCTACATATTATAGGTTATTATGATTTTGACATTTGGACAAAAAGTGAAGTTACATCGAGTGAATCGAAAATTTAATCAGAAATAACGTGAGAACTAACATATTAACAACAATTTTTACTTATGCCATATTTTACGAATTTTAAACCTATGATGTATGAATGTATTTTGGATTGCCTGATGCCCGTATGTTATGATCACAAACTAGATCAACAGATGGCGCTGTAGTCGTTATCTAGGTTATTCATCTATTCTGCAACTAAACGGCTGAATCGAATTGAATGAATTTTTGTGCATGCAGAACAACGTCTGTTGGGTCCACTAGTAATTCATAATTTTTTAATTACTTTTTCCAACGAGTCTGAACAGTATATTCATATTAATTTCCAAAACAGTCAAGTCATAATTATACTAATAAAATTATTTTTCCGTGATTTCAAAGCTACGGTTTTTTTCTGAATAATTTGTTGAACAGCTGACCAATAATATAAATAAATAATTTATACTCCCCATCGAAACCAAGAACAATAAAATACCGAATTTGTAGAATAACACAGCTCTCCAACAAACAGAATTTATCTGATTTTCATTACAACCTTCAACACAAAAAAAAAAAAGCGTCACAGATTAGCATCAAACCAATCTTAATTTACAAATTTTCCGGTAAGATTCAATCAAAAGATTGAAACAACCGTTAGGATTTGCTCATCGTCTGTCAAATCCAAGAATTCGAGGAGTCATGTGTGATGATCATTTCAAATTCAGCATCCGTGTAAAACAACAGATGGTCCAAGTCAGGTAGACCTTAATCCTCGGCAGTCAAGCCTCCGAAAATGAAGTTTTTAACAATGGTTAATTCTCGGCTACCTGGTTCTTGTTTCGGATCTGTAACGTAACTACTAACTTGGTTTTATTTTTATGGCCCTTCTCTGAAGGTCTGGGAGTAATTCCGTAATTTTTCGGTGTTTTCTCGATGGTATTTCTTGTGCAATGAAGTATAAAACGATGGGAGTGAAACAGATTTGAAAATTGCTATTTTTTTTGTCGTTTCATGAGACCAGAGAGGTTGGTGTAAAAAGGGGTACCATACTATTTTTTCGTATGATACCAGCGCTCAGGGAAAAACCCCAGTAGAAAAAAACCTGTCTCGCCGTTTCAACAAAAATAACACCTAAAAAATATTAGGATATTGAAGGATTCCTTCTTTAGTCAGTCCAAACGATAACCCTCTCCAGGATACCTTCGAAATTCTGAATCTGAAACGAAAAAATCAAAGCAGTATAAAAAGGAACAGAAAAATAAAATGATTGGAAGTCTATTAAATCGATTTAAAATTAACAACCCAATTCAAAAACGACTCGGTAATTTCATGTATAGCTCTCAAGCCATCCTGAAATTTATATATGGAACAATTATTTATCAGGTGTTCAATTGTCTCCTCTGCTTCTCCGCATTCGCAACTAGGACTCTCAACTGAATTCCATTTGAAAAGCATACTATTGCAACGTCCATGACCTGTTCTTAAACGATTGAGAACAGTCCATATTTTCCTTGGAAGATCAAATCCAGGAACTTTATTCGAGGGATCAGTTATTAAATCTTTGTTCTGTATATTACATGAGTTCCATTAGGATTGCCAAATTGCTTTATCACTTTCATTTGAATTCAGAAAAAATTTGACTAAAAAGGTTTACGTGATTCAAATCGAGGAATCTTTTGTCTGGAATATATGAGTATTTGATATGAATTGTCGAAGAATTAAATTTGTTCCAAATTTTCGAAGTAATGAGACACTGATATTAAGCCATGTTTCCAAACGTTCCATTTTGGCTAAATATACGTTACTATTTTGGGAACCATTAACAGGAAAGTCAATAGTTTAAAAAAAAATCACGTCGCATTTTTAAAAAAAATTGAGAACATCAAATTTGAATCAAACTGACATTCTAGTAAGCTTCGATGTTGTTAATCTGTTTCCAAACGTTCCAGTGAGAAAAACACTTGAAATAGTGAGAAGAAAATTGTTAGATGAAAGAACTATTTATGATAATATTAAATTAACTGCTGATAATATAATAGAAATGTTAGATGTCGGCCTAAATTCAACATATTTTCAATTAGATGATGTTTTCTATTAACGAAAATTCGGAATGGCCATGGGTTCTCCTTTATCACCTATTATGAGCAATATATTTATGGAATATTTCGAAAAAAAATACTATGATATTAGTTATCACAATTCTTTCATTATTTTGAGTTTTCCGTTGATATTTCGAGCGAATTACCACTGTTTTATTGACTTATTCTAGGTGGAAAAAAAAATATGCGAGTAGTTTTTCCATAGGGTAATTATTTTCCCAAATAATTGACTTGTTATGGAAAAATCGGTAAAAATAGGTTAACTTTGAGGTGCTGTAGCACAAAGAAAAATTATATTGTATGGATGCTGATTTTTTTCGTTGTAGATTGATCCTTTGCGAATTAGAATATGCAATTTTCATTTACCTATTGCGTTAGTTAGGATTTTCTGATTTTTTACGCAAAGGTCTAATTTTTTCGATTTTCCATGGATCATATCTTAAAAAATAAATGCGTTACAGGAAATCTGCTTGGATGGATTTAATCTACGCCCTTGATTTAGTAAATGGTGAGATTTTGGTGGCGATCGAAGAGAATTTTATTTTTGGCAAAATTTCCATACATTTGTATGGAAATTTTGGCCAAAAATTTTTCGACTTCGATGGCCACCAAAATTTCACAATTCACGAAATCAAGGCATAGATTGATCCTATCCAAGCAGATTTTCTGTAACGTATTTATTTTTCAAGTTATGGTCCATGAAAAATCGGAAAAATTGGACCTTCGTGAAAAGAATAAAAAATCTAAACTATTCGCGATAGGTATAGTTAAATTTTACATTCTGATTTGCAAAAGATCAATCTACGATAAAAAAAATCAGAATCCATACAGTGTCATTTTTCGGTCTGCTACATCACTCTAAAGTTGACCAATTTTTCTCGATTCTTCCACAAAATTCAAGAAAATAATTATCCTATAAGGAAAAACTAATTGCATTTTCGTTTTTGTACGACCTCGAATTAGTCAAAAAAATGTCCCGGGTCTGAATAAATAAAAAAAAGTATTTTAGAAATTTGTTTTTTCAAGGAGTTATTTAATGAACCTTAGAAATCGTCTTTATTTCATTCAACTCTCGACACATACACAAAGTGTTGTTAATGTCGCGGACGAACTTTTATTTCGACACCACTTTCAATAATAAATAACTTTCCTCCAAGCCGGAACAGCTTTTTTTCCCTGTTTATGTTTTCGGCATGTCCAACACCCTAAAATTTCACTTTCAACCCCTAAAATCCCAAACAATTCATTAAAAACACACACACAATCCCAAATTTCAATTCCTACCCTTATTAAATCCGCTAAAGATCAAGGAATAAGCCACCATATTATCCCATAACAATTACGCTTGTTTTTCCGTTCACAAGCGGAAAATCGCACACAAACCCTTACGATCTCCAAGTGATATACAAGCAAAACCTTTGTGGTCGGCTTCATTGTACAGAAAGTTAACAGGTCGTAAAGTATTTAAGTTAATAGCCTTCAGATGATCTTCTGTAGGGCCAAAAGGGCTGCTAAGGGCGGAGCTGGGCCTGACACGTACAAAACGAAAGGCGAATAAACGTTGTGGTTACCGAACGGTGTAATAGAATACCCCGGCACAGATGGCGCTGGTGCGACCGGCCGAGAACCCACAGCTAATCGATTTGTGAATTTTTTCGGACTTATGTCTTGCGACTAGGCAATGAGGTGTGAAAATGGTGGCACATGTGTACTTGGCTGGTGCCAGGTCACCTTCCAGGTGGGCCTGTCTGTTTTCAATCGTTTTTTGTGGATTTAAAAGCGGTGGTGAGATGAAATTTCATCCCGTTCTAATTTATGCGCGCTGACGGGTGTTCTGCGAGAAAAATGTTGAGACTGGTTTTATTTGGGTGGGGGCTCGACGATTTTCAATTGTTTATTGGGCAGATATATAACTGACACTACTCTAAATGATGTCACAAAAAACCTTTATTTTAGCATACTGGATATGCCCATTGTCTGATGATACAAGGTATCTCATTTTATTGATTGTGTCCACCCCCAATACTCAATCAGAATTTGTGAAATAACTCAGACAAGTCGAATTTTGATACATGGAGACATAATTTGGGATACGAAGTTTGTTTCTACTAGCAACCCCATCAGGAATTTGAAATAGAAAGTGGGTGGTTTTATAGCACAAATTCATGCATGGATTCAAATTTAAATGAACCTGCAGATGGTGTTCTATGAAGTGAATATTTCATTAGTTTTATTGGTACCTTAATTCCATAAAAAAACACCCTGTGTCCTTCTGAATATTCACTTCATGGAACACAAATCACTAGTTCATCCAAAGGGTATAGCCGGGTTTCAATGGTAAATCTGCCCCGCGGCCCTTTCGATTCATATTGAGGGGATCGATAAGCATTGAATGAAAATAATTCAGCCAACTTTTCAGCTTTTTTTTCTCTAGCCATTTTTGAGATTTCTGTGAAAAACACTTTTTTGGATTTTATTTTTTTCTCTTGTGATATCCAAAATTTTCGAATGATGATTTTTTCTGTCGATTCTTTGCTATTGAAGGAATAGACGTTTAATTTTTTTTATGAATTTCAGCTGTAAATCTATTTTTAGGAAAAAAAATAGAGTTTTCGTCATTTGTTTTTCGGTGTTCTTAAAAGTGTCCACCGCCATTTTTTGACATAAAATGTCTTCTTTGGCCCTTTATACCCTGGAATTTTTTCACATTTTTAAAATTGGTGGAACATTTTGAAAAAAAATTAAAACTGTTTGAATTTTAGGATTCAACAGATATCCATCAAATTTTGGAACCGTTGTATTCATATTGGCTTCCTGAACAATATTAGTGAAAAAAACAATTGGCGATCTGTTTTAGTTTGGGAGATATGGGCCCCCAAAATCCGAAAAATATTTCACCTGAAAGTAACTTTTCTCACTACAGAAACACTGGATTACCGCTTTATTGAGTTTAAAGCCTCTCTGAACATTTTAACATGAATATTTGATCCATTTTATTTCAGATATATCCAATAATTGTTGCAAAAACATCGAAAAAATTCTAGGGAAAGCCCGCCGTTCCTTATGGTAAGTTTGGCACTACCGCGTCTTTCAGCAAGTGCCATTAGGAAATGATAGCGGGATTTACCGGTATGCATCGTGTCATATTCGCGCGAAATAATTCGCGGTAGTGCCAAACTTACCATAAGAAACGGCGGCTTTCCCCAGAATTTTTTCGATGTTTTTGCAATAATTATTGGATATATCTGAAATAAAATGAATCGAATCTTCATTTTGTAATGTTCAGAGAGGCTTTGAACTTAATAAAGCGGTAATCCAGTGTTTCTGTAGTGAGAAAAGTGACTTCCAGGTGAAATATTTTTCGGACTTTGGGGGCCCATATCTCCCAAACTAAAACAGATCGCCAATTGTTTTTTTCACTAATATTGTTCAGGAAGCCAATATGAATACAACGGTAGCAAAATTTGATGGATATCTGTTGAATCCTAAAATTCAAACAGTTTTAATTTTTTTTCAAAATGTTCCACCAATTTTAAAAATGTGAAAAATTCTAGGGTATAAAGGGCCAAGAAGACATTTTATGTCAAGAAATAGTGGTGGACACTTTTTAAGAACACCGAAAAACAAATGACAAAGTCTTTATTTTTTTCCCTAAAATAGATTTGCAGCTGAAATTCATAAAAAATTATACGTCTATTCCTTCAATAGCAAAGAATCGACAGAAAAAATCACCATTCGAAAATTTTGGATATCCCAAGAGAAAAAATAAAATCGAAAAAAGTGTTTTTCACAGAAATCTCAAAAATGGCTAGAGATAAAAAGCTGAAAAGTTGGCTGAATTATTTTCATTCAATGCCTAATCGATCCCCTCAATATGAATCGAAAAGGCCGCGGGGGCAGATTTACTATTGAAACCCGGCTATACCCTTTGAGGTCATGCAAAAACTACTCACTTTTACTATTGAAATTCATGATGGAGTTGCAACCCTATCTAGGGGTTGGGGTTTGCTAGTAGAAACAAGCTATATATCTGAGATTATGTCCCCCTGCCATCAAAAATTGACCTGTCTGGGTGTTTTCACAAATTCTGATTGGTTATTGAGGATGAACACTTTTGAAAGAGGTTTTTCAGGAATTTTAATCAAAGCTCTGCAGGCATCATTTTTCTCGATAACAAAACATTATTTCAAATGATCTTCAACTATTTCAACCAGAAGATCGAAACTATCAACTGTATTATAGTTATTTTTCTCCAATTAAGTTTCCTAATATAAGTAACTGTATATTGAATTATCTGATCAAATTCTTATTTTTCCATTTTTGTTACAGGTGGGTTTATCTCTAAGTGGATTGATATGACACAAAAATTGTAAGTAGATGTCTGCTTAATATAAAAATGCAGCGAATAAAAATTATTGTCGAATGCGTTTTTGCTTTCATTATAAATAGTAAATATTGAGTGATACCAGGTTAATCACCATAATTTGTCTTTTTTATCTTTGTTACTAAAAATACAAAAAAGAATGAAATTTGAAAAATTTTTATGCAATCAACAAATTTTTCCAGAATGATTTCGCGAAATAAAATGTATACAAGCTATAAAACATATTGAAAATGTTTATTCTAAAGTGAGTCGGATTCATCGAATAGAAAAAAAATTGAAATTATTAGTGTTGCCCACCTTGTAAATAGTGCACTAAATAATTTTTTGAAATTATCTGAAGAAAGAATTAGTTCATTCAGTACAATTTCTGTAAATGACTGCATGCAAAATACAGTAAAACTTCCCTATAACGAACGTCTGTATAACGAATTTCTCAGTATAACGAATGTCGTACAAGACATTGCACCTTGAATCCAAATTCCATGTTGAAAACACCCTCTAAAACGAAGTAAATTCTCTCTATAACGAAACATCACTCTTTGAATGGGTATTGGTGAGATGGTATAAGGGTAGGTTTTTCCGAAATTTTTCCGGACGTACGTAATAAATCCCAGCCTTAAAGTAAATCATCACGTCGGGCATAGAGATCCTTCCGAAACAGTTTTTAATACACCTTTGGCTGTTTGGTTTCAATCTAACCATTACGCTAGTGTGACAGTTGTGAGAAAATATCTAAAAGCAAGTGCTTAAGTTTGAATGATCAACTTAAATTTATCAGTGAAGTCGACCGCGACATTGCCGACTATAGAAACAAATTTTCTGTGTGACGAAATTTCTTTATAACGAATTTTTTGCGGATATAGCGCTTCAGTTGTAGGGAAGTTTCACTGTATTTCTATTAGCTTAATTATAACACTAATTAATTATCAATGGATCTGTTTCAACAGATTACTCTTACATATTTTCCATCGCATTCAATAATGAAACGAAGCTACTTTTCCATGCAGGACAGGATGCACTTTTCACCATCCTATCACTTTTTTGTTTTTGTTTACTTTCCAGCTAATGAAATCATACGCTTCATTAGAATCTGGACGTTAATTTCTTTAATGAGAATGCGGATGTAGCAGAAAGTAATCAATAATAAAATCATTTCATTATGTAAATGCAATGCATAAGTAGGTTAGTGAGAGGCATGTAATAATATCAGCATCAATAAATTAAGACAGATAATTTATTATAATCTATGCCAGAGCCTGAATAATTTGTCTGATGATAATGTGTGTAATAATTTTCAAAGAGGTAATGATGGATATTCTTAGGAGAATTCTTGGCCTTTGAATGATTACTGGTTATTTGATTTTTTTAACATTTAAGTAATTGTAATTTGGGGACTCTGGGATTTTAGTTTCTATCAAGTTGAGTAAGTCACGTTAGATCATATTTTGAAATTAAGATTTTAAGTTTTCGTAGAAGGCATCGAACTTCTTATAGGTAAGGGAGAATTGAATATCCTCCCACGTTTCAATATTGTGAATTCAGAGGAATTGCTCAGTATTGCCAGGTTCAAAAAATCATGTTCTGAGAACTTTGTGAATATCCTTCATTTCTCCAGATTTGGCATTTATTGTGCAGTTTTATCCCCAGATCTCAATTGACACCTAAATTCCCCAAATTTAGGAAAAATTCCTTGACCTGGCAACACTGCAACCCTATTCTCACTTAAATAATTCCAACAAACTCATTAAAAAACTCAATATATCCAACAACTCAACAAATCACTCAGAACTTACCGAAAAAAACAATTAAACAACCGTCATCTGATCGTAAACTTGAAGGGTATGCACCCCCTTGAAGCAATTTGCGATGAGGAGAAACACGAAAGGCGCTCCTTTAGGATTTTTATCGTCGCTAAGCCAAAAAAAAAGTACATTAATATCATGCATTTTTTCTGGATTCAGCGTTTTCTCACAGTTTTTTCCAGTACCCAATCTGAAACTTGGTATCGCTGAAACTGCATTCCTCAAACCACAAACTCCTGAAAAACTCAATCAATTCAAGAGCCCAACATATCACCGCGAACTTACTGAAAGAAACAATTAACCTACCCTCATCTTATCGTAAACTTGAGTTAAATGGGGTATGCACCCCCTTGGAGCAAGTGTGGATGACGAGAGCAGTGAATAGGGCTTCTTAGGGATTTTTATTTCGCAACGTTAATTCATTTTCCTAGATTTCTCATTTCATTAAGTATGCATTTTAATATTCCCTCAAAATATACAAAGCATAGCGAGAAGAAGCCAAGCCATGACAAACAGTCAAAGCATAGCTTTTCCAGCCTGAATTGGTCTCAAGCTATAGTCCAAAAAATAGGGTACATCCTGTATATCTCAGAATGACAACGTCCTTGAACATGCTGTAGACTCAACATATTTTACTGAGGGATATAAACCTCAAGAAAATTCCCCAAAAGTAAGATCGATCATTGAAACTTCGACATGCGATTAACACCCCTTTCCCAAAAAAACCTCCCTCGTCGTGTACCATCTTGATCCTCCCTAATTTCATATAACAGCATAGATTCATCCGAAAACCAATAAATGACCCTGTTTCCCCAAATTGCGAAATCAGCTCGGCGTGTTTCTCAAAGCGCCTCACGTTTCAACCCCCCAATATCAACCCCCTCCCGATCTCGCGACATTCGGAATATCAACGAGCGTAAGGGGGTTGTTCGCCCATTCGGCACACGTAACAGAGATATATTTTCACTTCATATACTCCGATCGGGACAGACAATGAATTTTAATGGAACGCTAATGCGGTAAGTCGCGAAATAAAAATCCCCAAGAAACGTTTCTCCTCATCGCCACTTGTTCCAAGGGGGTGCATACCCCATTAAACTCAAGTTTACGATTAGATGACGGTTTGGTTAATTGTTTCTTTCGGTAAGTGAGTTTTTTAAGGGTTTGTTCGTTTGTTGGTTCGAAAAATGAAGTTGCAGCGGTGCCAGGTTTCGGGATTTTTCCCTTGATTCGGGGAAATAAAATACAGATTAGGGTACGGGAATAACTCTACAAGAATGCGAAATTTGGGGAAGATTACTGATGTTTGTATGATTTTATTGGATTCAGCAACAATAAAGATTCCTAAGAAGCCTTACTGGCGTTTCTCCTCACCGCCACATGTTCCAAGGGGGTGCATACCCCATTAAACTCAAGTTTACGATTAGGTGACGGTTTGGTTAATTGTTTCTTTCGGTAAGTGAGTTTTTGAGGGGTTTGTTGGTTTGAAAAATGCAGTTTCAGCGTTGCCAGGTTTGAGGATTTTTCTCTAGATTCGGGGAAATGAAATGCAGATTGGGGTACGGGAATAAATGTACAAAAATTCGAAATCTGGGGAAAATCACTGATGTTAATTTAATATGAGTTTATTCATTATTCAGCAACAATAAAGATTCCCGAGAAGCCTTTTTCGCGTTTCTCCTCCTCGCCAAACGCTTTAAGGGATTACATACCCCATTAAACTCAAGTTTACGATTAGATGACGGTTGGTTAATTGTTTCTTTCGGTAAGCTTGTGGATTGATTGAGTTTTTTAGGGGTTTGTTGATCTGAAAATGTAGTGTTAGCGTTGCCAGGTTTCAGTATTTTCCCCTAGATTCGAGAAAATAAAATGCAGATGGGGGTACGGGAATAACTGTACAAAAATTCGAAATCTTGTGAAAATTACTGATGTAAATATGATCTCATTGGATTCAGCAACAATACCGATTACTATGAAGCCCTATTCGCGTTTCTTCTTCTCGCCACTTGCTCCAAGGGGGTGCATACCCCATTAAACTCAAGTTTACGATTAGATGACGGTTGGTTACTTGTTTCTTTCGGTAAGTTCTGGGTGATTTGTTCGGCTCGTGAACTGATTGAGTTTTCAATGGTTTGTTGGTCTGAGAAAAGAATTTTAAGGGTTGTTACGTTTGAGGATTTATCCCAGATTTGAGGAAATAAAATACAAAATGAGGACTGGGGAAAGCCTGTACAAAAATGTGAAATCTAGATAAAATTAATGAAACTAATATGATCTTTTTGGATTCAGCAACAATAAAAGTACCCAAGAAGCCCTATTCGCGTTTTCCCTCCTCACAATTTGCTCTAAGGGGGTGCATACCCCAATAAACTCAAGTTTACGATTAGATAATGGTAGTTAATTATTTTTTTCGCAAAATTCTGGGTGATTTGTTGGACTCTGGATTGATTGAGTTTTTTAGGGTTTCGTTGGTATGAGAAATTTTTTGGGTTGCCAGGTTTGAGTATTTTCCCCACAGATTTGGGGGAATGAAATACATATTGAGGGAAAGTGTACGAAAATGCGGAAATTACAGACATTTGGACAGAACGATATAGCACTCGTGTAAGTAAAACGAGTGCTTAAAAATATAATATGTTATAAATGGGCTTTAAGACTCTCGAAAAACATCCAACATTTCAATCATACCAATCAAACAACGAAAAAGAACTCCGGAAATGACATCATTAATTTATGATCGAGATTAAGATCCAACTCTTCATTCGGAACGCATTCGAACAATGCAGGAAAGTAGAAAAAATTCCATACGGAGCTCATATTTCATCGAGCGAGACAGGTTATCTGATGGAGAATTTGCAGCTTGAAAGTAAAAAAACTCCTTCATCAGTTCGGAATACAGACACGAGAAACTAGTAGAGTAGCTTTGTTAGAAAGTGAGGAAATCAAACTTGATAATCCGGTTTTTGTGGGGGCAAAAATTCATACAACCTACTTTATTCCATGCTGCAGCTCTCTATTCGATACGTTATTCGAAGAAAAGTGATGGAGGAGTTGAAAGATTTATTTGATTTAGATTTAGTTCAATTGAATTTTTCGATGTTATTTGAATACATGTTATTCAATTAAAAATATACCAACAGTTTTATAGGGTGTCGAGGTGAGAAAGGGGGACCTATGAAATTTCTCATAACTTAAGGAATAGCGTTATTCACCAAAATATATTTTGTAAATTCGTAAAGGTCTTACTGTAGAGTGGATGTTTGAGTACACGATTCCCAATTGCGCAGTCCTCAATGTTGGGGAAAAATCTTCAAATCTGGCAACGCTGAAATTGCACTATTGATGTCAACAAGCAAGTGGCGAGAAGGGGAAACGCGAATATTTTGGTGACGATGGGAGCCGAAAATTTTTTTGCCAAAAATCGAAAATTTTCCATACATGTATGGAAATTTTGTCAAAAAATAAATTCTCTTCAATCGCCACGAAAATTTGAACATTTACTAATTCGAGCGTAGATTGAGAATATCCAAACAGTTTCTGTGGTATACATTTATTTTTTGTGTTATGGTCGATGAAAAATTGAAAAAATTGGACATTCCCGGAAACTTTTCGCAATAGTTAAATAATAAGTAAATTTTTGTGGTTATTTTTTTCTCCACAGTTCACAAGGATTGGCAGAATGCTATTATTTTGGGGGGAAACAAATTTTTCTATTCCTTTTCTCGATTTTGAAACATATGGTCCACGATTTTCAAGCAAGAATTGAAACAACCTCCAAATGACCTCTAAATTCAAATAGAAACACGTGTGTTACATCCTTCATCTATTTCTCATCTTTCTCAGACTCCTCAAAACAAGTTAGGATGATGAATCCCATTAATATTCATTCCGAAATGAATAATTGAAACCATCACGAAAATAAATGATAACATCAGCATTCAGAAATAAAACTCATTTCAACATTATGATCTAGTTATATCGTGTAAATTAATATAACCTTCAGTTGTTCAATCTAATTCGTTCAACAGGAATTCCTAGTTTATTTGAATTCGCAGAAGATTGAATCAAATCGAGAGAAATAATAATGGTATACAAATGACGGAATTAAAATCATTGAATTTGCAGTACGGCACTAATGCATTCGATGCGATATTCAGAATTGAATTAAAACGCATTACGGTTGTTGAAAAGCCATTTGGAGTTTGTAGAGCTGAAGAAGAAAGATGGGAGACTGACAGCAAACTTCAGGAATCTCTGAATTGGATAGTGTTGTATAAACATAATCATTTTTTCGTTCTGGGTTTCACGTCCTTGTTATAAATATCACAAGATATCACTAGAATTAGGAATGCTCGAAATCGAATATTCAGACGTTTAAAGACGACAATATTTTAACCTCAGAGTAAGAAATAAACATAGAGATGCCCGTTCACCAAAGTATGTTCAAGAGTACTGGAATGATCGTTATGAACATATATAGTCGGTTCACGAAAAGTTGAGCTGTCGGTTGGCCATGGATATTTGGCATATTCCAGTGTGTATATTGAAATTGTAGGTTATAATGTTTATTTTTTTTTAAATTGATACGAAAAGTTGTCAATATTGCATAGAGTTCTCTGATAACTCAGAAGCTGGGTAAATTCGGCAACGTTGACTTTATTTTACGTGGCAGCAAATACTGCCAACTTCAGATAAATACACAAACGCCTACCATGCGTTCAAACTTTCGTGAACGGACTATACGCGTGAATAGTATTGCATTATAATCAACCAAAAGCATTAGAGTGAGATGGAAAGCATTTCACTGCCACGCTGTGGTGAAGTAAACAATTGGTTAGATTTGCACTTCTCTCATTCCTGAATATAATACATTTTCGTTATTTTCCCTAGCTATAATTACTGGAAAAGCCTTAAGCAACAATAAACTGCCACGAAATCATCGAAATAGTTTCAGAACTGAACACTGACAGACAATGTTGCCAAACTGACAGAATTATCTGTCACAGACGTAAGCCGTTTGTATCAGAATAGGGGAGCGGTAAACCAATTATCCCAATACAGAATGAACATACTGCACAATTTCGCAACGCCGGAAGTTTGTTCGCGCTTATAACAAGATTCTACTCGGGAGCAACTCTAGGTTTACTTTAACTATGAGTAAATAACCCAGTACCAGAGTTGCCAGTTTGATTTTTATGTCATCAGTAGATACCTTGTCTGAAATTCAGTTTATTTCAGTAGATTTATGTATTTATTTTATCGAAGAAAAGTAAGTTTTCAACACGATAGAAAAAAATATAGTCTATTCTTAATTAAAAAATACTCATGAAAATCACAAAATGGAGTTAAAGAGAACAAATAGGAAAAACAAAAAACAGATGAAAGAATTAAACGCAACAAAGTGTTGTAAGTAAGGGATGAGGCATATGAAAAATGTAATTAGAATCGGATAAAGAACCTTCTCCTTTCGATTATACATACTATTGTCCCTGTACAATGTACATACCATTATTATGTAAATTTGTTACTTCTTTGGTGAAGTTGACGTTGAAATAATTTGTTTTCCTCGACTTCAAATGATAATAATGATAGCAATAATAAAAGGTCATAATTTTTTTTCAGTAGATAATGAAATATGAAAATCAGTTGATCTACTGAAAAATCAGTAGATCTGACAACCCTGCCCAGTACAACTGTGCTGTTAGCAAAACCAACATTCAATATCGCCCATAAACCAACCAAATAACGCCAAAATCATCCAACAAACACCCAAAATCCTCACCGCGTGCGAAAACACATCTTCAGTTCCTCTTTCATCCGCTACGCGTCCCACTCAACACCTGTCCGGTTCGTAAAGCGAGGGCACCCGCAGGGTACGAACCCGGAACCGCGGGATATGTAGGACGCCCGCCGACGGGCGCTGTAGCGGGCGGACAGCGGTCGCGTGCCGTCTCGATGTCACGCGTGCACGGTCCGTCGCCAACACGAAGGCGTCTTTAATCTGTGCGGCAGCCAGCGATGCTCCCGACAGCCGCTTTCGTTTTCTGACCGTTTCCTCGTCGTGCTGCCCACAGAGAGGCGTCAGCTGATACGCTCGGTATGGGACGTTTTCTGCGGTGCGAAAATTATAGATCGGACTGGAGGTTTAAGCGTTCTTGCCTGGATTTGGGGATTGTTTGGGTTAGCGACTTTGTTTCGTGTGCATTTATGCCATGGAGGTAAAGGAAAGGGAGGAAGCATATCCTATATTTCCCTTGATGCAAAAGTGTCACATAAAATCGGCCATATTGGTGTGGACAATGCGAGGCGAGAGAAATTTCTAAAATTCGAATTTGTCCCATTTACCGAACAAGAAATCAAACACTGGATGTCTTTCTGCTACTAACTGGTACAGGAAATGAACAACAAATCAGTCACAAACAATAAAATCTAACGTTTAAAAAGTCGAAGTCGGCCATATTGGTGTGTCCCTGCTTTGTTTTGTGTATGTGACACTTTCCAAGCGTTATGCCCTCTCCACTTCATTTACCTCCATGGTTTATGCATCGTTTTAGTTTAGGCGTTTTTGGATACTTACTCGGGTTAACTCGATCTCTAACCTTCGCGTTCGTTTACCTAACCCGAACATCCAAGCCGTGTTCGGAAACTACGGTCTATTAACTCGATCACTGACTCAGGTTGATCTATCGTACACAAGAGCAGGGTCGTAGAGTCACCGCATGCGTACTGCAGTTCAATTTTGTATTTGAAAAAGGCAAAAATGAGTCTTTTACTCTTTTCTTAGTAATTTTATATATTCTATTTCTAAAAATTATGGAAAGAGAAGATAATTTGGCTCAGTGTAAAATATGTGGTTTCCTGAGCCGAAAAAATAATGTGAAACATCTTCTTCATAACTTCGTATGCAGATCTTTCTGAGTTAAAGCTAAAGCCTTCTTTACTTCTTTAATATAGGTACTCAAAGATAACATTGAACATGCAAGGGCACACCAGAAATTATAAGAAATATTCTACAGAAGCCAATAAATCCAAGCAAAGCTAGAGACAATCAGTAAATAAACTGGAACTGAAAAAATTAATACTCTACTTTTTCAACATAGGTACTCAAAAATAGCATTAAACATGGAAGAGTTCACCAGAAATTATAAGAAATATTTTACAAAAGCCAATAAAAGCAAGCAGAGCTAGAGATAATCCGAAAACAAACTGGGACTAAAAAAATAAATCCATAAAATATTTGATTATGTTATTGATACGACTGTCACTTCAAATCCTAAACCTGATGTGTTCGTAAACTTAGAACCCGGGTCCGTGATCCGAGTAAATCCGTCACGTGACTTAATGGATCGAGTTAGTAACCCTGTGTAAGTTTCCATAAACGCTTTTTGAGGACGATTAATCAACCTTTCGGTAATCTTCTTGATAAAACTCTACATGGTGACACAGAAGCATCACTACTCACGTCAGTCAGCCGAAGACTATGCAAGAGTGCCAAAATTACCATAAACACCAGGCGCGCTTTGACTCAAATTCATGGTTCTGTGAGAAAAAGTACTTGGGGGATCCAGCACATTCGCCTGATTTAGCCCATTGCGATTTTTTGTGGGGATATCTGAAATCACATGTTTATAACGATAGTTTCAGGTATCTGACAAACTTTAAGAACAGCATTCGTTTGGCTATCGCCAACATACCCAAGGAAATGTGGACAAAGTTGATCCACATTTCCGAAATCGATTTCCGCAGTGTATTGACAAAAATGGACATCATTTGCCAATTATCATCTTGTCTTAACATTAACCTTAAATGTTGTACTTCAAGAGAAATGATTAAATCGATATTTGCATACATTTTTGTTCAAGTGAATTTCTAAATCAGAAGGTTCTTCTGCCCCACCCTGTAGCAGATCTCTGATTTCATCAAATGTTTTGGTCGAAGGTACTCAACAGGACGTTTTCGCTTGTTTATGAGGGATTGCCATCAATAGCTCCAGTGGACATAAGTTACTCCAGTGTCACCTAAATATCAAGGTGATATCCACTGTGCGATAATAATTTTTCACTTGTGTGGTCGGTAGCTGAAAAAACCGGATTTAACCCACCAATCCAAACTGCATATTCCTCAATGTCTAGCTTTTCCATTCCTGTTTTCGCACATAACCGAAAGAAAATACCTAACTTTCTTTGCGTTCCACCATGTAAACACTATATCCAAGAACAGAGTGCATGCTCGGGTGGAAATAGAAGCTCAAACTTCCGTAAGCACCTGTGCAAATAGAAGCGCAAATAATTAACAAGGAAAACACAGAATAATAATAGTAGCAAGTGCAAACATGATCAATCATACAATAGGACGGATTGATTGCACTGTATAGAATTCTGATTAATGGAAACTGAATCCATTTCAGCTTAGCCAGTTCGTAATTAAAACTTCTGGGCGATGTCTAGCTTCAGAACTGAAGATGGATGATTGGAAATGCATGGAAGATTGGAATGCATATTAATTTATACCAGATGTACAGGGTGAACCAAATTGGCGATCCGAACTGCAACTTGATTACTCTAAGAGATTAAAAAAAGACCTCAGTGGTGCAGCACAGAAGGTTGTCACCTGAATTCTAAATCTTTTGAGCTACGACATTTGAATAAAGTTTTTCCATAGGGTTTAATCAACCAGGTCTGCTTTCTTGAGCAGTGGTTCCTGATACTACCCAGATCTCTCTACAAGCCAAATACACTGCGCAAAAAAATTAACGCACATTCTGAAAATCTCAATTTTAATGAAAATTAACTATACTTTGGCTTTGTAACTTATTTTTTATGTTCTCTCGGGAGGGTTTCGAACAAAACAAGACACATTAAATGGAAGAGAAATTCAGGATTTCACCGAATCTTATGTGAAAGAAGAAAAATAAACAATTTTCAAAATACTGGAATGCTGATAAGTGATTTTTTACTTGGTATTTCCACCTCTTGCGTTGATTACAGCTCGGCAACGACGGTTCATACTCAAAATGAGTGATCTCAAAATGATCTGATCTAATCCTTTCCCATATTTCTCTGAGTTGGATTCATAAGTCATTAAGAGTAGCTGGATGATTTTCTGAACTTCTCAGCCTTCTATTGAGGTTGTCCCAAACCTGCTCAATCGAATTGAGAACTGGACTTCTTACTGGCCATTCCATTCGAGAGACTTCAATCTCCTCAAGGTACTCCTGAACGATGCGCGCACGATGGTGTCTGGCATTATCGTCCATAAAAATGAAATTTTCACCAATGTATGGGGCAAATGGCACTACATGCTCTTCAAGAATGTTCCTTATATACCTATCAGCATTCATAGCTCCATTATCAACGACCACTAGGTCTGTGCGAGCAGTCAAAGATATTCCACCCCATACCATAATCGATCCTTCCCCAAAACCAGTAGTATTCAGGAAATAGCACTGAGCATAACTTTCATGTGGACACCTTCAGTTGTAGAATAAATTTGAGATTTCCATAATGTGCGTAAATTGTTTTGCGCAGTGTTTATCTCTCTCAAATCAAATTTGGCAATTGAAATCTTCCGGCAACTGTCAATGTTAAATTTGATGAACAGCCCACACTGCCCTGTAGAGATAGAAATATTCACTGTATCTACCCTTCACATTTCGTGCTTAACCAATCAGGTGTTTTTTACTATGAATACTTGTTCCTTACTTTTTATTGAATTATATATCAATATTCCGACTCACCACATGACATCCAGTCATTATCCAAATCATTAATTACCAAGTTTCGATACCATCAAAACTAACTACATGATACTACATCATAAACATATTCAGATAAGGATCAAAGAAAATAATCACTCTTAATGACAAATCCCATATCAGACCACAGAAAACTAGAGAAACACGATTTCGAGACGACCATAAAAATGGCTCGATAATACATGTCTGCATTTCTTTCAACGACCATAGAGATATAGACAAGAACTGCCAATCTGAAGAACGAAAACATAACAACGAAAATTATCCATTATTGACGTTGGTAATAAATCCATATAGCTGGCAATTATGTTTTATGTGAATCGATGGGAAAAAGATAAGCTGCATAATAACAAATCAGTATTATCAAGATGATTGATGATGAAAAACGAAAACCATATAATTATAGAAAATAAAACATGAAAAAGTAGAGAGGAACTGGTTCCTCCCATCGACTAGAGGGGGGAAGCAGCTCTGGCACGATTAGGGTCAACGGTCACAAAAATTATTATTTTCCCATAATATGCCTTCTTGTTCTTTATGCAGTACAGCCTGAGATTCTAATGGGCCCAGGATCGTATTAGGAAAGACATGAAGACAGAATTTAAACTGGGAGATGAAGTCTAAGAATCATAGAGTATATAGTCCGTTCACGAAACGTTGAGCTGTCGGTTGGCTATAACAATTTGGCATATTCCACTGTGTAGACTAGAATTTTAGGTTATTTTCTTTTCAGATTGATACGCAATGTTGTCAAGATTGCATAGAGTTCTCTGATAACTCGAAAACTCTTCGGAAGAGGCAGGGTACATTCGGCAACGTTCAATATGGAAATAATGAGTAGAGAAATGCGTCTAACACTCTTTTGGGACCGTTTTATGAATGAATTCGTGGCTATTACTTTCTCTGAATTGGATTTTGGAGTTTAGAAGACGCAAAACTGAAAATATCAAAATCCTTTGGTTCTGATTCCCGATAAAACACTTGATAACATAGAAAAAGGACATACGAAACTTGAAGATTTACAGAGGTTGGGATGATTGAAAATCTATACTCCGTTCACGAAAGGTTGAGCCGTCGGTTGGCCATGGAAATTTGGCATATTCCACTGTGTATATTAAAATTTTAGGTTATGTTCTTTATTTTATTGTCAGATTGATACGCAATGTTGTCAATATTGCATAGAGTTCTCTGATAACTCGCAAGCTCGTCGGGCGAGACCGGGTACATTCGGCAACGTTGACTTTATTTTACGTTATGACAGTAAATACTGCCAACTTCAGGTAAATAAAGAAACGCCTACTATGCGCTCAACCTTTCGTGAACGGACTATAGAATCAGTATTTGAATATGCAAAATACACCAAATATTCCTGAGTGATTAAAAATGAAAAATTCAATTAGCCAATGAAATGAGAAATTGTATACCTGAAAATAACATCGAGAGAATGCTGTTTGCTGTTGCAGTGTAGGCGTAGAGCTTGCATAAAGTGAATTATAGAAAAATTTAACAACATTTTCTGCTTTGAGTTTCTGTAAAACACAATATTAACGAATCCGATGAAATTGGAAATTAATAATTGGATTTCAATCAATAAAAGAACAGTTCGAACTGGCAACATAAAAAAATTGATATCTAGATTCAGTTGGATTTCAAAGTCATAATTCGATTCACTGCATTCAAAAACTAGTGGAAAATATCAATATCTGCTGCACTCGTATTACAGAAAACTATTTCCATTCAGAACGTCTTATCAACAGTTCCAAAAAATTAAAGTAAATAGTCGATAATTAGTTTTTTAAGTGCCTAATATTATTTAATTCTACCCAGCTCTGTCGACAACTAATGGAGCATTCTACATTTTATTTATGCAAATAGCAATAAATTGATACCATTGGCTTATTACTATGCCAAAATAGCTATCATTAATTGCTACTAAACTTCATTAATATACCCGAAACATAATTCTTTATTCTTATGAGTCCACTTGAAATTTGTCTTCCTACCTTATGATATAGAGTGGCCATTTGAATTCTCAATTAATTATATGAAATCTGGAGAATCCGAAAACTGCTAAAAAATAGGATATATTACCAAAAACAAAAAAAATTGCAGTAATCCAAGTTATGTAAAGTCATGTTTGGAGGATTTTTTCTACAATGAATAATTTCAAACACTATTGAAGATTATGCTTCGAAAATATTCTCGCAAAACGCTGATTAAATATACTCATTTTTTTCAACAACTTCATAGAGTTAATCTGGCTTCTAAGACGGCCCTGGAGTACCATATGCATTCGACCATCTTGAAATTAACTTCATTCGACTCTTCTATTTGCTTTGGTCTTTACTATTATCCAAGAGCACTTATTGGTTCTTCAGATGAATGATTATGCCGCTTGCATTCTGTAATTTATTAATTCATCTAATTGTATGTCTCATGAACATGAGTTATTGATTTTGGTTATTCGTTTAGCTGTCTTCTGCGTCACAAGTAGAGAACAGTTACAAATGGTAACATAATGATTTATTTAGTGACTTTAGTCGCTTCGAGTTGGTAGCCTTTGAAAAATCTCGAAAATGAACTTTTTTACTATCAATGAACCAATGAACGAGAAGGAAATATTCTTTCTTTGAACATTTTCCAAAGTCGTCAGTGAAATCACAGAAAAAATCATACGTTTTTGTCTATATTATATACTTATGAATTTATTTCCATTCTACCTTTTTTAGCACTAGTTCTACTTGTACAAGTGCTATCGTTATGACCAAATGTCTGCAATTTTCGAATTTTGAAACGAAAATGGTTTAAATGATACGTTAACCAGCCAAATCATACAGAGTGTTCCATAAAATATGGCCAATCAAGATTTTCATTCCTCAATATCTCAGATAAAGCGAAACCAATCATAGAAAATTCAATTGGAATATTGAAAAAAAGAAACTTTATATTTCCTTAACAAGGTATCAGATTCTAGTGAAAGGAGCCCGCACATTTTGTATGGGAATTGGCTCCCAATGGATTTGGCTGAAAATTTGATATGATGTTCTACTAATCCTTCTGATCAAATGTCTCCACGGTCACGAAGCTGAAAAATGCATACTTCTAGGAGTTTTTAGCGATTTTTTGTATCCATTATGGCCTACTTATTACCGTTCACACAGAAATGTTTGAGAATATTTCGTGATTATTGAAACTAGATTCTGTCAATTCGAAATATTCTCAAACATTTCTGTGTGAACGGTAATACGTAGGCCATAATGGATACAAAAAATCGCTAAAAACTTCTAGAAGTATGCATTTTTCAGCTTCGTGACCGTGGAGACATTTGATCAGAAGGATTAGTAGAACATCATATCAAATTTTCAGCCAAATCCACCGGGATCCAATTCCCATACAAAATGTGCGAGGTCCTTTATTTTGTGAATGAAGATTGATTTACCGAATAGTCATGCAAAATTTCATCATCAGAAACATGCAATATATATTTTTTCTAATTATTGATTTTCACATAGGTATTTAATTTTTCGAATTATTCCCAGAATATTATTCTTATCGTGCTGAGATTTTGCATCCATATACTTAGCATAAATCTCAAGTCCTATACAAAATTTTGAGGTAATAGCATTATTGCATCATCTAAGGGCTTTTCTTAATTTTTCGTATATCCAAGGTTTCATACCCTGAAGGATTAGCTTCCATTAGCGTCCAAAGTAGAAAAAGAAAACCATACATTCAGCCATAATTCATGTCATACACTTAAACCACCTTTAAACACATGATAACACGTACATAAATACGAGAATGTGCCATATTTAGATCGGAATACCTACCTCGTTTTCTTCGCAGCTATTATTAACATCGCAGTGTATTTATTATTAATGAACTTCGCGATAATTCAGGAAATTTACACATGCAAATTAGAGGTGAAATATAATCTGCATAATATGCTAAACAACGATGATGCAAGCACTTGGTCTAGAGAATAGAGAAATGAAGGAATGGAAGTGTCACATAACTCCGACCTAAACATGCTAGTACATTCAAGTTCTGTCAAGTTTGTATTGTGCTATCGAAAGTTGGATGTAACTTATCTCGAAAAGTCGAGGTATAAAGCTGAATTAACGTCGGAGTACCCATTGAAATGTTTGAGCTTAATGTATTCAATTAGATTAACTCACTTTTGTGCATGGCATGCATGGATATGGAAAACTATGGATTAATTTTATACGGATTTGAATACGCGTATGGAAAGAATGAAATAGGGTTCATACAATCTCTAATTCCTTTGAAACTGTGGGTGTTTTTTCTGAAGTTTGAGAGATTCAAATATATATGTATATTCATTCGAGATCTACCTCCATGAAATTTTCCGTATATCGAACAATATAGCATGTGTATTTCATAGTATTAGCAGAGGAAAATGTAAACTGCGTATTAAACAAGAGCACAGAGAAAAAAACTCTTTCTCCCTGTATAAATAAAGTGCTTTTGTGTTACAGTTTGTTCAAATATTGAGCTGAAATATTGATCCCGAAGGCTTTCTTCATTGAAACGAATTTCTTTCCTCTTGCATGTGGTCGCACAATTTCATTTCGATTGGTTTCATTTTGTCTGAGATACTGAGGAACAAAAATTTAAAATGACCATATTCTATGGAAAACCCTGTATGATTTGGCTGGTTAACGAACTCAACCGCTGCATTTGGGAACCGAACTCACTCTGAAAACCTCAAGCCTCAAGGACAATCCCTTCGAAAGTAATCGTGCTGACGGACAGAATTGAATTTGACCACGAATTCGTCATCAGCGAGTCGAACCCTATCGTTTGAGACCATTTTCGGCAGAACGAGCGTTCAAAACAGAATATAACTATAAAAAACTTCACATTGGAACTTGTGCGTCATCTTGATGAAGTCCGAAGATCTATAAACGTCAAAAGTACATCAAATCAAACCGAGATCAACCAGCTAATATCTCAATAAAATAATATTCCTCAGCGTCTGCAACGAAGTCTATTATATCTGGCCGGATCGCACCCGACCGAGAGAAGAAACCTGTACGGTGGTATGCGAGGTCATAGGTGGCCAGCCGTACACGGTACAATGTACCCGTCGCCGCGGGCTGCGGGTCATAGACCCCTAGACAGAGCCAGCCCGTCGAAGAAGACGTCCCTACGTACGAAAAGGGGATGATACACGGCCTAGGGTCTGGAGAAAGAGAGAAAGATTGGGGAAGAGTGTTGAGTTGGTGGAATAAATGAAGGCGTTGCATAATATTGCCGGAAAAACGGATGGTTTTTACGTCCAAGGATAGTGCGGTGTTGCCAATTCGTCATTCAATAAAATTGTTATAAATGCTAGAGCTAGGGCCTCATGGAGTCGAGAATGTCGAATTCTTGATTGTCGACAACATATTAATACGGAAGTGTGATTTTCTGTGAATTTAGACAGCCGTAGAAAAAATTCAAAATGGCTGACAATTATTATGGTGAATTCCTTGTCGATAATGAGTTTATTCGAAATTTCTTTCAGTTTTCTGACGAATCTTAGATGCATGACGACTCTATTGGTTCATTATTGTATGGTTTTACCAGTCACCGCGAGCTGCGGGTCATAGACCCCTAGACAGAGCCAGCCCTCGAAGAAGACGTCCCTACGTACGAAAAGGGATGAAACACGGCCTAGCGTCTGGAGAGAGAGAGGAAGATTGAGGAAGAGTGTTGAGTAGGTGGAATAAATGAAAGGGTTGCATAATATTGCCGGAAAAACGGGTGGTTTTTATGTCTAAAGATAGTGCGGTGTTGCCAATTCGTCTGTTATAAAAACTAGAACTAGGGCCTCATGGAGTCGAAAATGTCGAATTCTTGATTGTCGACAAATTATCAATATGGAAGTGTGATTTTCTTTAAATTTAGACAGTCGTAGAAAAAATTCAAAAAGGCTGTCGATTATAATGGATTCTATTTCAGTTATAAATCAGGCGAAAGAGAGGACAATGTGTTGATTTAGTAGAATGAATGAAAGGGTGACAAAATATCCGAATATCTGCCAAAGCACCATTGTGGAGTAAAAAAATTTTTTCTGGAAACTTAAACTCTATCTCAAAGTCTATCACGGTAACAACGTGCTCTTTGCTCTTAAGAGGAAGAAGTAAACTTCTTCCTCTGATACACGAACACTCTCCCTGATAAATCTATACCTAAATTTTCTTATGATGTGAAGAATCAAATAAATAAAGGCACCAATAAACAACCTTCTCTTTCCAGTAGCGATAACAGACATTCAAACACGCTGTATTTCGCCAAACTCCCTTCGCAGCCATTTCGCATGGCGAACAAAAGAGCAAGTGTATCAGAGGCCCAAATAAACGCTCCAGCCTCTCACAAACTTACATATATTTTACTTTTATTGCCTCGGTATCAAATTAACGGAGACTCTTTGTTGTAAGTTACATTTCCAGATCGTTATCGATGAATAAAACGAATTCTCGACCGTAGTCGCTCTGCCCATTTAAGGCAGCTGCAGAAAGAAGACATTCTAAATTGTTAGATTTAGAACTGTAAGGCCAGGTTTCTGTCTCGCTCGCAGACGAACGACGTATCAGAAATGGAAGTTCATTCATTATTCATCCAGGTTTGAGAGAAATCTATATTCGACTTGAACACCTACAAGACTTCTTCGGACGTAGTTTGGCTCTGTTGCCACCAGTTTTTGCCGGAAACATTGAATTATTTTCAGCTTGGAGGCTGGAAAAGCGGTTTTCCACGGTTGGTGGAAGGACTGAAGGTTGTACATGAAATAACATGAGATACTATAAGTCGTTGTGTGGGAGTACGGAGTTTTTTCTGGTTGTCGTTTTGGTGTTTGAGTTTCAACAGCTTGTATGAACTTCTGCCATTAGTTTGAAGTTACTTGCTTGTGTTGGGATACTTTTCGTAACTGACCAGAAAGGATTTTCTTTTAGAGAATAAAGGATTTTCCAATACGAGTTGTTATTTTGATATTAAAAGAAAAATGCCAATTTTCAATATAAATGATCGGACGTTTATTTCATTATAAAGAAGAAGCTACGCCGTCAATAGTGGAAAATAACATCAGGCAAATGACCACCACGACTACGCTTGCAGGACCATATCTTTTTAATGATATTTTCCATAACCAAATCGTAAAGTTCCTGCCCTATGTTTTCGATAGCCTCACGAATTCCATCATTAAGATCTTGAATAGACGCTGGGCTATTGGCGAAGCACTTCTTCTTCACGTGGTCTCAAAGGAAGAAGTCGCAAGGTGTTAAATCACAAGATCTCGGTGGCCTATTGTGATCACCTCTTCGAGAGATAACAAGATCCGGAAACTTTTCCCGCAAATGATCATTGGACACGACGCTGTTGATGCTCGGCCGGCTTGAATTCTGGTGTTAACTGAACTTTATAAGCCTTAAGACCCAAATCTTTACGCAAAATACAGAGTAATGACGTTTGTGGAATGCCTAATAATTCCAAAGAACGACGTGAAATTGACAAACCTGGCTGTTCTTGAGCGACTTGCACGGGCTTTATTCTTCACATCACTAACTTGTCTCAACAGCTCGAATTTTTCCACCAATTTCTTTATTACGGTCCGACAAGGTGCTTCACGACGACCCAAAAATGTTCGAGTCCGTCGAACCGTCGCTGCCTAATTTTCACCATTTTTATAGTGCCTGCGCAAAGAATTCAATTTCGGAATAATGCTGAAAAACTAGTGATTAACTTGTTTGTCAGAACGACATGAAAAAAATGTATATAACGCATCTGGCAGTGTTGCCATAGTGGAATCTAGATGAACCAAGATCAACATAAGCCATTGTTTAATCGATCTTGCCTGTTCTAGTAAAAATTCCACCAAGAACAAACGTATCGATATCAATCTCTAGGACATACATATGGTCTCCGAGACCGTTAAATGCGCTCAATTGAAATTAACTATACACAATAAATCTGCACCCAATTAAAACTCATAATTGAATAGTATTGGAAAGTAACGTGCCACTTACGGTCGAAGCCAGTAGGCAGAAAAATGGACCTCTAATGCAGCAGCTATGCAACTTTTACAGTTGCCCGAACTTGTCGTACTCGATTGGATTAGTTTATAAATAGTTTATGTGCATACCGGTTTTTGGAACTGGCGACCACAGATATTTTCACCGGGAACGATTCGTTGAAAAAACCGAATTGCGTGTTGACGGAGCTAAAGATTTAACCGTTGGGATGACGGATGCATAAGCTTGATTTTCGAAAATTATTGACTCGTTTTTAATCGCTTCTTTGATTTGTATATATGTTAATGTTAAGAAATTTTTTTCGTCCTGTGAATATATTTTGAATATATCGAATCTCGGCTACCAGCAGATATCGACCAGATATTGGTGTCATTGTATTCCTTGAGTCTTCCTGAACAACATTAGTGAAACCAACAGGAGGCGGTCTGTCTTTGTTAAAAAAATATGGATCCTCAAAGTTTCGAAAATGTTCCATCTTCACGTCGATTTTTCACTATGAAATGACGAATTCATGGCTCCAATTTAGTCTATAAATCACCTTTGAACACTCAAATAACCATTCGAATAGTTTCATTTCAGGTCCACAAATTCTAAAGAAAGTCCGCCGTTCTTCATGGTAAGTTTGGCATCACTGCTCCGTCCTTCGGCGAGTGACATATCAAATGATGGCGGGAATTACGGGAAGGCATGGTATCATATTCGCGCGAATGAATCTGCAGCGGTGCCAAATCTACCTTTAAAACGGCGGACTTTCTTTAGAATTTGTGGTTATGTGGTGCCTCTAGAATTTCGAGATTTCTACATTAATTATTGAATATACCTGAAATGAAACAAATTGAATAGTTATTTGAATGTTTGAAGGTGATTTATGTACTAAATTGGAGGAGTGAATTTGTGTTTTTATAGTGAAAAAAGTGACGTGAAGATGGAACATTTTTGGAACTTCGGGTTGTATATTTTCTAAACTAAGACACACCGCCACCTGTTGGTTTCACTAATGACACCAAACTCTGGTCGAGATCTACTGGTCACCGATATTCGATATTCACCAATTGAATTAATACATGTTGAGTAATCAATTTTTCTTTATTACATTTTGTTCAAGCTCATCGGGTTTCTGAGATCCCCTCACTAGACAACGAATTTAGGACACCCGGTACATCAAGCGAGACAGTCCAAAAAACCATACTTCGTCTTTGGCTCTAGCAATACATTTCAATGAAGAATTCAGGGTTCCAAATAATGTAATATTAACGCGGCCAGCGTAGTTGAGTCACGAGGTCCAGTCAGTCATAAGAGAAGAGAACATAATACACATACAATTCAACAACATATTGTGAACGTCCTTGAAACGCGAAGGAATCCAATCCGGTTTCCCATCACTTCAGCGTGAACAAAAGATGGACGAGGGACGCAAGGGGGGACGTACAAGAATGACCCTTTGTGTCTGGACCAGTTCAAAAGACGTGTTCGAGCTTCAGGAGTCAAGGGAGAAGAATCTCCAAATATTCGTATGACGGTTTTATCGATATAGGTTATGACTGATATTTGGCTGTTATTATCTAAAGGGTTTTCCAATTAGAGGTGTTATTTTGATAGATGTCACGTTTGAAGCTGTCATTTTTTGACATTTGACAAGTAGGAACTACGCCATTAATAAAAATGGAACGATACACGCTTCAAGAACGCATTGAAATTATTCAAATTCACTATAAAAATGGTGAAAATTTGGCAGAGAAGGTCTACGTCAATAGCCCAGCGTCGATTCAAGACCTCAATGATGGAATTCGTGAGGCTATCGAGGACATAGGGCAGCAACTTTGCGATTTGGTTATGGAAAATTTCATTAGAAGGATATGGTCCTGTGATCGTGGTGGTCATTTGCCTGATGTTATTTTCCACTATTAACGGCATAGCTTCTTCTTTATAATGAACTAGCAGACCCAACAGACGTTGTTCTGTATACACAAAAATTCATTCAATTCGATCCAGCCGTTTAGTTGCAGAGTAGATGAATAACCTGACTAACGACTACAGCGCCATCTGTTGTTCTGATTTGCCGCCTAGTGCCTACCTCGGAGACGCATTTTGGTGCGATTTCATCTTCAACCTGCCATATCTTATGATGTATTCATCGTAATTGAATGATGTAAGATGCAATTTCGTTCTAAATTAAATACTGGTTATGAACGACGTATTTAATTGGATAAGGATCAAAAGCGTATTCATAAAAAAATACTCCCAAATAATGCATAATTTTGAGTAACATTCGGATACCTTTAAAGGTGATACCGAGTAAACCTTGAAAGATAGATATATGCTATCGCGGACTTTTTTGTAGAACTATTGAAGGGGTACATTTCCGTCATACATTGTTTCCATGTACGTCTTACGGTTTTTGCAGCGCACCTGAAAATAGCTGATCATGGCTGATTTTGATACTCATATTTATTATCATTGAAGTTATAGTAGGTTTCCTTAATTTTCTCTTGTGAAAAGTATAGCTTATGTTACTCAGGGATATTGTAGCTTTTTAAGGGTGAAAGAATTATTGAAATCGTTCTAGTAGCTTATGAGTTAACTCGTATCAACGCCACAAATCCACAAACATACAAATCTTTCCTCTTTATAATATTAGTATAGATAAACATCCGAACAGTGATATTGAAAAATGGAATTTATCTTCGAATATCAAAATAACAACTCCTATTGGAAAACCCTTTATTACAAAGAAGTAGCTCGGCATCGCAAACAACTTTTGACGACTTGTGCAGTCGTAAACCTATCTCTTAGTCACCATAACTATCATATAACATCGTAACCACCAGTTCATCCCACAACAAATCAAACCATAAACCAACAACCATTAGGCCTGCTCACTTCACCGACCTAACTGCGATATATTAACGATATTTAATGGAGCACAGTGCTCCAATAACACGATTGAAACTATGTTGTGACATAATAAAACAAATGCAACCTATTATGCAAATAATAACGGCCAATGGTAATGTAACAGATTTTCATTTGTTATAGTAACGCGCTAGAGCGACTTGTTGATTGGACCGAATCTGTTTTAATTCGAAAATAATAGCATGTCCCACGTTGATATCACAGAATTTAGATCATATCGGCGTTTGTAATCGATGGTTTGCAGCGTGTGTGAATTGTAAATATATTTCAACACTGTGTGTAATATGTGTTTGTATTATTGATTTTTTTTTATTTTATTAACTGAGATTTTTTGTTACAGGTGAGTGATTTGGTTAATGCAGCGCTGAGAAGTGACGTGAGTAGATTTGAATAGGTTATTAGGAAACGCTAAGTGCTTATGTCATTAATGGTTACTTATGACCTCAAGGTGTTTGATTATTAGTTTCTACATGAGTTAGATTTGTTCGTTTTGTTGGTATTTCATTGGAGGAAAAAGAAGGTCAACTATTGTTGTGAATGAGTTTGGAAATTGATGTCTCTGTTGGGATAATTTGTTTTCAATCAATCAATCAATATTGTTTCATTCATTTGTTCTTGGGTTATAATGGTAGTATTGTTAAGATCATGAGAACATTATAAGGTAAAAGAATTACTGTTGCAATGAATTTTGAATATTTTAATCTGTAAACAATTTCAAGGCTTTCATTTTCACTTCTTTTTCTGATAAATGGATTTCCATATTTTCCAGGATAATTCCATCAAGGTGAAAACATCGACTGGAAATTTCGGCGTATTCTTGAACTGTTCGCTCAACAGCAGCCACCTACAAATACAAGAGTACAATTAGTGCGAAAACTATCAATAAAATTTACGAATTTCTTGCACAGTAGGCCGATTTTGTTGAAGTTCTATGAAATCGAGTAACAAACTAATTTTTTCACAGTGAATTGTCTCCATTTTGAAGCGTATTTTTGGCGTTGAAACGTCCATGATGAATGAGAATTTCCAGTATGTTGAAATATAGGATTTTTTTCATATGACAGCTCGAAATTTGAAGTAATTCTCATTTCTTTCATATTCAACATTCAATATTCAAGATTTATGATGATATCATAATATGATTCTATGCTCAGTTTCTCCTTATCTTCGAATATAAGAAAAAGAAGTAGGCTTGACAACATCTGATATAAAGGGTTTTCCAATAAAAAGTGTTACTTTGATATTCAAAGAAAAATTTAATTTTTCAATATAAATGATCGTATACGTATTTTTTTCATTATAAAGAAGAAGCTATGCCGTTAGTAGTGGAAAATAACATCAGGCAAATGACCACCACGACCACGCTTACAGGACCATATGCTTTTAATGAAATTTTCCATAACCAAATCGCAAAGTGGCTTCCCTATGTCCTCGATAGCCTCACGAATTCCACCTTTGAGGTCTTGAATCGACGCTGGGCTATTGCCGTAGACCTTCTCTTTCACGTGGCCCCAAAGGAAGAAGTCGCAAGGTGTTAAGTCACAAGATCTCGGTGGACAATTGTGATCACCTATTCGAGAGATAACACGACCCGGAAACTTTTCCCGCAAAAGATAAATGGTTTCGTTGCTTGTATGCCACGTAGCGTAGCATTGAACTTTATAAGCCTTAAGACCCAAATCTTTATGCAAAATACGATGTAATGAAGTTTTTGGAATGCCTAATTCTAAAGAACGACGAGGAATGGACAAAACTGGGTTTTCTTCAACACTTTAGGCTACAGAAGCAATATTCTTGGCTGTTCTTGAGCGACGTGCACGGGTTTCATTCTTCACATCACTTACTTGTCCCAACAGCTCGAATTTTTCCACCAATTTCTTTATTGTGGTCCGACAAGGTGCTTCACAACAACCCAAAAATGTTCGAGTTTTACGAACCGTCTCTGCCAAATTTTCAGCATTTTTATAGCGAATTCTAAAAATTTCAATGCGTTCTTGAAGCGTGTATCGTTCTATTTTCATTAATGGTGTAGTTTCTACCTGTCAAATGTCCAAAAATGACAGCTTCAAACGTGACATCTACCGAAATAGTGAGCTATTCAAAATAACACCTCCTATTGGAAAACCCTTTACTATGCTCATTCTTTCCTTATCTTCGAATATAAGAAAAAGAGGTAGACTTGACAACATCTGACATACTTCCCCCAAGGCTTTCCACATTCTGGTCGATACTTCACGATGAATTGAAATGTCCCAGGGAAAAATTGGCATTGCATTAATTGAATAATGCGCATTGTAATCGACATGTCTAACTGACAATATTTATGATATGGTCATTTCGAAAAGTCTATTTGTCCGAGCTGAACACGGTTCAGAACGGCTGCGGTTAATGTTCTATGGTCATCAATCATACCCGACAAACAGACAAATTAGCCTGTCATACAGTAACTTCATGATTTAGTTTCTTATCGTTGCTTTTTGTCGTTTGTTCAGTTTTTATTGTCGCAATCATTTATATTCACTGTCTTGGCGTTACTTTATATCATGGAATTGAGAACTTTTTACTTTTTCAATTCCTGTTGCGTGACCTTATATTTTGTTTCAGAAAAGTATGATATAGGGTCATTATGAATGATTTTCACATCTGAGTTAGCTTCGGATTTTTGTCTATCCCTACTTATTGTAATCAAATTTTATTAGTTTTAAATGTTGATATGAAACTTCCAGAAAACGAAATTCAAGGATAATCTTTTCCAGTGGTTCCCAGAAAAACTAATTTTAGAAATAATGAACTATCACAAAATCATAACTATAGTCCGTTCACGAAAGGTTGAGCGCATAGTAGGCGTTTCTTTATTCATCTGAAGTTGGAAGTATTTACTGTCATAAAGTAAAATAAACTCAACGTTGCCGAATGTACCCGGTCTCGTCCGACGAGCTTGCGAGTTATCAGAGAACTCTATGCAATATTGACAACATTGCGTATCAATCTGACAAGAAAATAAAGAACATAACCTAAAATTTTAATATACACAGTGGAATATGCCAAATTTCCATGGCCAGGCGACGGCTCAACCTTTCGTGAACGGAGTATATGTATTATGCATTTTTTGTTTTGTTGTCAGGTTTTCGAGAAAAAAATTATTGAAAATTTAGCGACCGCGACAAGACCCTTCTAAGACAAGCGTGAAAAAAGTCAAGTTGACACATAAGAAATTTTTGGAGAACTGGTCATTGTATATTAGTGATAAAAAATGCTTCAATTGATATAATAAAAGCAGATTTGGCCCTCGATTGACAAGGTATGCCCATATTTTTTAGTTGGAGTAGGTACTTTAGAATACTGAAGAAATACCAATTTAAAGAATATTATAACAAAGCTAAATCTATGAAGTATCTGACAGCAGTGAATTATATCTCATTTGTGATTAATGGATATTACTCGTATTTTGCCCAAGCCCAGAGACGAAAAATGGCTAGATTATATAGTAGTCGTGAATAAACGAACTTTTCATGGCTTTTGTATGTCTCCGTAAAGCTTCGGAATTTGAATTTCCCGAAAATGATTCACAATATGATATTCGTAAGCTGTATACCGAAAAAATTAATCAATCGATCAAACCTGTTAAAGATAGGGGGAAAATCCAAAAGTAATAAAAAATACGGGATATCTTATATTGAATTTCAAAGTTGTTAGTACCCTTTCATATAAGCGGCAACACCGCATTTCTGAAAATAATTAGGATCGATAAAGCAGTTATTTTCATCCAAAAAAACAAATTTTCTAACTTCGCACTTCTCGGTAAACGTTAGGGTATCATCGACCGTGAGTCACCCTGTATAATAGTCATCGAAACTTCTCATGCAGCTAAAAAGCACCCGTAATAATCACATACGCGTCAAAATACTCCTAGGATACAACAAAATTAAAAAAGTATAAAATAAAAATTAAATGAAATAAAATAAATATGAAAAAACTCCCCATAATTTGAATTATTTTCATCCCCATGTAATTCATCTCATACCGATAGGGCTAACATCCTGATGAAACCCGAAAAAAAACGGCACGATGTGACATTATTCGTTAGAGAACGTGGAGCAAAAAATGTGTGGAAAATGACCTTTCATATAATTTATGAATACACATCGCCGCGCTTTATAAATCGTCCCCCATTTTCCCGGCTGTCTCTGTATTATTAAACTTTATGCTTTATTCTTTCGCTTGATAAAATGACCAGGCAAATTACTTCCTCTTGCGTCAGAGTGAAAAATGAAGACAAATCTGAGTAATTGTAATAACTTTAGGAATTATAGTGAAGAACGGACCCGAGTTATGTTGGATCGTTTGGTTAGCTGTAATCAATCAAACAAGAAGGACTGGGCTATAAATAGCTTTTTCGATTACATTCTGGTCTTTCGTTTTTGTAAATTGAATGAGAGAATAATGCTGTTCCATCAAGACTATAACGAAAACAGAAAAATCATCAAGATTTTTTATATTGACTTATTCGAATTTGAGAGAAAAACCTCAAAAAATGTTTGAATTTACCATTACGTATCTTGAAAGTACAAAACACGTTCATACATTTTTTCTTCTTGAAATGGCTGCAAAAATTGCCCATTTGAATATCAGTCTAACAATACAAAACGCTCTGTATTAATAATATTTTTAGCATTGTGAGAAAGAGTGTCATAAATGTTCACCCATTATGTTTTCGTGTAGCTGACAGGAATTCCAGAGGTTCCTTTTAATTACTTGAATGACTCAGAACATTTATACAGATCCTAGGTTTTTTTCATTATGGAGGATGACAAATTCCAACCACATGATTCAGCATCATCTGGAATAGTCAAGTATACAGGGGTTGTTCAATTATGCACTCATGTCAACGCTTCTTCCAAACTTAGAAGCACGACAATAGAATAGATCATGGCTATAATTACTGAAAAAATTCCGTATTTTTCATCTCATTCGAAAACTATCCAGAATAAATAATTAGTGTAAAAGGAGACTGCCATTCATTTTTTATTTCGAATCGAATGCTGTAAAATAAATATACGATACTTACGATGTATCAAAATACTGAATGTACCACATGAATGCATGGATTCTCTACTATGAGACTGCTGAATGTGGTTCCGTTCGCATAGAAAATAATCGAGATATTGCATTTCCAAACTGGCAATGCAGATGTCAAAAATTTAAAGAATTGTGCATAACTTGTCAACAGTGCATAGCAGAGAAATTTTTTTCAGTAGGTTATACCATTGTATAATTCCTTATACAATGGTTATACTGAGAATTTGGTATTGAATCGATACAAAAAAAATATACAGGGTGTAACTAAATAAGTGAGAAATATTTAAGGAGGTGATTCCTCATCGAAAGAAAGGAAGGATCTTTCATATAAAGAAACTTCCTTGCAGCATCCCTTGTTAAGATACAGCCCCTCAAAGAGAGTACTTAACAATTTTTCTCACCAGCACCAAAAAAGTTACAATATTGAAATTAACCTGATGTTTCCTACTAGTAAATAAAAAATTGTCCCTATCGCTAAAAGTGTCCTACTAGATAGATTAGTTTCGCATTTATGACGATCTATCTCTGTAGTTGTTCGTAAAATATTTTTTTACTGCGAACTGGTTTATTTTGGCAAAAAACTCAAGAGACATTTTTTGTTAAGAATGAAACAGGCTATCGGAAATAAATTTTTAAATGGAAACAAATAATAAGACAAAAAGTTACATTGGAAATAAACTTAAGGGGTTGCGTTCCCACCCTTACAACCATGGGGTAAACCAAATAAATAACTGGATAGGTGTCTTTTTGCTAGTAGGAAACGTCAGGTTAATTTCAATATTGTAACTTTTTTGGTGCTTGTGAAAAAAATTGTTATACAAATTTTATGTACTCCCTTTGAGGGGCTGTATCTTAACAAGGGATGCTCCAATGAAGTTTCTTTATATCAAAGATCCTATCTTTTTTCTATGAGGAATCGCCTCCTCAAATATTTTACACTCATAAGTACTTCCATTTGAAATAAGAAAGTAGACATGCGTTCGAGATAGACATGTCGACTTGAAAATATTTAAGGCGAATAGTTCCTTCATCCTCATGAACGAAATATTCTCTAGTTCTCCAAAAACGTCTAATAGGCCAAAAAGGAAAGCCCTGTATGTGTATCAATGGTGCTCCTTGGTACTCTTCCTTTCAAAAAACGAACTACAGGATACAACCGAATTCCGACTTCATCATCAGGCCTTTCACACACTACTCCTCATTCATGCCTCTTGAAATATGACAGTGTAAATAGTTTCTGGAAACCCAAACCCATTAACAAACATAATTCGAGTTTATAATGACTTTATTTTCATCAGTCTGCCAGGCAATCCCAATTGCAGCACATGATAATTTATGCTATGTTTGCAGACTAGCATCTACACATTCTTTTTCTATTTAATATCAAAATTATTTATGCCAACAACTATTTACCATGGCGTCGAGTTAATTGGGGTCCTGGTAATTTATTAACCAACATTTATTACGTGGTTGTGGCAATAAATGTCATACCGGATGGTTTATTACATGTCAAATATTTTGAATGTGGCTCTTGGTGAAATATGGTCGACAACATTTTTTAGGGGAATAAATATGGCAGTGTTGATTTGATACTTTGTAGGGGGGTGTTGCAGTGTTTATTTTAGAAAAAATTGTTGGTATCTCGGAACAAATGCTTGTCCCTTGACTTCAGGCGAAGAGTGTTTAAAATAAGAGCACAAGACTTTAGTGTTCAATAAAACATGATTTTCTACAGCGACGTATAGAATTGATTCAGAAAACATACATTCGGTTATTGAGTATGAAACAAAATATCTTTTGAATGGCCGCCACAACAATAGAAATTTCAACAGGATAGTGCTTCTCCATTTGTTTTTATTTGATCTGTAGAAAATGCTCACCGCACATTCTATAACAGCTGCTGAGATCAATATCTCTTCGCCCAGAAAACTATATTCATTTGAGAGCACTGAAATAAAAAGCAATGAGAAACAGAAATACATGATACGAGTTTCAATACCTACATTTCAATTTCCTCAAGTTCAGGATTGGTCTTTTTATTATTTCGCAGTTCTTCACCATACAATATGCTTCGTGAACCATTCTGAATTTCAAAAGATGCACACAAAAAATAGATAAACACAAACACAATACGAAACGCAACTAAAATGAAGCCACGCAGAGGTTACCCAACTGCAATCATGGCAATGTTTTCAATGTCCGTGTTTCGCTCAAAATGGCCTCTACAATCTTCGATTTTTCCCATTCTCCTGAATTTGAGTACTTAATCCTGACACATAGATGGCGCTAACATCATCGTAGTCGCTGCGTTTCCTTCCTTTCTCTCCTTTTTCTTGCCTTGTTCCTAATCAAACATACCATTTTAACTTGACACACAAAGAACAAACTCGAACGGTAGGTACCCCTCTGTGCGCCATTTGAAACACCTATTCTTTCCTTTGGAAATATTAATGGAGCCATCAAGTTATTTCGTTCACAAGTAATTAACAAACTCCTCCAAACGCAATTAATATCTCATAATTCAATTTCCTATTCAATATAGGATCCTTCGCAATTATGAACTCCTTCATTCAGGCATTGTTTGATTCCTGCTTTCGCCCATTGTTGCCTCTAATTGATTTCGAGAATAACTTAGTCTAAAACGTCAATATTTATTCTTGTCGAAATTATAACTGAAGGCGACGTTTCTGTGGAGCTACGTAATCATGCCCTAACTGGATGTATAAGTACGAATTCAATTTACATACAAGATGGGATCTTGGAGGAACGGGGGAAGAAGGAGGTAGGATTATTGAGGTTAGGGCGTGGTCTGAAGGGTCCTGTCGAATTCACTTTGGATGAAATTCAAGTTTTTCATATTTGACTCGCTTATTTTGAATTTGGAAACTTGCATAAGTATACAATTAGTCATCAAAGAACACAATTACCTGCCCAGAACAAGAAACTTCAACTATAAAAGACAGAGGGAGGAAAAAAGAAGAGGAGAGAGAGAAGCTGCACATACCTAGCTTCGAGATTGCACCCTAAAGTGACTACCGAAATAAGAGAACTAAGAAACATAAAGAAATTTAAGAAGAAATAAAGAACTGGTTGACTTCAGAAGATAGATCTATGGTGCATAAAAAAATCAACTCAACATAAAGAATAATGACAATAATAAAGAACATTAAATATGAATTAAGAAATATGAAAATAACCCAATTGTGACGATATTCCCGAACGTGACGAGGAAAGGGAGCTAGGACAGAAAAAGATTTTCATTTTAGTATTTGATGAATTTGTTGTCTTTAGAGTGAAATTTATTTTAAACAACTGTAAACAGTTATTATAAGTAATTCACTGTTTTTTCTAGAGTTTAAACGATGCAATATTTGAATAAACTCATTTCTGTTCTATTCTATTCTATTGATTTGATTTCCAATCGAATTGTTATCATTCCCACATAAAGAAATATGTCATTACTATCTCTTGACCCTGTCAGCCGATCAAACACTATTATTTCTGAAAGAAACAACCATAGTTTTGATGTGTAATGAAAACCATAATATTAGTTTATTGAAAGAACTAGTGCATTCTGTGCTACTGTTATCTATTTTTCCTTCAACTCAATGAATTTCAATCGAATGACTCATCTCTGAATAAGAGCTAGACAGCTACAGGTACAATAGACCCATTTAATGAACCTTGAATCCTTCTTCTTTGAACCAAATGAGATGTGCTATTAAATCTCACCGATTTCGGAGATTATTGATTCGTTAAGTTCACCATCAAGATGAACTAGTAATAAACGGAGCTTAGTAACCGGCCAATATTCAACCACGATCAAATTATACTAGTTATACCAGCCAATATCTCCTATAAACCGACCAAAATGGCCCACAATCCAATGATTACAAGTCAAATACTATCCCTCCTTATTCCCAGAGAACTCCACCCAATCATCCCTTAGTTATTCTAGAAAATGACGAATATACATCCCGAAATAATTACCATATATTTGCCCAAGCGTTCGTAACAACATCTTAACCAAAGTTTGGGAATAGTTGGAGTATGGCTGGGAATCTAAAGTGCCCAAGCACACATGATAGCAGAATGGTTCAGCTAATGCATACATGCACTAATATCAGATTGCATTCCAAGTTCCTATTACCCAACTCCATTTGTATACTTTAGGTATTCCGGAAGGAAGGAAATGTTGTTCTACCAGAAATTCTAAAGGAATTTGGAGATGTATTATTCGAATTATTTCTTCGGAATATGAATGTGGAGTTTCCCAAATAGATACAAGCTGCTCGTAAAGTTGCATTTAGAGCTGGAGGTACTGAAGGAAATATCTTTACTCTATTGAAAAAGAAAATACTCTTCTTATTCATGACAAAAGGTGAAAGAATCGGTCCACAGAAAGCCTCAGGTTAACCTCGATGCACTTTTTGCCAAGTTCATCGCCTCTTTTCCAATGTTTTCATCGGCTGGATAACTGACGTTCATCTTATAACGCCCCTAGGACATATTGACATGATAATTGTGTTCCGATTATTTCATTGCTTATGTGGCACACATTCTATCGATTCAACAGGACTCTCGTGAACCCCCCCAAACAGGTATTCACCTCTAAAAACCTTCAAATCCATAATCCCACCTCAAATTTCGTGCTCGAGGATTCAAAGAATTCGTTCGACTCTCTCAATAATTGCTCTATCCATTTATATTTCAATTCGGCTTGTTCATTATGCTCATAATTTATTGCCAGCATTTTGCAATGAAATTAATGTTCTGGAATGAGCTATAGGCTGAAATTTATGGATCCGGGAATATCTCATTAAGAATGAAGTTGTTGGGTTTGTTTTGGGGGTGCTGGGGGGAGTGGGTGGAAGTTGGCGGAGGGGAGGAAGTGGGGAGAGGGGGATTACTTGGGGGATGAAATACCGCTCTACCACATGAGGGAAATGCTCGAAATTGATCCGCCATCTGAGTGGTTTCAGATTCGGGCTTGTGTTGGGAAAATGGTTTTGTTGTGTGAATGAGTGAATGTGGGGAGAAGGAGAAAAATATTTTTTCTTCATTTCCGGTAGGGATAGTTTCTATAGTTTGAATGGTTGTCGAGAAAATAGAGGTTCAGATGTTGAATCTTATGAGTTTTGTTTGGTTTTTATGAGGTGGAGGAGTCTTTCATTTCGCTTTTATGTTTGATTTATAATGAATTATCTTGTTTATTTGCGGCTGAATTTTGTATTATATAACTATAACGAGGGTTGCCTTTTATATTTCAGGATGAGACAACCAAAACAAATATTAATAATCGAAAATCTTCATGATTCTCCAAAATCTATACACTTCTGTATGCTTTTGCACCAACTGTCGAAGCACGTTTCTCATTTTGATTGAGATATCTCAAAATATGCTTTCTGAACACATCAACCTCTTCTTCGGGTGTCCAAAAATGTGGACTTTTCAGTTTATTTTCTACGTAAGGCAATGGAAAGTAGTTATCCGGCTGACTGTTCGTAAACACAATAACTGTTGAAAAGATTGTCCTAGAGACTTGAAATTTTCAGGGCAGGTTTGGTTCCTAAATGCTGAGGTTAAGTTCCCAAACTAGCAATATCGTATAGGGTGTTCCATAAAATAGGACCATTCAGGATGTTTTGTTCCTCAATATCTCAGATAGAACAAAACTGATCGAAATGAAATTTTGCGTGCAAGATACTCATAACAAGCCTTATACGAAATTTTGTGGCCATAGTGTTAACAGAACAATAGAAAATTCAATCACATTATTCAAAAAAAAATCTATAATTTCCAAAACAAAATATCCGATTCGAATGAAAATCATATACTCAATGTTCGTGCAAAATTTCGAATAAATCACATTATCAAAACTAAAAAAATTTTTCCTGAATTATAAATTTTGTTGAAAATTCAGAATTTGTCAATTCGACGGAGCTGAAATTTTCAAGTGAAATAATCAAAAGCAGTTAGTTCAAAGCAGCACGCAAAAATATGCGAGCTATGCTTTAATTGATTTTTTTCTGTGACGGGAACAAAATGTGACATTTTATATCTCTTGACAGATCACAAAATATGACTTTTTACGAAATTACTTTTTTCTCTGTCAAGAAAGTGAGTGTCTATGTATCCGGTAAATAAGTACTCACTTTTTTCCCTGGGGCAAAAAATAATTTCATGAAAAGTTATATTTCTTTCACTATTAAATGGTCGTTTTTCCTGTCTCTCCGCTTCGCGTAGGGAGACAACATAACCTCGAGCTAAAATCTAATACTTTTTTCCCTTGTATAATAAATAGTTATTTATTATACAAGGGAAAAAAGTTTTAGATAGACAACATAACCTCGAGCTGAAATCTAATACTTTTTTCCCTTGTATAATAAATAGTTATTTATTATACAAATAGTTATTTATTATACAAGGGAAAAAAGTTTTAGATTTTAGCTCGAGGTTATGTTGTGTCCCGACGCGAAGCGGAGGGAAACAGAAAGCCGAGAGCTAAGAGCCGTATTCATAGTTGGCCCTTGAGGGTGAGTGTAAGTTTTATGGTCCTTATGAATACTAGACATAAAGGTGACATTAACTGTCACTCAACTCAAGGGCGAACTATGAATACGGCTCTAAAATCTAATATTTTCCCGTGTATAATACACTATTTTTTTCTGTGACAGGAAAAACGACCATTCAATAGTGAAAGAAATATAACTGTTCACGAAATTACTTTTTTCCCCGGGAAAAAAGTGGGTACTTTTTTCCCGGCTACACAGAGAATAATTTTTTTGACAGGGAAAAAAGAAATTTCGTAAAAAGTCATATTTTTTGACCTGTCAAGAGATTTAAAATGTCACATTTTCTTCCCGTCACAGAAAAATAACTATTTTTTTCGTAACAAATGACTGAACTAACAACTATGGGTTTCAAAACTAATAAATCAAATACGCCATCACCTACGGTCAACCACAAGTAAATTTTGAGGAAACCTCAATTCCCTCTTCGCCCGACGATATTTATACAGTTAATCGCGCCGAAGGAAAGGGTTCAAATTCCCACCGAAGGAATAAGGCTAAGAGATTAAGCCCAAGGAGTCTAATTAACGAAGAAGCCCTGAATGGTTCCAATTAATTATTCGTTAATGCCCGAGAATTAGTAATAAAGTTTCGGCGACCGAGTTTACAAGCCCGGACATGGCCGTGACTGCAGTCTGAAGACCAGGATACTATCGCCGAGAAAATTCTGCTGCTATTGCTCCACTTCCTGCTGATTTATAGATTCGTGCTTCATTGAATGTTCCTTTATTTTAATGAGATTTTAATGTATCGATCTTGCTTTATCGGATAGTTTTGGTCGATTGGATTTGTTGGTTCGTGAGTGAAAATAGGAGAGAGAGTTTAAAGTTAGAGCTATCAAGGAACTTCCTCAGTTCAGGTTCCCATTGTCCTACTAATTATAGGTACGTGGTGTCCCGGAAAATGTTGGAAATCCCTCGGATTCAGATAAAACGTAAAAAATGAAGATGACAAGTTCCCATATTTTTTTTCTAGCGGCCCTCACAACGAAGATACGACCTCCTAAATGACGCCACTGGAAATCTATTTTAGTGGAATAAGTTTCAAACTGCTCGATATAATTTCATGAAAATTTGATATGATTAATAATATTAAGTAGCTCTTAAATCACCGCACTCAAATTTCAATGATCTTGTTCAGTTTACCAGGGGCGGACTGGGTTGTACATTTTAATGCTTACATTTTTAACACCCTATATGATGAAGTGCTAAAAAAATAAATTTGGATACCTTGAACGTTAAGATAAAGAAAAGGTACTTTTGTTCAGTGTCGATAAAATGAAAAAACTAAGTTATTGAAATTTTTTCCACTAAAATGAATTTCCAGTGGCGTCATTTAGGAGGTCGTGTCTTCGTAGGGAGGGCCGCTTAGAAAAAATATTATGGGAACTTGTTATCTTATTTTTTTTATGTTCTATCTGAGTCCGAGAGATTTCCCACATTTTCCGGTCACCCTGTAGATTTACAGAATGAAATGAACATAACGAAATTAACACCTATTACTCACATTAAACCCACGCTGCTGTACTAAACTCTGGAATACTGTTACTTCTGAACAATCATGTTTCTCATTTATGTCTTGCAAAAATTCAGTATGTCGGCATTTTTCTGAAGTGAATGAAGTTGGATAAATGTTTATAAACAGAGGCCTTTTCCTCATTTTGCCTTTGTTTACATCTATCAGGTCCTTTCAATGCCCTTTATTGATCTGAGTTAAAAACACTGTGAAAATATGTGCTCTTTAAGAACAATTCTTAACTCAATAAATTTATAAATACTGCAAACTGAATGTGCTGTATTCAAATTGCAACATTTCCCTAATAAACACAAAATGAATAAGCTCCAGGTGGTTCCCACCTTAGAGACCATAATTATTCAAAACCTCGCACTAAAAATCATCACCATCCCTCTTAAAAACTTCGAGGTAAATCGATTTTAATCGCATCTAATTTAAATAGTCTCTTGAATGTTCCTTTCGCCACAAAATTCATCAAGGCAACAATTAATTATGGCAAATCCTCAAAAATTCGTTATACCTCATCAATTCCACAGGCTCCCCTCTCCAGCAAAACTTCATAATCATCTTGATAGGCTGTTCTGAAAACTTTTCGAGTAATTTATACCTCAGAGCTGAAGAGATGGAGGCATCTAGAAGGTGAGAGTGAAGACGAAATTTATACTGAGAAACGCCAGAATGAATAGGAAACTAAGGATGAAAGATGGGAATGTTAAGGCCTTTTCTTAGGGTGTTTGTTATTCTGGAGAGATTCTGGTGAAATATGCCATATTTGAAAATATAATCTTGAAGAAAACGCTCCAAAGGAGTCTGCCTACATCAAAGATGTCAAATTCAAAGGGTTGAGTGAACGAAGTTTGAGTTAATTTAGGAGACAAAATACCTTGACAATTATGCAAGGGCACGAATTTAGCTTTGATGATGTTAAATTATCATTGAAGATATTACGATACTCGTCTCTTGTGAGTTTCTTGTGGAAATAAAGTGATGAAGAGGAAGTTAACAAAGATACAAATCTGACAGTTTGCATTTGGAAATGGGGAGAAGTTGTTTTGAAAAAAGCAATTCGAGACAGTGGGCTTTTTCGGAGGCTTACTCTGGGTTATCCATTGAGTCACGAGACGGATCTACTCAGATCACGGACCGGGGTTCTGAGTTTACGAACACATCAGGTTTAGGATTTGAAATGACAGTGGTATCAAAAACATAACCAAATATTTTATGCATTTATTTATTCAGTTCTAGTTCATTTTCGGATTTTTTCTAGCTTTGCTTGCATTTATTGGCTTTTGTAAAATTTTTCTTATGATTTCTGGTGTGGCCTTCCATGTTTGATGTTATTTTTAAGTACCCATGTTGAAGAAGTAGAGAATTATTTTTTTCAGTTCCAGTTTATTTACTAATTGTCTCTAGCTTTGCTTGGATTTATTTGCTTTCTGTAAAATTTCTCTTACAATTTCTTGTGTGCCCTCGCATGTTCAATGTTATCTCTGAATACTTGTGTTAAAGAAATAAAGAAGGCTTTAGCTTTAACGCAGAAAATTCTGCGTACAAAGTTATAAAGAAGATGTTTCACATTATTTTCTCGGCTCATGGCACCACACATTTTACATTGAGCCAAATTCTCTTCTCTTTCTATAATTTTTAGTAATAGAAAAAATGAATTCTGATATCTTTAGGTTGTGTGGATCGGCTACAGAAAACACCAAGCACATAAAATGTAATGTGTTTGCGCGAACTTAACTTAAGATACTAGATGGCGGGACATTGACTCCAGCCAAAATAAGAGCGAAGTCTCCAAGGAGAAGAATCAACTTTGCAAAAATTAGATCACAAATTTTGCATCATTGATATCGACCGATTTATCTCAGATATTTTCGGTTGAACATTGAACATTTAACGTCTCTGACCACAATGCACAAAATGACTTTCATAAGAATGTCGCTCTTGCGCAAAAACCAATTACACGAGAGGCAGTTTCTTTTATAACTGAACTTGTCGATCACAATTACGATATAAAAGATAATGGCGTATAAATATACACTGAGTTTAGCTGTCGAGTCTCTAGTTGATTATTGAATTTACTGACAACAAATGAAAACAATTATTGATTGATTGAACTTGCCTAGAGGCTATTTGCCTTTTTTATTATTCTATAGAATAGTTATATAAATGACTATTCGGGGTGCACATAATGAATAACTTCAGTATTGAACGATGTGAGCTCTGAGGACAATTTTGGGATGAAATTACCCACAGGAAGTGAATTAAATTTTAGTGATACAAGGTTTACGATGGCTAAATGTCGAGGTTCCCGAAAAGGTGACCTTTGTCATGTTGTTAAATTGAAGTTCTTGATGATGGAAAATTTATTGAAATGTTATTTGAACTTTTCCATCATTTTCAGGATGGCGACTGCACGTATTTTATCCGATTTTCCAACTTATTTTCAACTCTATCTATGATAATTTCGTTGTGGGCGTCAAGATCAACCCTAATCGGCAATGAATCTGCCATTATTAGAGTAAGAGGTTCAACTGACTGATTCCAAAGATGTCCCATAGTATCATAATGTACACATGTCTTCACAGTAAGACCTGAAAAAATCTCATTAAAACGATAATTTCTAGAGATTCCGGAGATTATCCAATATCATACCAATCAACACAACTCGCTTTACCGATTCATTATAGCCATATCCTGCCATGAATCGGCCATTTATTTTTTGCCAAACAATTTTCAATTACCTCCAACTAAATTAAGAATCCTATTGATCTCGTCGGTTCCGTAAAAATAGAAAATAAACCATCGACTTTCGCGGCAAAACGAGCTATCGTTGACTACTTTCACTGTTTCGCTAGAACGTTACGTCCGTCGTCAGGCTTATAAATCGAGATGTCAATTGTTCGTTATCTGGCACGGGGCGATCGGGCCAAAATAGCTCGTAATGACTGGTAGCGTTCAGATCGGCCATAATGTAAATGTTCGCTTTATAAACAGCGCAGTTGTTGAACCGGCGATTTATTGTAGAGCCATAGACAACAATAACAGTTTCGATGACAATTACGCGTTCGATTTGAGCTATCTCTGTTTGGGTTTTGTTGGGATGATGGTAGATATAGTTCGGAGGGGTTGGGGCAGCACTAAATGCAGCGTTTAGATAAATGTTGAACTGGATTATACGAGTTATGTTGTGTTTCATGTCTTGGTGAAATTGAGGAACTTCTGCGGGTGTTTGAAAACAATGTTTCAATATTTTGGGAGCTCATTCTACATCTCAGAATAAGTTGAAAGTTTTATATAAATAAGAGTCCGCAAATGAGCCGTTTTGGATATGTGACCGATTATAGATTTTCGAGTTATTTACTCATCTTTCGGATGTCTTAATATTCTTCAGTTTCAATTCAATATCTGAATAAAGTTGCTCTATATCTAGGACTGACCCTTGCTGGACCTGAGCCTTTCTGTGTACTTGGAAAAGACAAATATGAGGCAGCGGTACAGCAATGGTAGTTGAATGAAAGAATTACTCTCTGGAGAAATACTTCTCGACTTACCCAGGCCAAAAATTCGTGATGATTTCACCTACGTGTGCCAGAAAGCTCTTGAAGTTGTCATGAGCTGAGCTGCAGGAGATGGTGGGACTGCTGACGAGGCAGTGACGGTACAATTATTATCTCTATCACCTTCTGTCATGAATGAGAAGAGTATTTTCTCTTTCAATAGAGTTGAGACATCTCCTTCAGTACTCCCAGCTCTAAATGCAACTTTACGAGCAGCTTGTATCTATTCGAAAAACTCCACATTCATATTCCGAAGAAATAATTCGAATGATACATCTCCAAATTCCTTTAGAATTTCTGGTAGAACAACATTTCCTTCCTTCCGGAATACCTAAAGTATACAAAAGGAGTTGGGTCAATAGGAACTTAGAATGCAATCTGATATTAGTGCATGTATGCATTAGCTGAACCATTCTGCTATCATTGTGTGCTTGGGCACTTTAGATTCCCAGCCATACTCCAACTATTCCCAAACTTTGGTTAAGATGTTGTTACGAACGCTTGGGCAAATATATGGTAATTATTTCGGTAAGTATATTCGTCATTTTCTAGAATAACTAAGGGATGATAAGTCGAGTTCTCTGGGAATAAGGAGGGGTAGTATTTGACTTGTAATCATTGGATTGTGGACCATTTTGGTCGGTTTATAGGAGATATTGTCTGGTATAACTAGTAGAATTTGATCGTGGTTGAATATTGGCCAGTTACTAAGCTCCGTTTATCACTAGTTCATCTTGCTGGTGAACTTAAGGAATCAATAATCTACGAAATCGGTGAGATTTAATATCACATCTCATTTGGTTCAAAGAAGAAGGATTCAAGGTTCATTAAATTGATCATTGTACCTGTAGCTGTCGAGTTTTTTTTCAGGGATGAATCATTCGATTGAAATTCAGTGAGTTGAAGGAAAAATAGATAATGATAGCACATAATGCACTAGTTCATTCAATAAACTACGATTTATGGCCTTTTTATCTTATGGTTTTCATTACACATTAGAACTATGGCAAAATGTAGGCTCTTTCTCAAAATCAATGATGAGAGAAGTTCCCTTCATGAGATACAATACACTTAGTATCGACGAACTCAACTAAAACGACCTGTCCTTTCCAAATGCGTTATACGTCTCCATAATTCATGCCATTACCCTTGCATTTCAACCCTATATTTCAGCAACACAATTTATTAAATTCCAATTCCAATAAACAACCCTATTCGATCCATGCAACTCCGAGTATCTATTTCGCTGCACTCAGCTCTAACCAATATCGAATTTTTCTTTGGCCTAGATTCTAAAGATCAGAAATCGCACATAGACTTCCCTCTGCAGCTCCCCACCCCATTTCCAAAGGGCGCCCTGGCCCCCGCGCCCCTCAGAGCGAGGGTGAAGCACAAGGGGTTGTCGGAGCAAAGCTATGCAATCGATATGAGAATTTGAATACTTTGAATTGTATGGAAAGAATTTATGCGGGGTAGAATTATTGCGTTCTGCATCCTAGATGGCGCTAGAACCACCACTTTTCACAATAAGCGTATGAAAGTGCCTATATAACACCCCCGGAAGGGGAGGGAGTAGGAAACTGGATAAATTGATATGTTCTCTCAGAAAAATATATCGTTTTCAATTCCAGAACAGATACATTGAAAGGGATTTATCGTAGCGATAGATCTTCCCTAGTTAAATTAGATTATTTCTCTCTCTTCAAATGTGTAGGATACAGTGGAGTAGAGCAGTACATCAAGATCGTTCTGTTTTTGCAGCGAATGTGAGCGTAGCTCATATCTTATCGTTGAAGCTGATTGAGGGGTCTATAAATTTGGTTGCTTCAGGAATTCAGGGGGGTTGTAATCAGTTAGCGTGTTCGAAGAATCGATAGTAGTAGGTTTTTTCGGGGTGGAAAATATGTTGAATACAGGGTGTTTCTGAAGGCAAGGGTCTTTTTGTGACAGGTGATAGAATTCATCAAAATAGATCATTAAATCTCAAGTTGCTCATCACTACAAGGGGCCTCTGTTGACCTGAAAGGGCCTTAATACTTAAAGCAACTGGCAAGAGGCAATAAAGGTAGTCTACTATGGATGCCAGGACATTATGGTGTTGAAATTAAAGAAGAAGCTGATGAACTTGCAAAAGGTACATCCAGGGAACCTCTTCTAGACCTGAGCCTTTCTGTGGGCGTAGAAAAGGCCTATATAAGGCAACGGTTCATCAATAGGTGTTGAATAACAGAATGAATCTTTGGAGAAACACTCCTGTACCTACTCAGGTCAAAGATTGTTTGATGATTTCACCATATTATCTATACCATAAAGCTCCTTCAGCTCCTGAGCTGAGCCTTGGGTTATGGTGGGACTACTGACGAGTCACTCTCTGTACAAATACCAGTTGTAACGTATGGAAGAGTCAACCAAACGCATTTGTAGGCTCTGAGGATCAGAAGCAGAAACAACTGAACACATGGTATGCATTTTTCCAGAGCAAGTTGACCTAAGAACAACTCATTTGGGTCCTGGTAAACCGAAGAGTTAACGGTTAAAACTCCTGAGAAGGTTGCTGGTTATATCAAGGCCATTGAAAGCTTCTGACATAGGGCTCTTTTTGTTCGCCTCCTCCTTTTTTGTGAATTTCTTCTTGAAGCTGTGTTTAACTATGCCACAAAAGGGTTCAGAACCTATGAAAGGAGCTAATGATCCTTTCTAGGTGAGATAAGTACGAAACAATCTAGAATGAGGCTAGCTCAATATACAGATGCAAAATGTTTCATTGCATTTTCACCTGATTTCAAGTTTTTTTCAAGTTCTTATTTCTTCAAATTTGCTGTCGGCATATTTCTATCGAGTCTCTTCCCATTAATCTCCTTAATTAACAAAAAAGCAACAAAAATATTGGCAAAAACCAAATTAACTCCGCACATGCATGACATCCATAAATATATCATTACCCATGGTAATTCAGACGAACAAAATGAACAGTGTAAGTTATTCCCAACCGAGAATTTTTGCAACGAACCAATCACAATTTGATTGACGTTTATTAACAATTCGCAATAGTCAGTCAATTTGCCTTTGTCAATTATTGGATATTCTGCACACATATAGCAAATCTGACACTGCCCATCAAAGCATTGCAGTTGGAATAATTAAATTGGTGGTTATAAATTGTGGAAATCTATCAATGAATGTTGGAATGAAACGTATGCGTTTCGATCATAAAATATAATAGTTGTGGTTTTGTGTGCTGCATAATGCGGAATAATTCTGAATAGATACTCATGGCAACCAGATTAGAGCTGCCAGTGGTGGTCATTTGTGAACTTGTATGGTTTGCGAGGTTTACGAATGCAATAAACGGAATTTTGAATCATTTGATGGATATATAATTTCTTCTATATGGCTAAACATATACATATCTGCGTCTGATACCATGAAAGAGAGAATAAGAAACTTAGTGAAAACCTGTCTTCTAAAAAGACTCTGCCAGAGTACTTTTCTGTTTGCTTCCACTCTTCTTGTGAATTTCTATTTGTAGGAGTTTTTCCTATGGTATAAAAGGGTTCCGGTCCTATAAAAATTGATGATACCTTCCTGAACTTACTCAGGACAAAAAATTCGTGATATTTTCACCAACTTACACCAGAAAGCTCCTGAAGTGTTACGAACAGAGCTGCGGGTGATGGTAGGACTGCTGACGGGGCATTTTCGGCACAAATATCATTTGTACCATATGGGAAAGTCAGTAGATAAGATTTGCAGGCTCTGTGAATCAAGCAAAAACAGCTGAACCCAGGTATGCAAAGTTTTCAGAGCTGACTTCCTCAGAACAATTCATATGGGGAAACCTTGGCCATTAATAATGATAATAGTTGACGCCTTGGTTTTCCATAAATGGGTAGGATGGAGAACTGAAGATCTGTCCAGTCCTGAAATCTGAAAAAATGCCAAACTAATTACCCAAAAGTGATAAAGGTTTTTCCAATAAGAGGTGTTATTTTGAATAGCCCGCTATTTCGGTAGATGTCACGTTTGAAGCTGTCATTTTTTGACATTTGACAAGTAGAAACTACGCCATTAATAAAAATGAGACGATACACGCTGCAAGAACGCATTGAAATTATTTAAATTCACTATATAAATGGTGAAAATTTGACAGAAACAGTTCGTAAAACTCGAACATTTTTGTTTCGTCGTGAAGCTCCTTGTCGGACCGCAATAAAGAATTTGTTGGAAAAATTCGAGCTGTTGGGACAAGTTAGTGAGGTGAAGAATAAAACCCGTGCACGTCGCTCAAGAAAAGCCGAGAATATTGCTACACAAACGTCAGAACACCGTGTTTTGCATAAAGATTTGGGTCTTAAGGCTTATACAGTTCAGTTAACACAAGAACTCAAGATCATCAACAACGTAGTGTCTTTGCTGATTGAGTCGTTGAAATGCATGAAAATGATCTGGAATTCCATCGAAAAATCATTTTGAGTGACGAGGCCCCGAAATCTTGGGATTTAACATATTGCGACTTCTTCCTTTGAGGCCACGTGAAAGAGAAGATCTACGCCAATAGCCCAGCGTCGATTCAAGACCTCAATGATGAAATTCGTGAGGCCATCGAGGACATAGGGCAGCCACTTTGCGATTTGGTTATGGAAAATTTCATTAAAAAGATATGGTCCTGTAAGCGTGGTCGTGGTGGTCATTTGCCTGATGTTATTTTCCACTATCAACGGCACAGCTTCTTCTTCATAATGAAATAAACATCCGATCATTTATATTGAAACATGGCATTTTTCTTTGAATATCAAAATAACACCTCTTATTGGAAAAGCCTTTAGTATTAGCAAACTAGAAATAGTTTCTGAAGAATATTATTCTCTGACTTCAACTCCACCAAAATATGATCCTTAAGCTTTCAAAACACCCAATTCCAAGATTCCAACCCAAAATAACTAGGTGTAAAACTATGAATCTGATATTGGCAACATTGACCAGACTAACGAAAGTATGGACAAAAAGACTATTGAATCAGAGCGAAAAACAACATACAATAAAATAAAGAACTAGGTGATATCGAATAATTAGTCAAATAACGCAACAAAACAACACAACAACGAAAACTTCCTAAAAGTTTCAACGCAAGCGTGCGGCAGGTTTGCCAACCCCCCTGGCATTGTCGCCAAACATTACAGAACGCTTGTTAAAGATGAAGTTGTAATATGACAACCACTCAAATATGAACCCAATCGATAACAGCGGCCGAATAATGAGGCCCTCCAACAATTTCAAGAGTCTCGAGTCGTGCACCACAACAAACAATGGAATGATTGATTACAAGAGATGAACATTGAGAGAGATCTCGATGTTGGCACACAAATATTCTTTTCATCGCAACCACCCTCTGTGAATTATGTAAAACAAACGTTCATTGGCCTCACAAAAGGTTCGTTTTGACGACGATGGGCCTTCAGCGCCTCTAGCGGCGAGTGCACTAACTACTATTATGTTATTTCTGAACACATGGTCGAAATTATGATAGGAAAATAATTGAATGCATAATGAAGAATTTTGATGGGGACCGGCAGGGTGGTCCTTGGGAATTGGGATTTAATTTGAAGGCGAACAAGGACAATGTAGGTTGTTTTTTTATGTTGACAGCGATATCGTATTTTTTTTCGTGTTGATTTTGATTTTGGGAGTTTTCCATTTAGAGAGAGGTTTTGAGTTCTATTTCAATGCCAACGATAGCTTCTTTCATCGAGAAAATCAATTTGCACGCTTGTTTCTTCGGCATTTCTAGTGATTTTCAGAAAACAAATCATTTAATAGGGACACTAAGAAAATGAAAGCGATTATCCGTATTTGTATCGTAGTTTTCCGAAAAAAAATATTGATCAACTTTGGAGTTCTGCTTGTATGTATGGAAATTTTGCCAAAAATCGAATTCTCTTCGATCGCCACCAAAATTCCATCATTTATTAACTCGAGGGCTTAGATTAATTCTATCCAGACAGATTTTCTGTAATTCATTCAATTTTTAAGTTATGGTCTATGAAAAATCGAGGGTCCAATTTTTTTTATTTTTCATGGACCATAACTTGAAAAATAAATGAATTACAAAAAATCTGACTGGATGGATTTAGTCTACGGCATCGAATTAGTAAATGTTGAAAATTTGGTGGCGATCGGAGTCTGAAAATTTTTTGCGAAAAATCGAAAATTTTCCATGCAATATGTATGGAAATTTCGCCAAAAATCGAATTCTCTTCGATCGCCACCAAAATTCCACCATTTATTAATTCAAGGACGTAGATTAATTCTATCCAGACAGATTTTCTGTAACTCATTCATTTTTTAAGTTATGATCTATGAAAAATCGAAGGTCCAATTTTTTCGATTTTTCATGGACTTCAACTTGAAAAATAAATGAATTACAGAAAATCTGACTGGATGGATTTAATCTACGGCATCGAATTAGTAAATGTTGAAAATTTGGTGGCGATCGGAGTCTAAAAATTTTTTGCGAAAAATCGAAAATTTTCCATGCATATGTATGGAAATTTTGCCAAAAATCGAATTCTCTTCAATCGCCACCAAAATTCCACCATTTATTAATTCAAGGACGTAGATTAATTATATCCAGACAGATTTTCTGTAACTCATTTATTTCTCAAGATATGGTCTATGAAAAATCGAATGTCCAATTTTTTCGATTTTTCATGGACCATAACTTGAAATATAAATGAATTACAAAAAATCTGACTGGATGGATTTAATCTACGGCATCGAATTAGTAAATGTTGAAAATTTGGTGGCTATCGGAGTCTAAAAATTTTTTGCGAAAAATCGAAAATTTTCCATGCATATGTATGGAAATTTTGCCAAAAATCGAATTCTCTCCGATCGCCACCAAAATTCTACCATTTATTAATTCAAGGACGTAGATTAATTCTATCCAGACAGATTTTCTGTAACTCATTTATTTTTTAAGTTATGGTCTATGAAAAATCGAATGTCCAATTTTTTCGATTTTTCATGGACCATAACTTGAAAAAAATTAATTACAAAAAATCTGACTGGATGGATTTAATCTACGGCATCGAATTAAAAAATTTTGAAAATTTGGTGGCGATCGGAGTCTAAAAATTTTTTGCGAAAAATCGAAAATTTTCCATGCATATGTATGGAAATTTTGCCAAAAATCGAATTCTCTTCGATCGCCACCGAAATTTCACCATTTATTATCTCAAGGACGTAGATTAATTATATCCAGACAGATTTTCTGTAACTCATTTATTTTTCAAGATATGGTCTATGAAAAATCGAAGGTCCAATTTTTTCGATTTTTTATGGACTGTAACTTGAAAAATAAATGAATTACAATAAATCCGACTGGATGGATTTAATCTACGGCATCGAATAAGTAAATGTTGAAAATTTGGTGGCGATCGGAGTCTAAAAATTTTTTGCGAAAAATCGATAATTTTCCATGCATATATGTATGGAAATTTTGCCAAAAATCGAATTCTCTTCGATCGCCACCGAAATTCACCATTTATTATCTCAAGGACGTAGATTAATTATATCCAGACAGATTTTCTGTAACTCATTCATTTTTTAAGTTATGATCTATGAAAAATCGAAGGTCCAATTTTTTCGATTTTTCATGGACTTCAACTTGAAAAATAATGAATTAAAGAAAATCTGACTGGATGGATTTAATCTACGGCATCGAATTAGTAAATGTTGAAAATTTGGTGGCGATCGGAGTCTAAAAATTTTTTGCGAAAAATCGAAAATTTTCCATGCATATGTATGGAAATTTTGCCAAAAATCGAATTCTCTTCAATCGCCACCAAAATTCCACCATTTATTAATTCAAGGACGTAGATTAATTATATCCAGACAGATTTTCTGTAACTCATTTATTTCTCAAGATATGGTCTATGAAAAATCGAATGTCCAATTTTTTCGATTTTTCATGGACCATAACTTGAAAAATAAATTAATTACAAAAAATCTGACTGGATGGATTTAATCTACGGCATCGAATTAAAAAATTTTGAAAATTTGGTGGCGATCGGAGTCTAAAAATTTTTTGCGAAAAATCGAAAATTTTCCATGCATATATGTATGGAAATTTTGCCAAAAATCGAATTCTCTTCGATCGCCACCGAAATTTCACCATTTATTATCTCAAGGACGTAGATTAATTATATCCAGACAGATTTTCTGTAACTCATTTATTTCTCAAGATATGGTCTATGAAAAATCGAATGTCCAATTTTTTCGATTTTTTATGGACTGTAACTTGAAAAATAAATGAATTACAATAAATCCGACTGGATGGATTTAATCTACGGCATCGAATAAGTAAATGTTGAAAATTTGGTGGCGATCGGAGTCTAAAAATTTTTGCGGAAAAATCGATAATTTTCCATGCATATATGTATGGAAATTTTGCCAAAAATCGAATTCTCTTCGATCGCCACCGAAATTTCACCATTTATTATCTCAAGGACGTAGATTAATTATATCCAGACAGATTTTCTGTAACTCATTCATTTTTTAAGTTATGATCTATGAAAAATCGAAGGTCCAATTTTTTCGATTTTTCATGGACTTCAACTTGAAAAATAAATGAATTACAGAAAATCTGACTGGATGGATTTAATCTACGGCATCGAATTAGTAAATGTTGAAAATTTGGTGGCGATCGGAGTCTAAAAATTTTTTGCGAAAAATCGAAAATTTTCCATGCATATGTATGGAAATTTTGCCAAAAATCGAATTCTCTTCGATCGCCACCAAAATTACACCATTTATTAATTCAAGGACGTAGATTAATTATATCCAGACAGATTTTCTGTAACTCATTTATTTTTCAAGATATGGTCTATGAAAAATCGAATGTCCAATTTTTTCGATTTTTCATGGACCATAACTTGAAAAATAAATTAATTACAAAAAATCTGACTGGATGGATTTAATCTACGGCATCGAATTAAAAAATTTTGAAAATTTGGTGGCGATCGGAGTCTAAAAATTTTTTGCGAAAAATCGAAAATTTTCCATGCATATGTATGGAAATTTTGCCAAAAATCGAATTCTCTTCGATCGCCACCGAAATTTCACCATTTATTATTCAAGGACGTAGATTAGATTAATTATATCCAGACAGATTTTCTGTAACTCATTTATTTTTCAAGATATGGTCTATGAAAAATCGAAGGTCCAATTTTTTCGATTTTTTATGGACTGTAACTTGAAAAATAAATGAATTACAATAAATCCGACTGGATGGATTTAATCTACGGCATCGAATAAGTAAATGTTGAAAATTTGGTGGCGATCGGAGTCTAAAAATTTTTTGCGAAAAATCGATAATTTTCCATGCATATATGTATGGAAATTTTGCCAAAAATCGAATTCTCTTCGATCGCCACCGAAATTTCACCATTTATTATCTCAAGGACGTAGATTAATTATATCCAGACAGATTTTCTGTAACTCATTCATTTTTTAAGTTATGGTCTATGAAAAATCGAAGGTCCAATTTTTTCGATTTTTCATGGACCATAACTTGAAAAATAACTTAATTAAAAAATCTGACTGGATGGATATAATCTACGGCATCGAATTAATAAATGTTGAAAATTTGGTGGCGATCGAAGTCTAAAAATTTTTTGAGAAAAATCGAAAATTTTCCATGCATATGTATGGAAATTTTGCCAAAAATCGAATTCTCTTCGATCGCCACCAAAATTACACCATTTATTAATTCAAGGACGTAGATTAATTATATCCAGACAGATTTTCTGTAACTCATTTATTTTTCAAGATATGGTCTATGAAAAATCGAATGTCCAATTTTTTCGATTTTTCATGGACCATAACTTGAAAAATAAATTAATTACAAAAAATCTGACTGGATGGATTTAATCTACGGCATCGAATTAAAAAATTTTGAAAATTTGGTGGCGATCGGAGTCTAAAAATTTTTTGCGAAAAATCGAAAATTTTCCATGCATATGTATGGAAATTTTGCCAAAAATCGAATTCTCTTCGATCGCCACCGAAATTTCACCATTTATTATCTCAAGGACGTAGATTAATTATATCCAGACAGATTTTCTGTAACTCATTCATTTTTTAAGTTATGGTCTATGAAAAATCGAAGGTCCAATTTTTTCGATTTTTCATGGACCATAACTTGAAATAGTAATTTACGTAACAAGTCCGGAAAATAGGGTTTTTTTGGACGAATAGACAAAATTCTAGGACGAGCGCAAGCGAGTCCTAGAAGTCTATGAGTCCAAAAAAACCATTTTCGGGCGTGTTGCGTACAATATTTTTTCGGCAACCGTCTAGAATAACAAATCAATGAGACGACACATTTCTTTTTTATATATTTTAATTCTTATTTAAATTAAACAGAACAGAAAATATCACATATTAACAGAAACATTCTAATTCTTATTTATATTAATATTTATATTAAAATTCGAGCAATTACTGATATTGAAGGGATTCAATTTCCGGACGCTTTTTCTTTGAGAAAGAAGCCTTTCCCGGCCTAGTCCGGGAAGTACGTACTTCCCGGACTAGGCCGGGAAAGGCTTCTTTCTCAAAGAAAAAGCGTCCGGAAAGTGGGTACTTCCCGGACGGTTGCCGAAAAAATAAATTAATTAAAAAATCTGACTGGATGGATATAATCTACGGCATCGAATTAATAAATGTTGAAAATTTGGTGGCGATCGAAGTCTAAAAATTTTTTGCGAAAAATCGATAATTTTCCATGCATATGTATGGAAATTTTGCCAAAAATCGAATTCTCTTCGATCGCCACCAAAATTACACCATTTATTAATTCAAGGACGTAGATTAATTATATCCAGACAGATTTTCTGTAACTCATTTATTTTTCAAGATATGGTCTATGAAAAATCGAAGGTCCAATTTTTTCGATTTTTTATGGACTGTAACTTGAAAAATAAATGAATTACAATAAATCCGACTGGATGGATTTAATCTACGGCATCGAATAAGTAAATGTTGAAAATTTGGTGGCGATCGGAGTCTAAAAATTTTTTGCGAAAAATCGATAATTTTCCATGCATATATGTATGGAAATTTTGCCAAAAATCGAATTCTCTTCGATCGCCACCGAAATTTCACCATTTATTATCTCAAGGACGTAGATTAATTATATCCAGACAGATTTTCTGTAACTCATTCATTTTTTAAGTTATGGTCTATGAAAAATCGAAGGTCCAATTTTTTCGATTTTTCATGGACCATAACTTGAAAAATAAATTAATTAAAAAATCTGACTGGATGGATATAATCTACGGCATCGAATTAATAAATGTTGAAAATTTGGTGGCGATCGAAGTCTAAAAATTTTTTGAGAAAAATCGAAAATTTTCCATGCATATGTATGGAAATTTTGCCAAAAATCGAATCTCTTCGATCGCCACCAAAATTACACCATTTATTAATTCAAGGACGTAGATTAATTATATCCAGACAGATTTTCTGTAACTCATTTATTTTTCAAGATATGGTCTATGAAAAATCGAATGTCCAATTTTTTCGATTTTTCATGGACCATAACTTGAAAAATAAATTAATTACAAAAAATCTGACTGGATGGATTTAATCTACGGCATCGAATTAAAAAATTTTGAAAATTTGGTGGCGATCGGAGTCTAAAAATTTTTTGCGAAAAATCGAAAATTTTCCATGCATATGTATGGAAATTTTGCCAAAAATCGAATTCTCTTCGATCGCCACCGAAATTTCACACCATTTATTATCTCAAGGACGTAGATTAATTATATCCAGACAGATTTTCTGTAACTCATTCATTTTTTAAGTTATGGTCTATGAAAAATCGAAGGTCCAATTTTTTCGATTTTTCATGGACCATAACTTGAAATAGTAATTTACGTAACAAGTCCGGAAAATAGGGTTTTTTTGGACGAATAGACAAAATTCTAGGACGAGCGCAAGCGAGTCCTAGAAGTCTATGAGTCCAAAAAAACCATTTTCGGGCGTGTTGCGTACAATATTTTTTCGGCAACCGTCTAGAATAACAAATCAATGAGACGACACATTTCTTTTTTATATATTTTAATTCTTATTTAAATTAAACAGAACAGAAAATATCACATATTAACAGAACATTCTAATTCTTATTTATATTAATATTTATATTAAAATTCGAGCAATTACTGATATTGAAGGGATTCAATTTCCGGACGCTTTTTCTTTGAGAAAGAAGCCTTTCCCGGCCTAGTCCGGGAAGTACGTACTTCCCGGACTAGGCCGGGAAAGGCTTCTTTCTCAAAGAAAAAGCGTCCGGAAAGTGGGTACTTCCCGGACGGTTGCCGAAAAAATAAATTAATTAAAAAATCTGACTGGATGGATATAATCTACGGCATCGAATTAATAAATGTTGAAAATTTGGTGGCGATCGAAGTCTAAAAATTTTTTGCGAAAAATCGATAATTTTCCATGCATATGTATGGAAATTTTGCCAAAAATCGAATTCTCTTCGATCGCCACCAAAATTACACCATTTATTAATTCAAGGACGTAGATTAATTATATCCAGACAGATTTTCTGTAACTCATTTATTTTTCAAGATATGGTCTATGAAAAATCGAAGGTCCAATTTTTTCGATTTTTTATGGACTGTAACTTGAAAAATAAATGAATTACAATAAATCCGACTGGATGGATTTAATCTACGGCATCGAATAAGTAAATGTTGAAAATTTGGTGGCGATCGGAGTCTAAAAATTTTTTGCGAAAAATCGATAATTTTCCATGCATATATGTATGGAAATTTTGCCAAAAATCGAATTCTCTTCGATCGCCACCGAAATTTCACCATTTATTATCTCAAGGACGTAGATTAATTATATCCAGACAGATTTTCTGTAACTCATTCATTTTTTAAGTTATGGTCTATGAAAAATCGAAGGTCCAATTTTTTCGATTTTTCATGGACCATAACTTGAAAAATAAATTAATTAAAAAATCTGACTGGATGGATATAATCTACGGCATCGAATTAATAAATGTTGAAAATTTGGTGGCGATCGAAGTCTAAAAATTTTTTGAGAAAAATCGAAAATTTTCCATGCATATGTATGGAAATTTTGCCAAAAATCGAATTCTCTTCGATCGCCACCAAAATTACACCATTTATTAATTCAAGGACGTAGATTAATTATATCCAGACAGATTTTCTGTAACTCATTTATTTTTCAAGATATGGTCTATGAAAAATCGAATGTCCAATTTTTTCGATTTTTCATGGACCATAACTTGAAAAATAAATTAATTACAAAAAATCTGACTGGATGGATTTAATCTACGGCATCGAATTAAAAAATTTTGAAAATTTGGTGGCGATCGGAGTCTAAAAATTTTTTGCGAAAAATCGAAAATTTTCCATGCATATGTATGGAAATTTTGCCAAAAATCGAATTCTCTTCGATCGCCACCGAAATTTCACCATTTATTATCTCAAGGACGTAGATTAATTATATCCAGACAGATTTTCTGTAACTCATTCATTTTTTAAGTTATGGTCTATGAAAAATCGAAGGTCCAATTTTTTCGATTTTTCATGGACCATAACTTGAAAAATAAATTAATTAAAAAATCTGACTGGATGGATATAATCTACGGCATCGAATTAATAAATGTTGAAAATTTGGTGGCGATCGAAGTCTAAAAATTTTTTGAGAAAAATCGAAAATTTTCCATGCATATGTATGGAAATTTTGCCAAAAATCGAATTCTCTTCGATCGCCACCAAAATTACACCATTTATTAATTCAAGGACGTAGATTAATTCTATCCAGACAGATTTTCTGTAACTCATTTATTTTTTAAGATATGGTCTATGAAAAATCGCAGGTCCAATTTTTTCGATTTTTCATGGACTATAACTTGAAAAATAAAAGAATTACAAAAAATCTAACTGGATGGATTTAATCTACGGCATCGAATTAGTAAATGTTGAAAATTTGGTGGCGATCGGAGTCTAAAAATTTTTTGCGAAAAATCGAAAATTTTCCATGCATATTATGGAAATTTTGCCAAAAATCGAATTCTCTTCGATCGCCACCAAAATTCCACCATTTATTAATTCGAGGCCGTAGATCTATTCTATCTAGACAGATTCTTCTTATCCCATATATTTTTCAAGTTATGGTCCTTGAAAAATCGAAAAAAATGGACCTTCGCAAAAAAAATCAGAAAAACCAAACTGTGGTCGATAAGTTAATAGGATTGGATACTTAGATTCGTAAAGGATCAATCAATCAACAAAAAAAATTGAATCTGTCCAGTGTCATTTTTGTCTGTTGCAGCACTTCAAAGTTAACCAAATTTTCCGAATTTTTTCACAAAAAGACGACTATTTGGAAAAACATCATTTCATGGAAAAAATAATTACATATTCGTTTTCTACGCTCTCGAATTAATAAATAGAAATATAAAAACAAACAATAAAATAATAAAACCTGTGTAAATCATTTTATGTTCATTACAAGTGTGGTTAAAAGGATGAGAAAATATCACACTTGATACTTGGTTGAAGAATTTTTTATGGTAAAACTGAAAAATATTGATGAAGATATTAATTATCAATTACATTCAAGAAACATCAATTCAACGAATGAATCAACTTTGTTTCAGTTTTCAGGTCAAACGACACCACAAAAACAATAAAAAAACGTACACCATTACAAACACACACTAAGTATAACAATTACGGACAAATCCAGCTCATTCATTACCAAGCAAAATTGCAGATAATATAAAAGTCATTCCTCATTTCTTCTAGCTTTATTATAGTTTAGATCTCGGCTAATTCCGTAATAAATTTCAGTTTCCGTGTTAAAAGCCTCGCCGTGCGATTTATCGTCATTTATTAAAATGAAAATTGCTATTTCAGCGGGCCAATAATGGCGGCGCAATCAAGTGTGAACGCTTTAATGAAGCTAAATGAATTGCATGTTGCAGGACGGTTTCTTTAGTTTTCTAGGGGGCTCTCAGAAATGCCTATCTTGATAACTGGCAAATTCCTAAGTAGAAATTGTTCTTCTCGGTTCATTATTTCAGAGCAATGCTCGATTTCAACGTCACACTAAAATATTCCAAAGAAATTTTTTTTGCAATATTTCTAGGATATTTATTTATTTATCATCTATATCTATACTTCTATACTAATATTTAAAGAGGAAATATTTGTATGTTTGTGGATTTGTGGGTTTGATACGAGTTAACTCATAAGCTACTAGACTGATTTCGAAAATTCTTTCACCCTTAGAATGCTACACTATCCCTGAGTAACATAGGCTACTCATAATAGAAAATTAAGGAAACCTACTATAACTGATAATAAATATGTGTACCAAAATCAGCTATTTTCTGGTGCACTGCAAAAACCGTGAGACGTACATGGAAACAATGTATGACGGAAATGTAATGTGTGTAGTGTGAGGGATGTATGAATGTATTTTGGATTGCCTGATGCCCGTATGTTATGATCACAAATCAAATCAACAGATGGCGCTGTAGTCGTTATCTAGGTTATTAATCGATTCTGCAACTAAACGGCTGGATCGAATTGAATGAATTTTTGTGTATGCAGAACAACGACTGTTGGGTCTGTTAGTTGTGTATAAAGAACCTCCCGAGCACGTGAGTGCCTTAAAGACTCTCATATAAACATGTATCATTAAATAAATTTTCCGCCGATCTCGAAATAAAAGGTGATTTTAATGTGTACGAAATTGAGTATTATTGATCCTTTTTAATACTCAATTTTTTAGCCATTTTAATGTGCAATCCTCATGGCAACCGTACACAAAGTATTCAGAAGCACTACGAGAAATGTCAGACCTCTACTGGAACATAGAACCATAGAAATTCCATTATGTTGAAGGGATATTTTGTGCAAAATGAGAATGTATTTCAATCAAGAATTTATACACTTTTCATGCTGAGATCGTCGGAAAAATCTTTTAATCAGCACGGTTATTAATCTAGCGCCTAATGGTCTCGAACTATTAACGCGTTCGCTCCGCTCACACATTAAAATTATTCGCTGTCTTAATAACCTAGTTGATTAAATAACTATTCCGCCGACCTCGAAATAAAAGGTGATTTTAATGTGTACGAAATTGAGCATTAATGATCCTTTTCAATACTCAATTTTTTAGCCATTTTAATGTGCAATCCTCATGGCAACCGTGCACAAAGTATTCAGAAGCACTACGAGAAATGTCAAAACTCTACTGGAACACAGAACCATAGAAATTCTATTATGTCAATGTATGTCTTGTGCAAAATGAGAATGTATTTCAATCAAGAATTTTTACACAATTCATGTTGAGATCGTCGGCAAAATCTTGTAATCAACTCGGTTATTAATCAAGCGAATAATGGTCCTAACTATTAACGCGTTCGTTCCGCTCACGCGTTAAAATATCTTGACCATTAGTCGCTGTCTTTAATAACCTAGTTGATTGAATAACTATTCCTTCGATCTCAAAATGAAACCTCTGTTCAACGAAAACGAAATTGATCAATAATGACCGATTTTATTGCTCAATTCCTACTATTTTAATGTGCAATTGTCATCGGAAACCGAACACAAAGTATTCATAAGCAATACTAGTAATGTAATAACTCTTCCGGAACATAGACACTTAAATTATGTCAAATGTATTTCTCATACAAAATCAAAAGGATTAATAATAAATTCATAACGAGGTGGGCTGAAAAATCTTGTAATTAACTCGTACATAAATCTAGTGATTAATGAAAAAAAATTAACTCAAGCCTTCATGCAAATACATATATCAGTTGAAATGTTCGTTCAATACTTTGTCTAAGGTTCAATATATAAAGTCTAACCTTTTATTTTTTGTTTCAGGTAGGTCAAGAAATCCAACTCAAAGTTTTGAGATAAAAAGAAGGAGTGTGTGAGTATGAACTTCATTAGTTTTGGTTTTATGGAATACTTAATCTATTTAATGCTGAAGCCATAAAACTAATTAATATAACAGTTTTCAATCATAATTCCAGAGACGGTCTTTAATTCAATTAATTTTCGATCGAGAGGAAATTCCTTCTGGCTTATTTTAATTAATTTTTATCATTAATTTATGAAAAATGGGACATAAATCACATTTAATTCTCAGAACGTTCTCTACACATTAAATATTACGAATTTTAGATAAAAAATTTTAGAAAAGTCCTGAGCGGGTGATTTCGTGCGCTCGTTCATAGGTGGAGCAATAATGCTACTATCTCAGAATTTGGTGTAGGACTGGAGATTCATGCCAGGTACATGAATGACCGATCGGAATTATATTCTGGAAATTCTTCAAAAAATGAAATATGTAAAAAATCAATAATTAAAAAATGAAATTTGCAGTTCAGATGATGCGATCTTTTTAAAATTTTGCGTGAACATTCAATTTATCAATCTCCATTGACAGAATTGAATTTAACCAAGGATTCTTTATAAATGAGTGGAACCCTATCGTTTGAAACCTTTTTCGGATCAAAATTCGAACATACGTAGAACTATCGCTCAAAAATTGTTTGAAATCTGTTCTCAAATGTGTTCACCAGATATTCAGAAAAACCGAATTCCAAAAACAATTTCAAATTCACACAAAATTGATTCTTTATCGTATCTATAGAAAAATTCAACTGAAGCAAAGTTTGGCAGAGTCTGTAATCGGATAGGACACAGACCCATAAATTCTGGTTATGATACATTGATGAATCAACTAAAAAAGGCGTTTTCTCCAATATATTCAATTTCCAACCTCTCCTTTTCCTTTCATCCTACACACTCTATCTGGGATATTTTCACATATCTTACCTCTCGGAGATTCTCATTTCCATTTTCAATTCTCTCTGCTCTGTTTCTCGCAAAAGGACACTCAAAGGGCCTTTCATCTCTCTGTGAATCTTATATGGGGGATATTCTTTTATTGGAGTATGAGTTACATCAACAGATATTTTATGAGGTCTTTGAAATCCCCTTTTATTATACAGTTTTCATGAATATTATTCCCTACTGCTGATGCAGATTTGCATGGGGCAAACCTAATCTTGATGGGTTTCAAGATGGAAGAGATTGTTTCCTGATCCTTATAAGGAAAATAATGAATTCAGGGTTCTTTCTCTCATGACAGTTTTGCTGAGTCATATTTCAATATATTCTGACAATCTGAATGGAAATCTTAGCCTTAATAATAACTCAATATATTTTTTATTATATCCCGAATCTATAGTTATTTCAAATAACTTTTATACATAAATGGTTTTCCATCCAATAAGAGGTTTTTTTTTAACAGCTCGCTATTTCGGTAGATGTTACGTTTGAAGCTGTCATTTTTTGACATTTTACAAGTAGAAACTACGCCATTAATAAAAATGGAACTATACACGCTTCAAGAACGCATTGAAATTATTAAAATTTACTATAAACATGGTGAAAATTTGGCAGAGACGGCTCGTGAAACTCGAACATTTTTGGGTCCTCGTGAAGAACCTTGTCGAACTGCAATAAAGAAATGGTGGAAAAATTCGAGCTGTTGGGACGAGTTAGTGATGTGAAGAATGAACCCGTGCACGTCGCTCAAGAACAGCCGAGAATATTGCTGCTGTAGCCGAAAGTGTTGAAGAAAACTCAGGTTTGACCATTCTCGTCTATTAACGGCATAGCTTCTTCTTTATAATGAAATAAACATCCGGTCATTTATATTGAAAAATGGCATTTTCTTTGAATATCAAAATAGCTTCTCTTATTGGAAAACCCTTCAGTGTGTTAATTTATACGAAGATTCAATAATTCGACAAGAAAAACATTGAAAAATTTGAGTATGAATCATATTTTAAAAATCCTAATAAGATATGAGTTCATACCGTCATCAATTCTGACAATATTTGTTTAATTTCAAGGTCCTACTTTGTTGAATTAGGAATAAATGGTTCCCTATGCTCATACAACCAAGGTCATAAATATGACTAATTGTGCGAAAATAGCTATTCTATTTGAATCCTCTCGTGAAATAATTCAAATATCAGATTGAAAATAACGGAGAAATCTTTCATAACAAATTCGGCCAAAAGTAATAATGGAAATAATAATATGACTATCATCTATTTCATTTCAACCGAGGAAAATTTTTGTTCCATGTATACCTAGTTCGTCTATAGAAAATACTAAACTGTTTTGACTGTTCTGTTCAGTAAAGTTTGGACATTTTCAGTATGTTAAAATATTGGTGTTTCTCAACAACATTAAAGGTATGTTAAATGATTTTCTGAGGGTCCAAAATTTCTGACATGATTTTTTCTAGAAATCATCAAAAGAGGCCATTTTCACGAAATATTTATAATAAAAAAATCATTCAAGAATATTTCTTTCTAGTATTATTAGTTGAAGTTCTTGGTTTCAGAAATTTTATTTTTATTTTTATTTTCATTCTGTGAACAAAAATTGATAGAAAAGCCAAATTATAGTGAATAAAGAGTTATAAGTGATCTTTCAGAATGGAGTTTATTGCTGAAAACAGACTCTAAATATACGCTTCAAAAACAATTCTATTGACGGGGTCAACTAGCAATAATCTAACAATTAAATAAAATTCAACTTGGAATTATTAGTTCCATTACATTAAATGTCCTAAATGACAGGAAGAGCCAATAGAAAATTTGCATCTTGCCGTAAATCAACTTGAACTCCATTATAAATTGCTGTGTGTGTTCATTTTTTTTATTCGGACTCACAGTTGCTCCTCGTATGAGATAATAGCTGGTTATCATTTAAGAAAGATGATGATGTTGTTTTAGGAAGCATTGTTCTGAGATAATTATGAAACCAAGGTGTTGATTGTAATTATTATTGATTATTTTAGTCGATTCATTATTTGCGTAATTATTAGCTCATAATAAACTAACATGTTTCAATGTTATTGAAAATATACAGGGTACCTGTAAACAAATGCGAGGGACTTTGGGAGATGATTTCTCAATAATTTTTTTTCGAAACCGACCCCCCTTCCCCCTTACAAGATACAGCCTTTGGAAGGCGATGATGAGTTGATAGTTTTTACGGTCATAAAACTATACATAATATGAAGCACTAAGTAGATGTTAATCACACAAATTTTCAAGATCCCATAACTTTATTATTAGGGGTTGAAAATAACGACCCCATATGATTTTCGTTCGAAAATTGTTTTCGTTGGATAGATTTTCGAAAAATTAAATTCTCTTATGCTTTATCATTAATTCTGAAGAAAAATAGTCTTCCGCAAAATTTCGGTACAGTAGATACATTTCTCGAGAAAAATAAAAACTTACAAGCAGTTATGATCACTGTTCATTCCATTTCATTGTATGTGTTTCATAGAATGAATATTCTAAGATATTGTATGTCTATGACAGGAAATAGAGGCTGAAGGTTTAATTACTACTAATTTCCGGAAGAAAATTATATCCGTAATATTTTAATTTGACAAAAAGAACTTTCTTTCGATTAAAAAGCATAACTGACAAAACCAATTTTGAGCATAAACAATATCTTAGAATATTCATTCTATGGAACATACAATGAAATGGAATGAACAGTGACCATAACTGCTTGTAAGTTTTTATTTTTTCCGAGAAAAGTATCGACTGTATCGAAATTTTGCAAAAGACTTTTTTCTCCAGAATTGAATGGGAAACCACAAAATAATTTTATTTTTCGAAAATCCCACGAAAACAGCTTCGGAAGGAAAACCATAAGGGGTTGTTATTTTCAACCCCTAATAATAAAGTTATAGGATCAAAAGAATTGTGTGATTAACATCTACTCAATGAATCATATTATGTATAGTTTTATGACTTTCTAGGCCAAAACTTTGCATGAAAAGGGCAAAAATAGCCGAAATAACATTTCAATGAATATCCATCATGAAAAATCACGTCAACCCTAATTCAACTTCGACCTCTAACAAATCCAAAATAAAACCACCACGCGTCTTGCCTCCCCTAGCCTCCTATTCATCAGACATTCTGTGCTCGAAATTGAAATCCCAAAATAGATAAAAATCGAGTCTCGAAATTGGAAGTTTGATTGCCGTGGCCGGGATTGAAACGGCCTGAATATTGTATGGACACCTTCACGTGACACCGACATGCTGCAGGTGCACACTGGCCAAGAATTCAATTGTTCATAATTGATGCATTAAGCCCCTGATCCATTGTACCAGATCAGATCGCCAGGTGGATACGAACGCAGTTTTCTAGCATCGATTTAATTCTATAGATTGGCATCAGAATGCTGGATTTCATTAGAGTTGATGGGGAATCCAGAAATTAATCCGAGAATCTCGTATTAGGAATCATAGAGAAGATTTATATCATGAAAAGATTAATAAACGATAATTTTTATTTATAGTGGAAGTTAATATGAAGACATTAAAATTCTCCACGAGTTCAAAATTCCAATACGAGCTACGAAGTGGTTAGTTTTTCGATTAACGACTATTTTACATAATATACTCTAATTCTCTGGATTTGTTATTGAAATTAATGAAATATTTCGATTAATTTCATGAATTTAAGTGATCTCTTTATTTCCAAAATAGTATATTATGCTACGAGCGTATAATGATAGCTATTATTCGCGAAATGAAGCATTAACTGATACAATGAAAGTAGATTTGGCCCTCGATTGACAAGGTATGCCCATATTTGTCACTTGGAGTACTTTAGAATACTGAATAAATACTAATTTAAAGCATATTATATCAAAGCTAAATCTATGAAGCATCTGACAGCAGTGAATTATATTCTCATTATTCCCTTGTTATTAATGGGTATTTTTGAGGCCGAGCACAGAGACGTACAATGGACGCATTTTACAATAGTCGTGAATAGAAACGTTTAAAAAGGACACTCATAAAAAATCATAGGGCTATTTTTCTCGTCTTAAATTCCGCCAATCAGAAAAACCCAATTTCGAATCACAAATGATTTCTAGATGAAAAAACTGCATAGCATTAATATCTATACATAATGAATGCAGAATAATGTGTAACTCATGAAATAGTCTTGTCAAATACCATTTTCCTTGTGAAAAAATCGAAAAAACATAATGCAAAGTAATATTTTTCAACAGAAAGCCTTCTTGCAAGGGCAAAAATCCTCGTCTTGGACTCGGACTTTTGTTGCTTCATGCACTCATATTTCTTGTTGAAATATTACTTAGCAACGTGTTTTTTTTCAATTATTTTGATAAATTAGATGCCCTTATGATACTACTCACGATTATCCGTTATATGTGTCGTAGTCATGTTTACAGAGAAAAAAATATTTAAAATTACAGAAATAAGCTAGAGTTGCAGAATTGGCGTTGATTGTGAAATTTTCCTCCTATGAAATCAAAGTAAAGAAAGACTCAAAACGCGTCAAAAGATTTTAATAGCAGAAGTCAAAAATGAAGTGCCTAAGAAGAATGGCAAAACCAAAGAATTCATCAGTCAGTATCAGTTAATGAATCGAATTGAAGATCAACGCTTTCTTCCAAAGAAAGCAATATACTAGATGACACCAATTCTGATCATAACAAGTTTGTAACTTTCAGGAAAGTAGCATCTCCTACATTCTAATTTGCTTTGCATTTTGTGCTTAATAATAATTTACGTTGATTTCTCTGAGAGAAATTGAATTTATTTATAAAACCGGATAAATATTCACTTGATTATTTCAAAATTTCTGTTATCTTTGAATCATAACATTCATATAGAAAATTCGAACTGAACAACCTGGGCTTCAACAGTAAGATCCAGCCTAAAAGAGATCGAATAAATTGTTTGAAAGTCATCAATGATTGTTTTCTGAGAACCGTCAAAAATGACACAAATTATCAAAGTGACGAGAGATGCATTTCTGAAAGTTGCCAGTTTTTAAGTGTTTTCCTGACGAATGCCGACCGAAACGTTGAATACAAGACGCACAGATTATGGTAATAGCCCCAATAGTGATTCAATAAACACATCATATTACCAGAAGAAAAAATAAACAACTTTTTTTTGGAAAAATCTATATTTTGTGGGATTTCCTTCAATCCTTGAGTCCTACATACCCCCCTTTTTCCATTTTTCTCTCACTCGCCATTTTCCACTCGGAATGGAAATGAAATGCTCATATAAAAAGATTTATAGAGGGAAAATAACCGTCCTTAATGTCTTCCAATTTAAAACGACGACATCTTTCTTGTTTTCCCTGAAATATTACACTTACTCCACACTTTAAAGTTATATGAATTCCTGTTTTTCCCTTACTGCGTCTTGGGAGGTTGAAAAATTTCATTCATGTGGAAAATTGAATGTTATAATAAGGCCCTAATTGGCGCAGTTTGAAGTTCTTATGAGAAAAGCACATTACTTTGGAAACATTGCACATTAGTTTGGGATCTTAACGAGATATTTCTTTAGTCTGGAATGAAAGTTATGCTTATGTGTTCTAACTTTTCACAAGCTTATTATATTATAAATTTCTTTCCCTGTTCGCTGTTTCATTAATTGAAGTGGAGATGTACAAAAGAAAGGTGTAACTCTAATGTAACTACGCAGGGTGTTAGTGAATAAGTGCGAAAAACATCATAATGTTATAGCTTCTTCGAAAATATGAACAAAAGATTCTATTAACTCACAAGGTCATCTAATTTTCCCGACAAAAATCGAGAAAACACGTTGATAAGTAATATTTTAACAAGAAGCTTGAAGCTCGAAGACGGGAATTTTTGCATTTACAACAATGCTTTTTGTTGAAAATTATACTTTGCATTGTGTTTTTTCAGTTTTTTCCACAGGAAAAATTAGATGTATGAATGGTATTTGACAAGACTATTTCATGAGTGACAGATTATTCTTCATGCATTATTATAGGTATTAATTAGACACCAATTGTCAAGTTTTGCATCAGGTAAACTCGAAAAAACAGCTGACAGCTGCTGCCATACATTTTTTCCATCTAAAAACCATTGTATTTCAATATTGCGCGTTTCTGATTGGTGCAAATTGAGACAAGGAAAATATTTGTACAGAAAACAGTTTTCTTGATCATTTTCTAATCATAATTGAATAGGTTTTTGCGGATTTTTCGTTTTCAAGTATTAATCAAAGGTTGGTAAAGGTTTTGAAGGAAAGTGAGTGTTTTCCTCCAACTCCTATGCTAATAGAAAAACTAGGATTTTTGAAACTCTCATTTGAACAACCCATGATTGCTACACAAAATCAAAATCAGGTCATACGCTCTAAACTAGACCGTTTTCGAGAAAAATGAACCTTTATGTTTGAAAACATGGTCAATCTTTTAACTGTTAGTAAAAAATATTTCAAAATATTTACCATGTTTTTTAACGTGAAAGTTGGTTTTTTTTAAACGGTGGACTTCAGAGCGTATGACCAGGAATCCTTTTTTCGTATATAAAACACTGGCAATCCGAATCATCGTGACAAATGCAGATACTCAATTTGTCACCCTGAATGAGCAGCAAGGTTAAATTCGGTGAAAACTCTACTGCACAAAATTCAAAGTAAAATTCTCCGATGTCTCTCGTACAACCTTATATAACCCCAGATTGAGTAACAGGTCGTAGAGCCCAAAAACAAAGACACAAAAACCAGTTCCACAACAAACGACATAGGAAAAAATTAGGTAAAATTTACAGTTATCCTTCGTGTCTGTCACTCCAAAAAAACCCAAACAAAAAGTCGAGTATGTCATTGCTCGATGCCCTAAGCTGTAATTTCGTACAGTGATTGATACAATGAATCTAGAAGGTGGACTGAAAAAGATTAAAGATTGTATATTGCTTTATACGTCGAAACTTTTAGGTACTATGATTATTTTCAGTAATAACCACTTGCGTATTTACAATGGAGATAGGAATTTAAATGATAGACTAGACTGTTTGAAAATTAACTTAATGGGTGGGTGGATACCATGGCAGAAGGGAGAATGATTGCTTATGGGCAAAAAATAAAAATGAAACTACAAGTTCAAGGTTCGCTGATGAATGAAGAATAACTATGTTAATGCGATAAGAACTTAGTTGCGTTGTGGAATATATAGGGGTCTTTAATATACGGCTATTAGGTTGGGAGAAAATTATAGAAATAGCGCAAAGTGTTTCGTTTTGGAAAATTCATACAGACACAAAAAGTGTCGATAAAAAACTTCATGGCGTCAGAGTATAGTTTGAAATCGCTTACAATAATATACAACTGATTATTTTCATTTATTTTCGCAATTATATTAATAAAATATGTAAAAATTCGATAATTAAGTACCGCTTTGAATTGGCATTGAATATTTTATCCACGACTATTGTAAAATAGATCCATTGTACGTCTCTGTGCTCGGCCTCAATAATACCCATTAATCACAAGGGAATAATGAGATTATAAAACACTGCTGTCAGATGCTTCATAGATTTAGCTTTGATATAATATTCTTTGAATTGGTATTTCTTCAGTATTCTTAAGTACTCCAACTAACAAATATGGGTATACCTTGTCAATCGAGGGCCCAATCTACTTTTATTATATCAATTAAAGCATTTTTTATTACAAAATATACAATGGCCAGTTCTCCAAAAATTTCTCATGTGTCAACTTGACTTTTTCCACGCTTGTCATAGAAGGGTCTTGTCGCGGTCGCCAAATGTTAAAATCTCCAAGAAATATATTCAGTAGTCGTGGATAAAGTATAGTATGCTACTCGCGAATAATAGCTATTATTATACGCTCGTTGCATAATATACTATTACTGCACAAACAGTTCTAAAAGTTCTTGAGGATTAAACTCAAATTAGTACCATATGAAACTTAAGCATTTTGACAAAGTGATTTTTGAACGATCAATTTCCCTCATTCTTCTAGAAAAAATATGAAACAATCTCTAAAATCGTCCGTAGCCTGTCCAGATAACAATTAAAACTGAAGTAAATCGCGAACAGTAAATCCCAAACGTGGTAAATTCAACCAAATCCCTTCGTACATTCACAAGGGCTAAAAGATATTAGTGTAATTTCGTTTTATCATCATCTTATCGCATTTAATTAATCCGAAACTTTGATCGTAAATGAAAATTGGGTGAATTTAAAAATTGGGAATTACAACAAAAACTAATTTCAACTTTTAATTAAATTTCTCTCCCAGAGTGTTGGCATGGTTAGAGATACCACGCAGTTGTGCAGTAAATTAACTGACTCTAACTTATTCAATATATCTTTTCCTGTTATGTTTCCACGAATATCAGATTGCGGTATCTGTTCGATAGTCTGTTATTTGCTCCATTTGTGCTGTTTTATGTTGGAAATTGGAATCTTCAGCTGATTCCTCTCTCCTCTGTTATAATTCTCTTTCGTTTTTTATTTATGTGCACATGGTTTTCACTCAAACTTTTTGAATTTTCTAATTTTCATCATGATAAAAAATATTTCGATTCTGTAATTATTTGGCAGGGATCTTACTTGGTTTATTTATTTTTTTCAAATCTTTATTGGTGAAAGATTTTAAGGTTAAGAGTTCAAATAACTATTCGATTAGATTCATTTCAGGTATATTCCATAATTAATTCAGAAACATCGAAATTCTTGAGTTACCAGACATCCTCAAATTCTAAGGAAATCCTGCCGGTCTTCATGGTAAGCTTGGCACCACTGCTCCGTCCTCCGGCGAGTGACATATCAAATGATGGCGGGATTTACGGGGGGGATCGTATCATATTCACGCGAATGAATCTGCGGCAGTGCCAAATCTACCATTAAAAACGGCGGGATTTCCTTATAATTTGTGGATATGTGGTGCCTCTAGTATTTCGATGTTTCTGCATTAATTACTGATATACCTGAAATAAACTGATCGAATAGTTCTTTGAATGTTCGAAGGTGATTTATGGACTAAATTGGAGCAGTGAATTTGTGTTTTTATAATGCAAAGAGCGACGTGAAGATGGAACATTTTTGAAATTTTTGGGGTCCATCCATATTTTCTAAACTAAGACACCTGTGTTTTCACTAATGTTGTTCAGGAAAAATCAATGAATACAATGGCACCAAAATCTGGTCGATATCTCTGGTCACCGAAATTCAATATTTACCCATTCAAATTTTGGTGAAATGACTTATTCAGATGATTCTACTGCCTTCGAAAAAATTTGTATTTGTATTTCAACAAATTTTCGTTCGAAGCAAAGTAGAAAAACAAAATCATAATCTCGCAATTGAAACAACCCTTATTCACTCGAAGAGACACCAAAAATAAACAAACGCCAGAATTAAACTGCAAATGTACTAAACCGGCAAATAATACGGCTAGATACAAAATATCAAAGAGAACGCCCTAGGGCGCTAAAAAAATCCTGCAACCGACATGATACAACACAATTGCAACTGGAACAACTTCGCGACCGCGTTCGCCGAAACAATATCAATTTTTCATGTAGGAAAGTTCAGCCACGTACCGAACAACTTTTTTTTTTCGTTATTTTTTCCCTCCCAACTCCAGATCGTAAATCCGGGTTAACAATGGACGGTCGCGATCTCTCTGCGACGTCATAAAAATGAAAAACAAAGGAATAACAATCATAGACGTGTTTTTCGCTGGAATTTTTAATTCCAACTTTTGGGGAGTGAATATTTTAACGGCGGTTCGGTTGATCGTCCGAATTGGAAATGCAGAAAAGTTTCGATGTTGACGATGTTTGTTGGTTTTATTACGAGATAGATGGTTACCAACATGAGAAAACATACAGCGCGTTTTGAATTTTTCAATTTCAAATGTCGTGACTTTTTTCTGCAGAAAACTGTGAATATTTTTATTTACCGATTTTTTACATATTTCATTATTTGAATAATTTCCAGAATATGATTCAGATTGTTTGAGATTTTGTATTCATATTTAGGGGACTTCCAATAAGAGGTGTTATTTTGATATTCAAAGAAAAATGCCATTTTTCAATATAAATGATCGGATGTTTATTTCAATATAAAGAAGAAGCTATGCCGTTAATAGTGGAAAATAACATCAGGCAAATGACCACCACGACCACCTTACAGGACCATATCCTTTTAATAAAATTTTCCATAACCTAATCGCAAAGTGGCTGGCTAAGTCCTCGAGAGCCTCACGAATTCCATCTTTGAGGTCTTGAATCGACGCTGGGCTATTGGCGTAGACCTTCTCTTTCACGTAGCCCCAAAGGAAGAAGTCACAAGGTGTTAAATTACAAGATTTCGGTGGCCAATTGTGATCAACTCTTCGAGAGATAAACGGTCCGGAAACTTTTCCCGCAAAGATCCGTCTAGTTGAAAGTATAAACGTTGTCCAGATCAATATTATCCAATTTCGGCCATAAAAGCGTTTGTGAAATGCCTAATTCCAAAGAACGACGAGGAATGGACAAACCTGGGTTTTCTTCAACATTTTCGGCTACAGCATCAATATTCTCGGCTATTTTGCGACGTGTACGGGTTTTATTCTTCACATCACTAACTTGTCCCGACAGCTCGAATTTTCACACCAATTTCTTTATTGCGGCCCGACAAGGCGCTTCACGACGACCCAAGAATGTTCGAGTTTTACGAACAGTCTCCGCCAAATTTTCACCATTTTTATAGTGAATTTTAATAATTCCAATGCGTTCTTGAAGCGTGTATCGTTCCATTTTTATTAATGGCGTAGTTTCTACTTGTCAAATGTCAAAAATGACAGCTTCATACGTGACATCTACCAAAATAGCGAGCTATTCAAAACACACCTCTTATTGGACTTTATTTAGTATTTATTAAGTCCTATATCTACAAATTTTTTCTACCACATTCACTTCGAGGTTGATAAAAAGTTCATTTCCAGTCGCTCACTCTCTCTTATCGAATTTCGAAGCCGTTCTTAGCACGATGTGACATATAAAACTCGACCTTTACCGTTAAATTTCACGTGCAGTGATATTCAAGTCTATTCGAAGGAAATGTTATTCCATAAATGCTTATCGGAGCATAGAATTCTAACATTTCAGGAGTTAACAACACGTAAGCTATTATAGCTCTTCTATTCGAACATTTACACCAGTCATGAAAAATAATTAGTGAAACTTCCCTATAACGAACGTCTGTATAATGAATTTCGTACAAGACATTGCACCTTGAATCCAAATTCCATGTTAAAAACACCCTCTAAAACGAAGTAAATTCTCTCTATAACGAAATATTCAAAAAACTTCACTCTTTGAATGGGTATTGGTAAGAAGGTATAAGGGTGGGTTTTTCCGAATTTTTTCCAGACGTACGTAATAAATCCCGACCACCATTACGGCGGCAGAGAGATCCTTAAGAAACAGTTTTAAATACACCCCTGGCTGTTTGGTTTCAATCTAACCATCACGCTAGTGTGAAAAGTTGTGCGAAAATGTCTAAAAGCAAGTGCTTAAGTTTGAATGATAAACTTAAATTTATCAGCGAAGTCGACCGCGACATTGTCGACTAAAGAAACAAATTTTTTGTATAACGAAATTCTTTATAACGAATTTTTTTGCGGATTTAGCGTTTTTGTTATAGGGAAGTTCCACTGTAATTGGAAATGTTTGCCTGATAGCTCTGGAGCTAAATTCATTCATTGTCAATGATCTCACAACTTTGCTTTTGGCATCCTAAAATGAATACTTTGTCAATAATGCATAATATTCGGTGTCACTTGTTTACTCACTCTTTCTTTGATTTTCTATGGATTTTAAATGGACTGGAACCTTAAAATTTTCTTAATTGAAAAAGAATTTCAGAGATATTAAATCCATCATCATATCATCGGAAACGGAAATGAATAAAGCATTCAAGTTCGTGTTATTAACCCAATAATAAATCTGATGCATTTATGTAGTTTATTTTTACTTATGAACAATTTTTGGTGGCATTCAATGAAAATAACAATATACTCTTGCTCAAACATGGTTATCAGTAAAGTCAATAAACTAACGAAAACGTCAAAAATGTTGCAACCTCGTACTATTTTCATGTTTGACGTCACAACATTGGTATTTCAAACAAAGTCAGCATACCTTATATGAGGAACTCATATTTCAAATAATTTTATTTGTGTAAGACAATGTTAATTAGACTCAGTGAAATTAGGATTCTCCCTGCAAATTAACGCGATTATTATTAATTAAAAGTTAACGAAGCGTACAAGATGTAAGCATATCAAAACCAAACCGCGTATTTTACCAAGCACTCCACTATACTATCCTTCTATACTTACGAAATTCAAAGTAAATATTGTCTCGGTGTGGACAGTACCCTTGAAACTGCTGCACGTTAATATGAATTTGATATCAATTCAAATATTATCTTTACATACATTTAATTGAGTTCGAGCTCACTCTGTTTTTTCAGTTTTCATTCAGGCCCCCACATTTGTTTTTATCCTCCTTCAAAGACAAACAGTGTAGTTCAAACAACGGAAAAATTAAAAGCAAATAGAAACCAGAGAATTTCAATATAGCCCGTGGGCAAATTACCAATAGACTAGAACCCATACCGGACTATTATATCGTACCTAACTTCCGGAACAAAGAATCTAGTTTCTTTTTTAACCAGTCACCGTAGCTGAATCAATACCAATCAAATTTTCAATTATCATCTTTGATTTCATTACGTCGTTTATTAAAATATTCAGTGGTTCCGCCATGACCCTTTCTTCTATGTAACAAGCTTCATTGTTTGCTCGATGGTCGAAGGGAAACGTAATGAAACTGAACATACACCAAATTGTATTACTGGTTGCCTGCAATACTATGAAAGAAGATAACGGGGAAGCTTTGTAGTCAATGTTGCCAACTCAGTTCTTCCTCGTCGCTGTAGGAGAGTGGCTGTCTGTGATTGTTGTGTTTGTTGCTAAGGAAATTCATACGTCATTTTATGAACAATGCGCTAATGAAAGTTTGAGTGAGTTTTGGTAATTTTGGATTGTGAGAGGATGTTTGAGAAGTTGCTTGGATAATTTGTGTATTTTCAGTGAGTATTCTGGAGTTATATCCTAGTTTATGTGATAAGTATGCTGTATCTATCCTTGCGGAGAGATAATAAGGAAAACTTTTGGTTTATCGTCAAATTTGAGCATATTTGTTCATTTTTTATTGATTCAATTGGATAACGTTGAAATATAGATGATTTGAACGAATCTTTAATAACATATCATTATATTCCATTCAAGTTCCCGAATACTTTTTCAAAATGGTGGAATCGCCAACCGTATAAAATTTTTAATTAATTTCCCAGGTGTCCCATTTGAACGACCATGAAAATTTAGCTTTAGACATCTTAATTTCGATTTGTTTTCTTATTCAAGCTGATTTTCTCATGGCGCGTTGTCTTTTCGAGATATTTCAATGTATTATTTACAAATATCACTTTCACCTAACTTGTAGGCTATTTATACTTCAAACTTTTCCGCTATTTGGTTGAATCCTGGGAAATATTGGATATTCGTTTTTTCAATCAGAGTCAATATAATTAATCTTCTGAAAATATTTAATATTCGAAGAAAGTGTTTTGCGCTTCTCTTATCGCATACACCAAAAATCAACATTTATTTTAGTTGGCATATGGGAATCAAAATCCGTTCTCATTAAGAAGTGTGTTATCATAATAATGTGGGTTAATTATTGCAATCTCATTCACAAAATAAATGTTTATATGGAAGTAGAAATTGAACTAGTTACTCAATAATATGTTTTATTTTTAATATTCGTGTGAAATTTAAGAATGTGGAAATACAGGTATTTTTACGATTTGAAATATCAAAAATATAACGAATTTAGTATGCGACTTTTGAAAGTATGAAACAACGTCTTCACTTACAAGATTTATACTTCACTCATTACTAGGTATAACTTCCACAATTTTTTTCAACAGTATTTTGATGATGTCGATAATAATTTCACTTCCACATATGAATAATATGTAATACATAAATATTCCTTTTGCATTAAAAATACTACTAGATATTAATTTCACATGTTCTCAATCTTTCATGATGTCCCACTTTGTGAAGAAATTTTCTGCTAAAACTAAGAGTAGGTCAACTTTATGTATGTCGTGACATAAATTCAAGTGACAGAATATCACTGATATTAATTGTTTATTAGCATAAATTCAATTCAATATCATTCATGAGCCAGTTCGTAAATTTAAATGTTTGCTCATTTGTTGTCAGATCGTAACTTTTGGATGGCTTTTAATGGAAAAAACCTGCACATTACTGGCATAAATAAACGAATATTTTCTATTTTGACAGTACCATAACATGAGTTCTCCAAAAAATGCTATATGTAGATGTTTAAGAGGATTTAGGAATACAATAGTTTTTCGTAACCAATTGACCACAAATAATTTTGATATTGTCAACTAATTCAACTAACTAATTAAAACTTCAAGTAAGTTTAGGACAAGTAAGTACTTGCTGCTGTCCCTTTTAGTTTGTTGACAACACAAAATCTCATTTTAGTGGTACTGAGGATGGCTTATAAGCCGAAAGCGCTCTACCAGCTTGTCAAAAATTAATTAATATACTCAAAAATACACTTTCTTTGAACCAACGTTTCGTTTTGGATGTACAGAGGGCACTTTTTTCAAGTTTTTTCTACTAGTAACTGCACTCCACAAAATATTGAATGCATGTCACATGCTGTAAACCCTAAATGGCAATGTTTACGCCAAATTTCAATGCTGTCACACGAATAAAACCCCATATTTTAACATACCTGAAATGCTTTTTCAGATCACCCCTTCTACAAACAGAATAAATTAAAATTCACCCCCCATTTCGAATTTAGATCACAAGTAACAATATCCCCAGGACAATATAAAATGATTTGCTCTAAATCTTCCTTCCTGAACGACGTTATCTGCAGCGTGGCCATCTATACAACCCGATTTATCTCGATCATACCCGTAGTTCGCATTTTTCCGGAACAATGTTATCTGAAATGTAACTTTGCATGAGCGTTAAACCAGAAGTACAAGCCCGTGATCAACGATCGAAAAGGGAACAATGTAAGGCCCTAATTGGAAGTGAAAAAAAAGGACGAGTACGAAAGAGCAATTCAATTAGGCACTTCGGCTCACTAGCCGTTCGTTAGCGTCAAAATTCGCGACATTTAATTAAAACAACGGTCATTAATCAGTAATTTTCGACTAAACAAATATGGAGGGACGTTTTACGATGTGTCGCCGAATCAGAACTCGAACTGACGGGCAAAACAACCAATTAACTCTTTTATTTATAAAATGATTCAAAGATTGATCGATGCTTTACAACGGGGTTTTCCAGGTGACGGAAATGGGTAATGGCGGATGGCGTTCGCAGAAAAAATCAAAGAGATTTTGTTGAATTTATTCGCTATTTTGGGCAGGTTTTTCTAGATGAAGTTGAGTGATGTTGGCGTTCGATAAATGCTGGTAGTCATTGAAATTGACCATTTATATATGCTATTTATTCCTGAAGTGCTTTAATGATGTATTTTTTCTTCTTGCAGAGGTCCGAAAACGTTGATTTGTCGCTAAGCATCCCACAGAGCAATTTCCAATCAAACGGATACGAAATGAACGACCAGGTAAGATTGAATATTTTTTTCCAGAGTTTTAATCTGAAATTCCGATAAAAACATAAAAAAATACATCTATAAGACCAGAAGGACAAATATCGAATAACAAAATGTTCATTTAATATTCTTTTATATTGAGAGCTAACAAAATACAATACATGGAACAAAAAATTCCCTAGCTGAGGTTGGTGCAAAACGGGGTACCATACTATTCTGGCGTATGATACCAGAGCACAGGGAAAAACCTCAGTAGAAAAAACCCTGTCTCGCCGTTTTTACAAAATTGAAACTTAAAACTATTCGAATAAATACCTTCAATATTTAGATACAAAATATAGAATTCATGCTCTTGGGCCAGGAGGGTGTTTTAAACCAGGTCTGGCATTCCAAGTGACGATTTTTCTAATCTTCTGTTCTTCTAAGACCGCTACAGGACCCTATTGAAGGGTAATCATCTCCCATAGATTTAAATAGTGGTATTTCATCATCCTAAATATCAAATTCAATTTCGGAATAATGATAAAAACGTGTGACAAACTTATGTCAAAAATAATGTTCATGAAACTCCATTGAATATCATGTTATTGAAAGAAAGAAATAAAAAAAATAAAATGATAACAAAAAATTAAATTCTGCTAACATCAAAAAAATTTTCAAGTGCCGTTCAAATTTGATATCCACTTAAAAAAATATTTGTAATCAGTGGACAGAAGAATAATAAATATTCAACAAATCAAATACTACAAAACTTGAAATATTTTTATATTTCAACTGGTATTGAAGAAAATGTTGAATAAATTCAAACAGAGTGATTCCCGAACACAACGTGAATGTATACAGTGTGTTTTTTCACTAGAATTTGATTATTTTTTCGATATCACGAAAATTTCAACCTGGCAGTTGGTGATGATGAGATGCGGGATTGATCAAGATGAGAATCTACCGAGCGTCCCTAAAATAATAGACCAACTGTCTCTTGAATGGGCGCATATGGCGCTTGAAGAGGTAACAGAAGTGCATAACAAAATTCTACCTGCTCCACCCTTTTGATAGCTTCACATTATAAAGTTGAAGAACCGAAAATAATATACCTGTTGTGAAGAAACTTTGATATTGTGTGAGTATTAGAGGAAGGAAACATTGGAATAAAGGTTATTGCGGAATTTTTATGATATCGTCTTCTTTGGATGGAAAAATTTTTGCGAGAGGGGGTATAGTGCTGAATTATATCTGATTCTGGGTAAAAATGATATAATGAGACTGAATTGTGGGAAAATTTGGTTGAATTTTGTAGGGCAAAGGTTATATACCTATTAACAATTCTGAAACCTTGAAAATCTCTTCAGATACATATAGTGTAGGCCCATACCTAATCATACGTTGAACAGAATATCCAAATTTTATTTACCTTACCCGAACAGTTTTTTCTATTTTCAAGAACCATAACTTAAAAAATTAACGAATTACTGAAAATCTGTTTTCATATTATTAATCTACGCCCACGAATGAGTAAATGGTGGAATTTGGCGGTGATCTGAGAGAATTCGATTTTTGGCAAAATTCCATACATAGGTATGGAAAATTTTCGATTTTTCTCAAAAAAATTTTCGACTCCGATCACCACCAAATTTCACCATTTACTAATTCGAGGGCGTAGATTGAATATATCCAGACAGATTTTTTGTATTCCATTTATTTTCAATTTATGGTCCATTAAAAATTGAAAAATGGACCTTCGATTTTTCATAGACCATAACTCAAAAAATAAATGAGTTACAAAAAATCTGTTTGGATAGAATTGATCTACGCCCACGAATTAGTGAATGGTGAAATTTGGCGGTGATCGGAGAGAATTCATTTTTTGGCAAAATTTCCATACATATACGTATGGAAAATTTGCGATTTTTGGCCAAAAATTTTTCGGCTCCGATTGCCACAAATTTCACTATTCACTAATTCGAGGGCGTAGATCAATTTATCTAGAGAGATTTTCTGTAGCGCATTTATATTTTAAGTTATGATCGATGGAAAATTTAAAAAAATGGACATTCGCGAAAAAAATCATAAAATGTTAACTGTCCGCAATTGGGAATAAAAATCAGGTATTCCGATTCGTGAAGGATCAACTGAAATAAAAAAAAATCAGCATCCATACAGTGAAATTTTTCTGGATTTTACAGCGCTCCTAAGTTGAACCGTTTTTTCCACAAAAAGTTGATTATTCGGAAAAATAATTATTCTTTGAAAAAACTAATTGCATATTCGTTCTCTACATCTACAACCTCGAATTAGTCAATAAAACGACCCAGGTCGACATAGCTGGAAAAACAGAATTTGGTCGGACAAAACGAAACCGCCGAAAATTGCGTTCAGCGCCATCTATCGACTTGCCACCCAACATCATTTTAATGGAGTCGAGCCCCAATGGTCGTCCGACGTTGTAATTTATCCGACGTGCCAAGAAATATGGGCCATAATTTCGTATGAGAATAAGAAGAATTATACTCGCATTATAAATCACCTCTCTTATTCCACTCATTTTTATTATTGCAATTCTCCCCGCCGAAAACCTTCCCCTTTCCCCTCCTAACCCCTTCGGCGCGTCCTCCAGTCGAATTTACGGTCGGTCCTAATTAAATACCGCGCGTATTTCGCATTCCGCCCGCGGTCTTCCGGAATTGTTTCGGGAAGTTTTGGCGTGATGGAAAAGCGCGACACCGGATCGACTACGCGACCAACTGTCCGGATTTTCCCCGTCGAGAAGCGGATTTAATGAGATTACCGGATTATGGTGGTTATTTTCGTATATGTAGAGAAAAACTAGTGATACTTCGAAGTGCCTCTTTTCTGATTCGGCCGAATACCGAATTAGCCGAAGCTTCGGCTGGAGCGTTTACAGGATCGATAGCATTGATGTATTCCTATTAGAAAGGCGAAAAGACGCAGTTTACTATTTTCGGAAAAAAGGCGACACCGACACCGACTACGCGACGAACTGTCTGGATTTTCACCGGTGAAAAGCCGATTTAATGAGATTAACGGATTATGGTGGTTGTTTTCGTATATGTAGAGAAAAACTAGGGATACTCCGAAGTGACTCTTTCCTGATTCGGCCGAATACTGAAATGTTCAATGAATTAATCTCAAATTGGGAGAAATTTTCCTATGAACATGGTTCTACGAACGAGCCGTTTTGGAGCGATTTTCGGTTTTCAAAATAGCAACTACCAGACTTCAAATACAACACATTACAGAAGATATCCGTTTTCTGATTCGGCCGAATACCGACATGTTCAATGAATCAGCAGAAGCTTCGGCCGGAGCGTTTACCGAATCGATTATAGATGGATATATTTTTATTAGAAAGCCGAAAAGGAGGACACCGTTCTTTTTATATTACTATATACTTTCAATTTCATTTCACGATACTATTGCTCAACGGTAGACTCAATTAGTTCCTTATAACTTCATTTTTCTCACATAACAACTCAGACTACTTTAAAAATCAAATTAAAAACAGCTTCTGACAAAACTGAAATAATAAACGATAAAACATTTTCATTATGAGGCCGAACATTTCGCAATAAAATCTTCACCTGAAGCGTTTCCCTTTTTACACGATAGCATAAAATCCGCGTACAAGAAGAAGATAAACGAGAATGAAAACAATTACAATTGTTGCCCGAGGCATTAAGTAATAATTCAATATTTCGAAATGTTGGCGTAGCTAGTTGCTTTTTCGAATCAATTTATTCCGAACGAAATATGCATTATACACGTTCCAGCGAATATTATAAAGTAATTAATTTTTTGTTCATTATAATTTCTTCGAAAGTGGAACATCCTTCGTATTCGTCAAGCTTCGATGACCGTAAGAAATGGTTAACGAAGATAATGCTGGCAGGTTAATGTATGAAATTTATGAATATTCATTTACTGGGTTTGATTGACTGAATGTGTGATTCAACGCTTCGAATGTCTTGAAGTATTTACGTCTAAACTTATATCGAATGAACGAATTCTCGAAACCAAAAATAAAGGAGAGATAATAGGAAAGGCGCCCACAACTCTAGTACTAAAATCCGACCAAGTTTATCGGTTCGTTGATTGATTCTGACTCATAGATGGCGCTGAAAAGGATACATTTTTTGATACAAAACTGTTATGATGGCGCCAAATTCGAATTAAATTATTCCTACGTATTACATCAAATTTAGACGTCGTACCCAGCCAGAAAAAAATCCTGTCTTGTCGATGAAACAAAGCGAGTGCTTTGCTTCGTGATCAGGATGTTATTTTTCATCTCAACAATGTTTAAAATGAATCGATATCAATGAAATGCGATATTGTGTTGCTATAGTTTTATTAGAAATCATTACTAACAAAAAATATAATGATGAAATTGAATACAAATCAATAATTTTCTCACATATCAGTTACAAAATTATCAAAACAATTAAAAATAAACCACAATCTGAAGATGGAATTGAAAAATAATGGAAATTCAACAGGATAGCGCTCTTTTCATTTGTTTTTATTTGATCTGTAGGAAAATGCTCACCGCACATTCTATAACAGCTGCTGAGATCAATATCTCTTCGCCCAGAAAACTATATCCATTTGAGAGCACTGAAATTAAAAAGCAATGAGAAACAGAGATACATGATACGAGTTTCAATACCTACATTTCCATTTTCTCAGGTTCAGGATTAGCCTTTTTATTATTTTGCAGTTCATCACCATACAATATGCTCCGTAAACCATTTTGAATTTCAAAAGATGCACACAAAAATATAAACACGAACACATCACGAAACGCAACTAAAAATGAAGCCACAAAGAGGTTACCCACGTGCAATCATGGCAATGTTTTCAAATGTCCTTGTTTTGCTCAAAATGGCCTCTACAATCCTGGATTTTATATTCTCCCGAATTTAACTACTTAATCCTGACACATAGATGGCGCTAAAATCATCATAGTCGCTCCGTTTTCTTTCTCTCCTCAATCTTTGCTCGAACTACGATCACAGCGCCAATTGGACAGTTTTGAAACTAGAAATGTTGGTATTAGAGCTTGCAGTAGTATATTTAGGTTCTGAAAATAAGATTTTTCAGACTACGAGTGATTCTCAAACTATTTCAATGAATGAGATGTTTACGCTCATTCTTGTACAGGAAAATTGAATTATAAACGTACAAAATGTTGTCTGTGTTGAAATTCTGAAGTTGGACTTATATGTTCGACAGTTTCAATGTGGTTTTAACCTCAAATGACTCAAAAATTCGATATAATGTATCTTCAGAAATTCATAGCGATTATTCGTCGTTTGTTTCATAGTCATTTTTTCGAGAAATAAAATGTTGAAATCACAAAAAAATGACTTTTTTCCGGTCTATCAAGAGGAAAACGTAGAAGGATTCTTTCTAACGAATGACAATGACATAATCGAAAATAACAGCGAAAGATCAATACCATCATTTCCAGTTACTTCGACAACCACCAGAGGGAGCATCGCCCATTCAGAATCGCCATCTGCAAGCCTTTTAAACCAAACAAATTCGCGTCGCTCGCAGATTTCGCACGGACGAAACTCCACTACCGCCACTTTAACATCTCGCAAATACACAATGCACAAGAATAAAACGAACAATCCAACATCAACCTTGGGGCTGGGCGTTGAACCACCCATTATCTCCTGTCACACATACGTCATTCTGATGAGGCTGCACATGAAGAAAGGGGGGAGAATGAAGAGCGAGAGTTATTTCGTTGCCATGGCGATCTTGACGGTGGAACAATTGTAAAATAATTACCCGCGTAGGGATGTGTGCCTCGGTCCCATGGGGGAGATGTCTTGTTTGGTTATCATAAGATAAGACGATGGGAAAGTTCACTCAAGAACGTTCTGGAAGGATATAGAGGGTTATTTGGGTCATGTGAGTGAAACTGAAAGCAAAGTTGGTGATCGGCTGCATGAACAGCATATGCTGGAGTAAGGACATGAATATGTATATTCTTTTGAAATGAGAGCTAACAAAATACAATACATGAAACAAAAAAGTCCCTAGCTGAGGTTGGTGCAAAACGGAGTACCATACCCGTCTGCGTATGATACCAGAGCTCAGGGAAAAACTTCAGTAGAAAAAAACCTGTCTCGCCTTTTTTACAAAATTGAAACTTAAAACTATTCGAATAAATACCTTCAATGTTCAGATACAAAATACTTGGTTTATGCTCTTGGGACAGGAGGGTGTTTTAAACCAGGTCTGGCATTCCAAGTGAGTTCTGAGACCGGTACAGGACCCCATTAAAGGGTAATCATCTCCCATAGATTTAAACAGTTGTATTTCATCCTAAATATCGAATTCAATTTCGGAATAAGGATAAAAATAATGAAACGATAGTAACATCTGCGAATCTATGGTCAGGATCTTATACTCTTATACACAGCTGAAACCTGGAGAATAACGAGAAAATACTATAAGAAAGTTGAGGTAGTGGAAATGGAAGAAATACGAAGATCATTATGCATCTCGAGAAAAGACCACATAAGAAACTAAACAATAAAACCGAGCTTAAATCAGATGATGGGAATCGAACAGCTTAATGCGTGTTATCGATAATAACTAACATGGTGTGGACGGGTTTTGCAATAGCAACCAGCACAATTGAGAAAATGGGAAAGACCTAAAATGTAGCGACAAAAAGTTGTCCACAAATTTTTATCCTTAAGTTTTGAGTTTGATCCTGGCATGGATAGAAATTTGGAAGACAGAACTCAAAAATCAGCAGAAGCGGAGTTTACACAGAACACAACTGATTCCTCAAACTATCCAGAGCTTAATAGCTTCTGAGGGGCCCATTGAAACTGCTGGAGACAATCCCTAACAACACTGACGAAGACAACCGGACCTGTTCCATCATGTTGGTATCACCGACACTAATTAGAGCGGAGATCAAGTATTGGAAAAAAGAGAGAAGCACTGTCGCTGGATTAACCAGGTCGAAGATAACCTAAAAGACTGAGAGCACATTCAAAAGAGAAAGCTCAACAAGCTTTGTCGTTGTCAAAAAACAAGTCAATGTCGCTTACTACGCTTCACACAGCTCAATGTCACTCGCACAGTATCGGTAAGGAAAACTCCGATATCTGTAGTTTATATGGATCCGCTACAAAAACCCTAAACCAGACTCCTAGGAATATAATCAACTGTGCGAATTAGGTTATATTCCTTGGCAAAATGTAGCTCTAAAAGGTATGGTAACACATAAAAGACCTCATTGGTAGCAGTTCAGAAAGGTAGTCACCGTGCCAATCGACCACAATCTACCTAACCCAACATCGTACTTGCATGAAGAAGTTAGTTAACAGTGTTCATATAGAGACAAATGTCCTCCAGTTTACAACATCTGATCTGCCTCCCATATAGCACAACCAAAGATATATACAAATCGTGTTATCATTGCAGCCTACCAGATGTTATTACGCCAGAAACCTCTCCATCAAAGTTCCTCGAAATTTATTGCAGGACTTACTCCTACCGAGTCGAGTGTTTCCTAGATGTTTTCGAATAATTCCTCTGGAAAAAACTTTCGAATTCCATTTCCGGAGCAATGAGACAAAAAGAAATTCGCGAAAGTTGGAAAGAAACCCGAGTTTTTGCATAGAAACGATTTATGTTAGGAGATCGAGTGACGTTGCCAAGTGGAGGAAGTTTCTTGAATTTATGTAAGAGCTTGCTCGCTGCTGCCAGTATCCTTCAAACTTCGCGATGGCGTAATTTGATCAATAGTTACGAGGACTTGGTACTCTATTCGATATAGAAATAAAAGTCCAGGGTTCGAAACTAATTCGATTGGATCTTGAATCAATTTTATGGCTAACTCTATGGTTTGTTATATGGATTGTAATGATTCAATTGCGTAGGTATATCGGCCTTCCATTGATCTCTGCAAGAGCGACAAATATATTTCAAGAAATAGAGTTCGTTATTTATTTTGAAATTGGGACGGGCAGATCTACTGCACTGCCCTTCCTTTCAGCTAACAAGGTTATCCATCTGCAGCTGGCTCTAGCAAGGTCCTTGATTTCTCAGCAAACCTAGTTCCTTCTCTTCTTACGCAAAGTATACTACTTTTCTCTACCGTTGACAATCTTTTTCCGGAGTATGTAGCTTTTTGCTGACCTCCTTTGCAGCATTAAAGCTCTTGAATAAATCCTTCTGGTCTTTAAAATCTTTATTTCGCGGCGAAAATATTATTCTGAGTATATCTCGTTTGACAGTTGGTTTTTCTCTTTCCAGACATTTCACACGCCAAGTTTTGGCGACGAGGAATTCGACATTCCCGCCATAAACCCTCAGCAACAGCAGGGGCAACAGCAAAACCACCACGGTCACCAGAACCACGGCGAACAACAGCACTATCAGCCTCCGATGCAGAGCATGCAGCAAATGAGCCAGCAAAACCAGCAGCAAGACGCCATGGGGATGCACGACCCTACGGGGGGTTACCAACAGCCCTTATATCTTTCCGGGCCAGATCACGGGATGGTGAATCCCTCGTATCACAGTCCGCAGAGCAATTACTCCATGAGTCAGCAACAACAACAGCAGCATAATAACCAGCTGTTGATGATACAGCAGCAGCAACAACAGCAGCATCAGCATATGATGATGAGCCATGGGCAGCCGCCTCCTGGTAGTATGGGGTATGGGGCGTCTCCCCAGCATCCTCAAGGGAGGGGTAACAGTCCTCCTGCAGCTCCGGGCCAAGAACACACGACCAGTGATGATAGTGATGATAGCACGCCGCATCCAGCCATGGTAAGTTTTGGTGTTTGAGCTTTGTCTTTCCTAGCTTGCTTGTTAATGAAACACCCCTCCTTTGGTCCATACATTTTTGGACCATGGTTCTTTTGATTCGATAGAGATAACAAAATCTTCTTCATTTGGTATATCTTGTCCAAGCATATCGTTCTTCTTTTCTCCCCATAATATATTCTTTTGAATTGAGAGCTAAAAAAATACAATACATGAAACAAAAAAGTCCCTAGCTGAGGTTGGTGCAAAACGGGGTACCATACTATTCTGACGTATGATACCAGAGCACAGGGAAAATCTCAGTAGAAAAAACCCTGTCTCGCCGTTTTTACAAAATTGAAACTTAAAACTATTAGAATAAATACCTTCAATATTTAGATACAAAATACTTAATTCATGCTCTTAAGCCAGGAGGGTGTTTTAAACCAGGTCTGGCATTCCAAGTGATGATTTTTCGAATCTCCTGTTCTTCTAAGACCGCTACAGGACCCTATCGAAGGGTAATCATCTTCCATAGATTCAAATAATGGTATTTCATCCTAAATATCGAATTCATTTTTCGCAACAATGATAAAAAACGTGTGACAAACTTATGTCAAATGAAGTTCTCAAGTGCTTTAGCAAATTATTTCAAACTCCTTCATGTGACTAAAATATTGAGGTGATATCTGACATCAAAGCCGATTTGTCTTCTCTGAATAGTCCAAGTCTTCTTCGACTATATTTGGTCACTTGTTCTTTCAATTTCATTAAGCTGTTTATATCTTTATCTTTTCTTAGACTTCTGCCTGAAGAGTCGATTCAATTTCTTTCACTTCTTTCACTAGATGTCAGTTCATTAGAACTTGTATCAGAGTTTCTTCTCTCCATAGACCAGAAGTTTTTCCTTGTTTTCTCAAAAATTGTCCATTGGAAAGTCCTCATCTTTGTCTCAAGACCTAGCAGTCCAAAGTGACCCTGAAAATTCTGTACATGTTAATCGATGTGATAGAAGTAGTGAAATGATTCAAAAGTAGCAGCAAAGGGTATAGCCGGGTTTCAATGGTAAATCTGCCCCCGCGGCCTTTTCGATTCATATTGAGGGGATCGATTAGGCATTGAATGAAAATAATTCAGCCTACTTTTCAGCTTTTTATCTCTAGCCATTTTTGAGATTTCTGTGAAAAACGCTTTTTTCGTTTTTATTTTTTTTCTCTTGTGATATCCAAAATTTTCGAATGGTGATTTTTTCTATTGATTCTTTGCTATTGAAGGAATAGACGTATAATTTTTTCACTAATTTCAGCTAAAAAATCTATTTTTAGAAAAAAAAAATAAAGTTATTGTCACTTGTTTTTCGGTGTTCTTAAAAAGTGTCCACCGCCATTTTTTGACATGAAATGTCTTCTTTGGCCCTTTATACCCTGGAATTTTTTCACATTTTTAAAATTGGTGGAACATTTTGAAAAAAAATTAAAACTGTTTTAATTTTAGGATTCAACAGATATCCATCGAATATTGGTGCCGTTGTATTCATATTGGCTCCCTGAACAATATTAGTGAAAAAAACAATTGGCGATCTGTTTTAGTTTGGGAGTTATGGGCCCCCAAAGTCTGAAAAATATTTCACCTCAAAGTCACTTTTCTCACTACAGAAACACTGAATTATCGCTTTATTAAGTTTAAAACCTCTCTGAACATTTTAACATTAAGATTTGATTAATTTTGTTTCAGATATATTCAATAATTGTTGCAAAAACATCGAAAAAATTCGAGGAAAAGCCCGCCGTTTATTATGGTAAGTTTGGCACTACCGCGAATTATTCCGCGCGAATATGACACGATACATACCGTTAATTCCCGCTATCATTTCCTAATGACACTCGCTGAAAGACGCGGTAGTGCCAAACTTACCAAAATAAACGGCGGGCTTTTCCTCGAATTTTTTCGATGTTTTTGCAACAACTATTGAATATATCTGAAACAAAATTAATCAAATCTTAATGTTAAAATGTTCAGAGAGGTTTTAAACTTAATAAAGCGATAATTCAGTGTTTCTGTAGTGAGAAAAGTGACTTTGAGGTGAAATATTTTTCAGACTTTGGGGGCCCATAACTCCCAAACTGAAACAGATCGCCAATTGTTTTTTTCACTAATATTGTTCAGGGAGCCAATATGAATACAACGGCACCAAAATTTGATGGATATCTGTTGAATCCTAAAATTAAAACAGTTTTAATTTTTTTTCAAAATGTTCCACCAATTTAAAAAATGTGAAAAAATTCCAGGGTATAAAGGGCCAAAGAAGACATTTCATGTCAAAAAATGGCGGTGGACACTTTTTAAGAACACCGAAAAACAAGTGACAATAACTTTATTTTTTTTTCTAAAAATAGATTTTTTAGCTGAAATTTGTGAAAAAATTATACGTCTATTCCTTCAATAGCAAAGAATCAATAGAAAAAATCACCATTCGAAAATTTTGGATATCACAAGAGAAAAAAAATATATATTAGTCAAACTCGTATTTTGGCGTCGATAAGATTATAAGAAGAAAAAGAATCCTCTACAGGCCAGAAGAATCACAGAAAGACCCCCAAAAGCTCTGTGACCGTGATTCGTCTGACCCATAGAACGTTCTCGTTTTATTCGTAATAATCTAACCCGTCAAGGTCAACCACGGTATTCAAAACTACCGTGAGCGTAACGTTTTTATTCTTTTTCAGATGACCCCAATGAAGCGACCGTCTCCAGAACCGGCCGATACACAAATAACAAAGGCACAAAAGAAACCCAAGGTGCAGAAAAAGAAGAAAAAGAGGGATCCCAACGAACCACAAAAGTAAGTGTTGCAGCTTCCCTTGCATATAATGTTGGTTTTTATTGAATGGCAAAAAGGAGGAAGAGAACTTGATCGAAACAGATCAGCCAGGTGCTTGTCGAGTGTGTTGAAAACGAGATATCAATACGTGAAGAGATATTTTTCAATTGCGCGTTTTTTAAAAATGAATAAAACACATAATTTGCCTTTATTTTCAAAAACTTTTTATTGGTAATTAGAGTATCAGTTATGATAAACTTTTCAGGACCTTCAGCAACACTTTCACGAACCAAATCAATATTTTCTTGTCAACGACCGCTACGATTGTATTTTTCACTCTTCTGATCTTCCACCTAACCGGTCTCTTGAAATTTTTCAATAATTCAACCAATAGTATAGTGATTAATTAATGAATAAATTATTTTTTCGACTTGAGCCCATAAGCGTAGAAAGGGTGTTCTTACACTCCCTAGCGATCAACTATCACACTCCCTACTGAGGGGAACATTCACTCATCCCGGATAGCAAGTATCAGAGGGATTGAACTCTGAGGTGTACGGTGTTCTTCTTCTCCTGGGTCCTGGGTTGTTCATCCTTCGTTGCTTGGTCCTGGATTTCTCGGTTGATGTCCTGGTAGTCGGTTTTGCAATGTTTCCCTCCATGGTTGTTCCTGGTGTCCATCGTGACCTACAAACTTCCTTGCCGTTCTAGCAGTACCGAGAAGTACTGCTTTCTTTATTACTTTGAAAAGGTTTTCATCCAAATCTAGCTCCTTGAGGTTGGACTTGAGGCTCTTAGGAATAATTCCTGTGGTTGATATGAGAATGGCAATGGTTCTGGTACTGAACATTTCCCACTGCCTTTTCGATATTTTTTTCAGCGCATTTTTGACGTAGATTGTTGTTACTCGGGATGGCTACGTCTAAAAGTATTGCTCTCTTCTCTTTTTTCTTCACTAGAATTATGTCTGGCTTGTTATTAGCAACTGTTAAATTTGTAAGTACTGTGCGATCCCAGTACATTATTTTTATTATTATTTTTATTATTATATGCTTTCAGACGAATGATTATGTGAACCATCAAATTAACGTAACTTTCTGAAGACATTTTACACAGAACTCTGATTTTCGTGAAATTATTTAACAATTTGAACGCGTTTTTTTATCGTGTACACTTCTTGAATGTCAAAATTCAACGAATTCAGTGCGCTATCTATATTTTACAATTTGAAACATCCTTCAGGTTTCTGTTTTTTTCCTAATGTCACCGAAATCCGAATGAGATCGAAAAATCGTTTTTTTCCACATTATCTTTCGACATAAAAGCACTCCGGAACTTTCTAACATCCTACGTTTTATTCCCAGGAAAAACGTTAAAAAGTTATCATATACTTATTAAATCTACATTCTCCTTCATTTCTTGTTATTAAAATTGTTCGAAACTTTTCCGACTCAGATAATTTCAACTTGTACAATGTGAAAGAGGAAAAACCGAGGAAGAAGTTTCTCTCGTACAGAGGAAGGGAGAGAAAAAAGGAGAGAAAGAAAACCAATTCGAAAAGTTTTAATAAAATCGCATTAAACGTTCCTCAGAAATACAACATTATAACCTGCCACAAAGGGGAGCGAAATTGGAATCTGGAATACATTTTTCCCATATAAAAGTTTGATAATTTGATTTTATGGTCGATGCTTTCTCGGCACATGGCCGATGAAAACCTATCGGCCTTGCTGAACAAATTCGATCAGACATGTTGTATAAAATATTAGGTTTATTTATAAAGCCGTTTGTTGGTTCTCTCCATTTTTCTATATACCAGCGTCTTTCTGATAGGTTTTCTCTTTCGAATGGAAATAAATTTCGACGAATGTACTGACTCAGTGGTCAGAAACTTGTTTGTTGTCCCATTCTAGAAAGGAATTCATGGTTTTCCATTATAACGCAGCATTTGTTTTATCATTGATTGTTAAATATTTACTTTTATGAGAATCCGATTATTTACGATAGTTCTATGATCCGGAATCAAGGTGGAAGCACAGATATATGCTATAGTCCGTTCACGAAAGGTTGAGCCGTCGGTTAGCCATGGAAATTTGGCATATTCCACTGTGTATATTGAAATTTTAGGTTATGTTGTTTATTTTCTTGTCAGATTGATACGCAATGTTGTCAATATTGCATAGAGTTCTCTGATAACTCCCAAGCTCGTCGATAGTTCGTTCACAAAAGTTTGAGCGCATAGTGGCGTTTGTTTATTTATCTCAAGTTGGCAGTATTTGCTGTTATAACGTAAAATCAACGTTGCCGAATGTACCCGGCCTCGTCCGACAATCTTCGAGTTATCAGAGAACTCTATGCAATATTGACAACATTGCGTATCAATCTGACAGGAAAATAAACAACATAACCTAAAATTGTAATATACACAGTGGAATATGCCAAATTGTCATGGCCAACTTTCGTGAACGGACTATAGGTAGTCCTACTTTTGTGATTCATAGAATTCCAACTAATCTAACAGAACTCAGATAAATAAAGAACATCCTGGTTCTCAAAATATACAAGGATAACAAATTTGAATATTTTCTTTTCAAAAATACAGGACTAACGTTTTTATGTGAAATACTTCGAATGAAATTTAGTGTGCAACAGTTATCTCTAATAAAAATGCAAAAATCAATATTTTTTCCACTAGTTTTAGAATTAAAGAGTGTTTAAAAGAACCTTTTGCATGAGTATCCCACATTATTTTCTTTGATTCACCGACGTTTCGTTCAAAGTGATGAGATAATTATTTCTATTCGAGCAAAAACGTTTATTAAATAGCGATCCTAACATGGTTTACTGTTGTTGTATTGTTTTATGTCTTTGTCACACCAAAAAACTTACGAATTTTCATCCAGAAGTGCGGCAACGCTGCTCAGTTTTCTGAGAGGTAAATGATATTAACCTCACAAATAATATCTACAAAAGGATGGCATATTTAACCGATATTTTGATCTGCTTTTGAAGAGAATCAAGGTGAAATTATATTCACCAGTATAATTTAATAAATAATAAAGTTCAAAGTACCGAAAAACCACTAAATTTCTCAATAAATCGCACTCAGATTGCAACAATCAGCTCATAATAGGTTAATGTTGGTCCCCCAGTCTAGCCTAAACCATAGACAACGTACAATAGACGGATTTTACAATAATAGTCGTGGATAGGTAAACACTGTCTATACCTAGCGTACAAGTTTGAGTCCCCATTTGCATGGTAGTGGCGTCAAAATACGAGAAAAGGAAACCCCAAGAAGCACTTCTGAGCACCCCAGAGCTGATCCGAACGATGAGACTTAAATCACCATTTTATGAGTTTGGTTTACGACCGGCATAAACAAAAATAGCCAGGTGTATAAAATAAGACATTTGTGTTCCATTACAAGATATCGGACTACATGCGCCGTTCGGAAATGTATCGGCGGCAACATCAAAGGGATCTCATGAAATATGGATGGATATTCTGCGTGGAGCGATATTTAGATTTTATTTTTCATCAATTATTTACAACGTCGAATTCCGAATGCACCCTGGGAAATTGATGCAGTATTAATTCAAGAGTTTCTTTGCTTATGCGAAATTCAAATGTATATTCGTTCTTGTGGTTTGAAGTACAAGAATTTCCGAATTGTGCTTTTGAAGAAACTAAACTAACTTCCATGAAATACTCACGAAAAACCATGTACTTATAATACTAATTCTTCCAATCGTTCATTCAAAATTTGAATTGAACACATTGAACTTATAAAGACGAATATAACACGCAATAAGGAAGACTCGTGTCGAAAAACAATAAAAGATGGAATACTTCGTTTCGATTCGGCCTTCCAGACCCAGTCGTGCCAAAACATATATAATAATTATTTTTAGAACGAACACTATTGCAGTCAATGCTTGTAAAACAACTAGAGTTTATTCGCATTTTACTGCATCGTAAATAATAATTTCTTGGCTGCTTCCCGGATCAATCGAATCCAACAATAAATAATCCATTTACCACTTGAGAAGATCAAATTTTATAACCTTCGAACCGACTAAATTCAATTCAGAAATAGAAATAGCGATTCTTTCAATTGAACATCTTAAATGTCAATATTAAAGTTCAAAAAGTGACATTCAACATGTTCCCTGTTAGCATTTCTGAAAAACACAACAACGATGTGCCAGACAAAATTCGCCCTGTTCAGAATATGAATAAAATTCAATATGTCCGCGTATTATTAGTATTACCCGCAATTTTCTTGTTGCGAAGAGAGAAATACGTGACGACCTGAAAACCGCATCGATCTGGCAACGGCGCGTCAAACAGTCCGTCCCTCTCTTGCGTAATGACACCGCGCATGTCGAAAAAGGACGCGCGGTCGCCTCCTCCTTTTCGCGAGTTGTTCTGCGCAAGGTCCAAAACCGGCGAAGAAGAAGAAGCGTCAAACGAATCTCGAGTTCGGTAGCTGCCGGTACGTTTCTTCCGAATTCGCTATTTGTAGCATAGACAACATTTGATTTGTAGTTTTGCGACGGGAATCGTTCCTTGAGATCCATATTCTCAAGATTTTCATTGTTCTCAAACCGCTTCTTCAAAATGGAGGAAACGAACGATAGCAACATTGTTATACCGCAGGAAATTCTCGACAAGAGGTTAGGTTGTTGTTTTGAATTGTTATCGTTGTGAAAATATAAACAAAGGGTTGTCACGATGTTTATTTTGATTTTGTTTCAGGCCAGTGTCGGCGTATGCATTGTTTTTCCGTGATACTCAGGCTGCCATAAAGGGCCAGAATCCAAATGCAAGTTTCGGGGAAGTTTCAAAGATCGTCGCTTCGATGTGGGATGCACTGGATTCCGAACACAAGAACGTAAGTTTTTCTCGCATTTTGTGCAACCGGTAGTTTTCTTAGATGAGAGGAAGACGTCATAATTTTGCTATCGGTTTGTTAAAACCCACATTTGCAGAGTTGGTCTAAAAATTTTCATCAAAATCCACATTCAGATAGTAAACTAATGGAAATATTATACGCATAGTCATTAACATTATTATTTCACGCTGTTAGCTTCGAAACAGTCTATTAAAACATCTATGACCGTAATTCTCATCTGGTCTGGTATTAATTTAGCAGATATTTCAACTTAATGATCCACAATCAACTACGAGTGATTGTTTTTATCGTATAATTATATCGTAATTAATGGCTAATATAATGAATTCAACCTTGGCTTTAATAATAATCCAATCAATTAGTATAAATTCAATAGAAAATTTCAAATTGAACCTGTTGAATGGTTCGGGCAGTGTTTGTTTTCGAAGGCAGTGCTGCCATCTTTTCGGACATTGCGCAACTGACTGAAAGAAGTGAAAATTTAATAATCATCTCATCTGATACTATTTTATAACATAAACATTATCCATTATTTTCGCCTCAGAAAATACCATTTTCGAATGTCAGCAGTCTTGTTATTTCGGTAAATGCCACCAACTTAAGAAAACGAATTTTTATTTTTGACAGGTCTATAAGAAGAAGACAGAGGCTGCTAAAAAAGAATATCTGAAGGCTCTAGCCGCCTACAGGGCGAGTTTGGTGTCCAAAGGTGCTGGCGAAGGAGAAGGCATGTACGGAAACTACAGTAATTACACACCAAACAACCCCCAATATGGCGGCTACAACCCCCAGGGTAGAACAGTACCCTCCCCTCCCATGCCACAGGCTCCCACGCCACCCTCCAATCAACAGGGTGGTCCGATGAAGAAGCCTCAAGGTATGATGGGTCCGGGAGGTCCTATGAATCCGGGACAACAAGGTCCGCACCAGGGTATGATGCAGTCTCCCATGGGACACATGGGCATGGGGCACATGCAGCAGCCCCAGCACAATAGTTACATGCAACAGGTTGGTAGACAAAATTAGTTCACTTCAAGTTGTTATGATCCTTAAGGCTATATTTATATATTCTTTTGAATTGAGAGCTAACAAAATACAATACATGAAACAAAAAGGTCCGTAACTGAGGTTGGTACAAAACGGTGTGTACCATATTATTCTGGCGTATGATACCACAGCACAGGGAAAAACCTCAGTAGAAAAAACCCTGTCTCGCCGTTTTTACAAAATTGAAACTTAAAACTACTCGAATAAATACCTTCAATATTTAGATAGAAAATATTTAATTCATGCTCTTGTGTCAGGAAGGTGTTTCGAACCAGGTCTGGCATTCCAAGTGATGATTTTTCAAATCTCCTGTTCTTCTAAGACCGCTACAGGACCCTATTGAAGGGTAGTCACCTCCCATAGATTTTAATAGTGGTATTTCATCCTAAATATCGAATTCAATTTCGGAATAATGAATGTTGAGTATTGATTTTGATCACAAGCACAAATGTTTCATAATAATTCACCAAAACTTTTATCAGTAGTTATGCACAATAATAAAGACCATTATTATTATTATTGCATATTCCAAACAGTTGAAAACATGGACAGTCATTTTAATTCTTTTTCTATCGAAGAAAAATTGAATTGAGTAGATTTTGTTTGGTGTACATTTTTTTCCTCCATCTTTTGACTATTGATGTATGTATCATCTGAAATGATGTTAAGTTGAGGTTAGTTTTTGGAGTTGACGATGCTGCCCTTTTCATTCTACTTTTGCAGTGATATGAAAAGCTCTGATATCAAGCAGTTGTGCATGTTATATCGTTTCAAAATGATCAGAAAGCATTTTTGAATGTGAGTGTAGGCAATGCTTACTATTTTCACTGAAATTTTCATCTGAATTCTTCTGGAAAAAATTTGTATGTTGTATAATGTGGAAAATTTTTGTATGAGTAAAACATGTTATGTAATAGCTCTGTAAGAAATAATGGTTTAGTCAGCCTTCACACAATTGGTTGACGACAACTGAAATGATCGGAAGTAATGGTGGGTTCACTGTTTGACTTCTATCTCTGACATTATGGCTATAAAATTTCGAAATCGGGCACACTTCATTTTCCTGCAATTACAGTGCGCAGTGCAAGAAGATCTGACAACAAAATTTGAATTTTATTCAACTCATTTTCTGATTTAACCCATTAACTATCATTTGATATTCAAATGGCGATAAAACAAAGTTTGACTCATCGCATTTGAATTCGGCAATTAAATTTCTCAGATGGTTAGTTGATTTTACAGTTTTTCACATACGATTGATTCCACCATTACTTGATAACATCTCAGCCACAACCCAAAGATTCATACAGCAACATAGAAGGTTCTAGTGGATAATTACACCATAGATCCTCTATGAACTGCTGTCTCGACATTTTCACTTGCACACCTACTCAAACCATAGAATTGAATTCTTGTTTGTCTTTTTTACTTTCTTTTTCTTCCGGTTCCTTCTCTAAAACGACTTAAACAATATTTTAGCCCCATCCGTCTCAACACATGCCGCTATCCCCTCAACAGCAACATCACCCACATTCGCCCCAACAGCACGTGCCAGTGTCGCCACACATGCAGCACATGAGCCCACCGCCCATGGTCTCGAGTTCGCCGCCCGTCTCGGCGCCTTCGCCCGCGATACCCACGTCGGTGGCACAGCAGCAGAGCATGGCCGCCCAGGTCGCCGCCCACCAGCAGCAGCAGGCGGCTGCTGCCGCCCATCACCAAGCGCAGGCTCAGGGGCAGATGGGGCAGGGACAGAGGCCCAATTCTTGCATACGTCACGGGTGCCCGAACCCGGCCATAACAAACCCGGAATGGGAAGATGAGTACTGCAGTAACGAGTGTGTTGTCAGCCATTGCAGGTGAGAATATATATCATGTATATACATGTATAGTCGAGCGGAGAAATTGTACTTTCCGCTTGACAGTTTTTTCCGAAGAATTCTGATGAAAATGGTTTAGCTTGTTTGATTTTGTTTCTCCATCTCGAAAATAGCTTAGATATTAACACACAAACATTTCTGTGTTCTGAAACGCTGTAACGGCATCGAATGAAACTCTTCCTTTTTATCGCATCAGAATTTTGGGATTCTGCATTGGCAACATCGCAATTGCAACTGAAAACCAACCCTTACTGGTGTCAGTTGTCAACACAGTAAGAGGTTATGTCGATAACCTTGAACTGAGAATACTTTTAATTGTCTCAGCGATCTTGTCTGCCAATGGACTTTTCTAAACGAGGAGATTGTATGGATTGACGGTAGAGCCTCAAATATATAGTTCATCTGAAAATTCAACTGGATTATTTATATCCTAGTTGTTTGAACAATTGCCTTTCTACTTTTTCTCCTTTTGCGAAACCCAATTCAAAATCAATATTGATTTCAAACTTATAATTTATATATACATTCTTTTGAAATGAGAGCTAACAAAATACAATACATGAAACATAAAGTCCCTAGCTGAGGTTAGTGCAAAACAGGGTACCATACTATTCTGGTGTATGATACCAGAGCACAGGGAAAAACCTCAGTAGAAAGAACCCTTTCTCGCCGTTTTTACAAAATTGAAACTTAAAACTATTCGAATAAATACCGTCAATATTTAGATACAAAATACTTAATTCATGCTCTTGGGCCTGGAGGGTTTAAACCAGGTATGGCATTCCAAGTGGTGATTTTTCGAATCTCCTGTTCTTCTAAGACCGCTACAGGACCCTATTGAAGGGTAATCATCTCCCATAGTTTTAAATAGCGGTATTTATTCCTAAATATCGATTTCAATTTCGGAATAATGATAAAAGTGAATAGAACGTAGTATATTCAACGAAATTCTGAATATTACTTGTCGTTTTTTGTTTATTTTTCAACTTTGGTATCTTCTATTGTCTAATGGTTTTCTTTTATTTTTCAGAGATGTTTTCACAAACTGGGTGGTCAGCAACAAGAACCAATCACAAAATTTTTCCACTGTTAAATAAACAATATCCTACTTAGGCTAAGAAAATGAGACATTTATAGAAAGCAATACCAACCAATTGTTACTTTGAGCCATACACTAAAAATTGTGAAAGCAAATATAGAAGAAGGCAAAGTTTAGACTACACCGAATGAATTCATTGAAGTTCAATACAAAATTAATGTTTTAAAAGAAATATTTTGATACAATAGATTGGAGGTAAACTTCAATCCATGGATGTGTGTAGTTCAAAGTTCAATAAAAAAAGAATTTCTTGTGAGTACGGAAATTGCAATGTGTGCAACAAGTGAAAAATCTGAGGTTTCATTGAAATAGTATATAAATAGTGTATTAAGAAAGTTGTACATAATGAAGATATTGGAAAATGATAATCAATTCCTAGCACCAGAGAGTGGTCGAAAAGTATATGTATTTGAGAAAGCAATAGAAGAGAGCAATACATTAAAGGAGTCCGATAATGTGGGGATCTAAACGGGCAGGTTGATGAAAACATCAAATTCAAATTTCATTAAAGTTATAGATTATTGAAAAATGTTGTTTTAGATTTTTTAATTTTAAATATGTAATGTATTTATTGTTTTTTAAATATTACTCTTAAACTTGGATCTCTTGTTAATAAAATAATGATAACATCAAATATTTTTTTTCATCATTACCTTAAATTTGTATATACGAGACGATTCCTAACATGACTCAACATGTTATAAATTTAAACGATTTGGTTACCTTAGTTCTCATCAGTCCTGCCCAGGGTGCAAGTGGAACAAGGAATACAAATATTCGTCTCTCTAAATAAAATGCAATACCATTAAAAAGATTTGGAATATTATTCCTAGCGTACATAAAGTTGTATATTAAAAATTATAATCTATTCGATAAATAATTTGTTAACTGAAAATACGTGCTCTATAAAATGCATGAGACTTCCCACACCCTCCTTGAAAACTCGTAGATAGAAATATCCAAAGTACATAAATTGAAAAACATGGATACGATAATTTAGTTTATTCTTATTACAATGATTATTATTATTAGATAGGTATTTGTTGTTGATGGAAATTATATTTTCCGAGAACTGTGAATAGACCGTTTTCTTGCGTGAATGCCATCGAGCGATTGAGATGACTTCAAAATGCATTTATATAATCGTGTTCCCAAATGTCTCTGTTCCTTGTACTGATTACTATCAGCCCTTTTCTTCCTATGGGAAAATTTTCGTGTTCGTTTAAATTTAATGTGCCATCATGATGTTTTAGGAATAGACTCGGAAATATCTATTCATATGAATTCATTCAAACCAATCAAATATTACATTGAAACTTACCTTATATAACAGTTAAGAAAACGGATCACCAAGATAACTTCACGTCTTGGAAAGAATCGCCACCTTTTAGTTTATGAATTTTACTTGTAAATGTAACTATTTGTTGAATAAAATAAAAATATCATAATCAGTATGATGAATTCAAGATTTTCCGCGAAATAAATTCCATAGAAGATATAATTAACGTATTTGAAATTCAAATCGGTCACAGAAAAATATCGAATCTCATTTTTCAGAGGAATTTGGACTCTGCTATCAAATCAAAAGGATTCTTGCAAATCTTCAAACAATGTCAAGTTACATGAAAAAATAATCTAAAATTCTTCATGTATATTTTAAGAAAGTTATAGTTATTTGAACCTATGCAGGAATCTGCTTTCCAATATTTTCCTGAAAAGTCCGCATAAATTGAATAACTGGAAATACAGGTTGTGAAACAATGAAAAATGATTATTCAGTTTTTGTTGTGTAATATTTGACTGGTGTTTTGTCACATTCCCGTGAGATATTTGTTATTTTAACTTTTGAAGGAATGTAGAAAATTTTCCCGAGTAGGTACTGATCAATTATTTTTATATCATTGACCAATCAAAGTGACGCTTTTTTGTCGATGTATATAACTTAGCACTTGTTACTTTATTGTTATCAATGTGAAAGATGAGACAGGTTCCGTTTTGTCTTTATACACACTTAGTATTAACTACAGAAAGTGGTGAAGGATGTATATTTGTGAATATTAAGGACCGATTTGTTAAGCCTCGAATTGTTTCAAACAGTATTGTTTATAAAGTTTGAAGTATTGATTGAAAATGTATGGATTAAACATTCCATCATTGAGAAACCACATCAGTATTTTTCGCTAAATTATTTTAAAGTGTGCTGTTTGAAACTTTTTGAATATTGAGAACTGTAAATTTACGTAGATAAGTATATTTGATAATTGTTTTGGAAATTTTTCGTTTTATTATTGTGTTTTTGTTTTTTATCTGGACAAATGTTATTCGAATCAAATAACCCAGTTACTTCTCCAGATTAGACTATGAGAATAATAGATATTTAATAAAAATCTCTACATGAGCTTTAAGAAAGTATGGAGTACAATTTTATGTTTCACTATTACATTGTAAATATCTCATATTTTATCCAGACAAGCACACAACCTATACAACTATGTAATCAATTAATATTTAAAATAAATAGAACTACTCAAACGGTGTTTCACTCACCTGAACCATCCATTTTTTGCTGCATCACTTAAACTGTTTGAAAAAGTCCCAGATACGCGAGCAAATGAAACACAGTCCGATTCCAGCGCCATCTAGGCGGATCATCGGTAAATCTGAACTGTAAATATTTCATGAGGAAAACGAAAGTAGTGAATTAACAGAAATAAGTTCTGCAATCACAAAATATACACATTGGACAGAAGTGCAACAAAAATTATTCTTTTTTGGTGAGGTTTAGCGGTACTTCATTAATTTATCAGTTTTACTTGAAAGAAATTCAATAAATTGAAGTGCAGGTACCGAAACTAGGTAGGTATTCACCTGTTTTTGAGTTGTTTTCTTTCATTTCCTAGAACTGCCCTTTTTTTAGTAATTTTGTATTACCTACTACCTAGTTACCAGTTTCATGAAACTTTTTTCCATGAAAATTTGTCAAGTAGGTCTATTTTTTCATGAATATAATAAACTTGAAATGACTAAACGATTTTTCCAACTCGCTGAGGTCACAAAGTTTCCCATAAGTGAGGTTGAGCAAAAGACTACACCTTTCGTGAAATGTTTCTCATTATTATTGGTTTTTTGGGCGGCAAATAAACACTTGAAGGATATAAACACTTTATCTTAATTAAAATAAAAATTAAAGTCATAACATTCAAATATTTTCTGACGATGGGTTACCACCATTTGGAGGACTTGGAGTGGAACTCACAGAGCTCAAAGTTTCTTCTTTAATTTTAGTTTTATTTGGGTCCTTCTCTTTCTTCTCCTTACCATGTTTATGCTCATGTTTATGTTTGTGCTTATGCTTATGTTTCTTTTTATCCTTCTTTTTCTTCTTCAACTGAAAAAATATTGTTTTTATGTTTTTAATGCAAAAAATACCATTTGTTTTATTTACCTTAGTTAGATCATCCTTCTTTAGTTTTATTTCACCATCAGGTTTGAACATGCCGGGCTCGAAACCTACAGGACCGCATAGTCCCATTCCAGGTAAAGAAACAGAGTTGTCTGAATAATATTCTTGCTTAACGGCTACATTTCCACTTGATTCCATATGCAGATCTAGAGGCTCCTCCTATGAAAGAATTTGAAGAAAAATATATTGACCACGATAAAACTGGTTTTGACTTGACATTCTTAATTTTATCATTCCTTTCGTCAACCTTTGGTAAATATCGAATTTCGGTAACCAGCAGATTTCGACCATATTTTGGTGTCATTGTATTCATTGAGTCTTCCTGAACAACATTAGTGAAACCAACAGGTGAAAATCTGTCTTAGTTAAGAAAATATGGACACCCAAAGTTCTAAGAATGTTCCATTTTCACGTAACTTTTTTCACTATAAAACCACAAATTCACTCCTCCAATTTAGTCCATAAATCACCTTCGAACATTCAAATAACTATTCCATTAGTTTCATTTTAGGTATATTCAATTATTAATGAAGAAACATCGAAATTCTAGACGCACATATCCACAAATTCTAAGAAAAGCCCGTCGTTTTTAATGGTAGATTTGGCACTGCCGCAGATTGATTCGCGCGAATATGATACGATGCCTTTCCGTAATTCCCGCCATCATTTCATATGTCACTCGCCGAAGGGTGGAGCGGTGGTGCCAAACTTACCATGAAGAACGGCGGGCTTTCCTTAGAATTTGTGGATATTTGTGATACCTCTAGAATTTCGATGTTACTGCATTAATTATTGAATATACCTGAAATGAAACTATTCTAATGGTTATATGAATGTTCAAAGGTCATTTATAGACTAAATTGGAGCAGTGAATTTGTAGCTTAATTCATAGTGAAAAAATCGACGTGAAAATGGAACATTTTTGAAACTTTGGGGGCCCATATTTTCTAAACTAAGACAGGCCGCCACCTGTTGGTTTCACTTATGTTGTTCTCAATTAATACAATGACACCAAAATCTGGTCGATGTCTGCTGGTCACCGAAATTCGATATATTTACCCAACCTTTTGTTAGATGTGTTCAAAAATATTCTCATTCTTCAACATTTCACAACATCATATTGAAACAAAATATTTCAGTTTTTAAGGGATTCTAATAACTTTTTTTTTATGAGTGGTCAGTACCCCTCATCATATATTTTCTAAACTCAGATCAATCAACAACATCTTTATTGATCTGAGGTTAAAATGTAAAGAGATTCAGGTAAATAAAATGAACGAATTCTACCTCATGTTGATAACCTCTGAGTACACCTTGAATGAACCTGAAATAATGCCTCAATTACACTCAGCCCTTCCTACTGCCGCTCGCGTTGTCGGCAGTAATTCTCGAAATACTTTTGTGACAGTATTGAAGGCAGTGAGCATTCACACTCTGCTGCAACATTTCCCTTGCGACCAAGTGTCGGCAACGACGGACAAAGAAATTCCACAGCAACCTAGTTAAATTTAATCACTTACAGCTGTTCACGCTGCCGGCCAGAGTACAGAAAGAGTAGCAATGGGAGGCAGCAGGGAAGTGTAGTGATTACATTCTCGCGCTGCCCACTTCCCTGCTCGCTGCCATGGAAATGAGCTGAGTGTAATCGGGGTGTAAGAATTTTGTTCATCAGTTACCTTGATCAACTTCTCATCCGTAACAATCACATCCGTCATCATATCTACTTGCTCTTCTATGACCAAACCGCTGGCCAAATCTTTCTGTGAGTCCACAAATGATTTCAAACCGCTACAAGAAGGAACTGGCGATTTTTCTTTCTTGAAAACGGACGTGGAAGGTTTATTAAAATTCTTCATCGATTCGGCATCAGCTCTATGTCTTTCCAGACTCATAATACCTTCCAATTCAGGCACAGGCAAACAAAAAGGCTTCTTAGTGCCATAGAAGGCGTAATAAATGTCCACCATGTCACATCGTAAACGTGAATCGTGTGAAAACATGCCGCTGAAAGTAGAATTGTTGGAGTTTTACAAAAAAAATTTTTTCAATTTTTTTTTCAATTTTTTCTTATTCTCAGAATTTTTGCTTAATATCAGAATTGTTTGAGGTCTAGAAAACTTTTTAAAATGCTAACTTCTCACTTTATATTCGTCCAAAGACGTTCGACTAAATTTGGCTTGTCCAGTTTATGCCTTTGGGCTCTTCTGAAGGGAGGATTTTGGATAAGCATGCCTGCAAGTTTGTGCTTGAGGCCTGGGTCTGGATCGTTCTCCAGCAGATCAAATAGGAATTCCAGATCTTCCATTTTGCCGTCTGCTTGAACGAAGTCTACCAAGCACTCAAGGGCAGCTATTCTAACATCTGAAACAATTACTAGTTAGCTTTCGAGCATAATCTCATAATAAAATCCTTCAATCAGTTACCATTCGGTTTACAAAGTGATAGTTGAGAAGAAAGGGTTTGGAGAGATACAGACAAGCTGGGAGGGGATATAATGTTCATCAAGAGTTGAGAACTCACCAATATACTGTCCATATCCTGCATAGAACTTGAACAGCACAGATTTACTCGGCAGATGCCCATATTTTTGAAGATTTCTAATAGCCTTCAAGCATGCACAAGATACTGTATACCTATATGTTGGCAATACTTTCTCGAGGTTCAAGTATCTTGTTATCTCCTCCAAAATGGCTTTAGTATCAGTACTCAAGTTTTCTGGTGTTATAGGAGCTCCTTGTTGCACAGAAACTACCGGAGTGACCTATAATACAATTTTCTGTGAAAAATAACCTTAAATTAATGTATGTCATAGTCCTACCGTTCTTCCCAGGGCTTCCACTAAAGTCGCTCTATAATAATTATCGCTGTAACGGTTCTTGGAATTATCATTGTACTTGAAGAGGTCCATCAGAAATCGGATAACTTCTGGTGGACAAATTTTGTGAGCATTTCTCAAACCTGACATAGCTAGCGGAATGGTTTTCTGAAGATAATAATGTTGAAAATTCGTGAAACTGTTCTGTTTTATGATGTGAGGAGCGGCAAAGGAACCGAACAATTTTCTGAAAATAGCAAGCATCGCAGGTGGTCCAGCCCAATTTGCAACCATTGCATTAGCCACCTAAAACGAGAAAAATGTGTAAATAAAGGGGTTTTCCAATAAGAGGTGTTATTTTGAATAGCCCGCTATTTCGGTAGATGTCACGTTTGGAGCTGTCATTTTTTGACATTTGACGAGTAGAAACTACGCCATTGATAAAAAAGGAACGATAGCTTCAAGAACGCGCTGAAATTATTAAAATACATTATAAGAATGGTGGAAATTTGGCAGAGACGGTTCGTAAAACTCGGACATTTTTGGCATACGAGCCACAAAAGCAACGAAACCATTGATCTTTTGCGGGAAAATTTTGTGATTTAACACCTTGCGACTTCTTCCTTTGGGGCCACGTGAAAGAGAAGGTCTACGCCAATAGCCCAGCGTCGATTCAAGACCTCAAAGATGGAATTCGTGAGGCTACTTTGCGATTTGGTTATGGAATTTTCATTGAAAGGATGTGGTCCTGTAAGCGTGATTGCAGTAGTCATTTGGCTGATGTTATTTTCCACTATTAACGGCATAGCTTCTTCTTTATAATGAAATAAAAATCCAATCATTTATATTGAAAAATGGCGTTTTTCTTTGAATATGAAAATAACACCTCTTATTGGAAAACCCTTTATAACCAAAAATGATATTTCAGACAGAGCGTCATATCATTCAGACCTTTCTCTCTACACTGAATCAACCAAAAGCTCAAAACAGACATACAACCTCTTTATGGACTCTTCAAGTGTTGGGCCAGTACAGTTTCGACGCTTGAATTCGACATTTTTTGTTTTTTCTCAATGAATAGTTTCCTCTACCCTTGTATTTCTTAAAATCAATATGTTTTTGCGAAATCCTACCTTTGTGAGACACTGGGCAGCTCTGCATCGTACCTCCCAGTAACAATGTTCGTTTTCTATTGTATCGGTTAAAGCCATTCTTGTCGGAGGAGTGGGGTATCGTTCGAGAGCAACTATAGCTTCTATCTGTGCTGTTACATCCCTTTCGTGTCTAAGCTGATACTGCCACTGATAATCGGGTTGTTCAATAACAACAGATCTCAAAAGAGTCATTTCTGGATCTAACCTTATCCACAGAACAGGTGAATCACTTGAAACAAAATACAAAAAAAGGTAACTTCTGCGACCTAGAGTTTTTAATGAAGTAGAATTTACCTATTTTATTATTCAAACTGTTTTCATACTTTGTTTTTTTTCTTGATGTTTTGGCAAGTATTCGGTAAACATCTCAACAAATGTTTATTTGAATTTATGGTTTTCTATTCTTGGAATTTTAGATTCAGCAAGCATTATTAGGAATCTTTAAATTAGAGAAATATTTTTCCGAGAAAAGTAAAATTTTAGTAGAAGACTCCTCACAATTTTTACTGATAAGTTACTTTCTTTAGAAGTTACACTATTTTCGAGAGAATTCCTGAAGATTGCTGAATCAACCTTGCAAAACCTGCCAAAACTTGGGACACATATAGTCCGTTCACGAAAGTTTGAGCGCATAGTAGGCGTTTGTTAATTCATCTGAAGTTGGCAGTATTTGCTGTCATAACGTAAAATAAAGTCACCGTTGCCGAATGTACCCGGCATCGTCCGACGAGCTTGCGAGTCATCAGAGAACTCTATGCAATATTGACAACATTGCGTATCAATCTGACAAAAAATAAACAACATAACCTAAAATTTTAATATACACAGTGGAAAATGCCAAATTGTCATGGCCAACCGACAGCTCAAACTTTCGTGAACGGATATATTTTATTATTCAAACTATTATAATAGTTAATTTCTTTTGAAGTTCCAATATTTTCGAGAGAATTCCCGAAGATAGCTTGCTAAACTGGGCAAAACCTGCCAAAACTTGGGACACATAAATCATTCACAACAAAAATTGATACATTGATAGTAATGCTTAGCCAACTTTGATCAGAAAAATAAAAATGACTTGAACAGCCGAAATGATAATTGATAATAATAATAGGGAAGGACTCACTCCATAGCACTCAAGTCCATGTCAACCTCTTCCCCTGTACAAAGTGGAATTTTCTTCTTCTTGTTTCTCCTACTTTTCGAGTGGCAAGTGATGTCCGATTTCACCACCGTATTTTCAATCTGAAGCATATGTTTAAAGGTTCCATCAAGTTCCTGTAGGGTAACTAGAAGGGGTCCTACGTATTTTCTGATACCTAGTTGTGAAGTGGCATCTTGACGTATTTCTAATTCTATCGTATTCCTATCATGAACAAAAATATTACAGAAGTTAAAGAAATGAAAATAATCGACGAATGTCCAATTTGAATTTATTCAAGATTTAGTTACAAACCTTTTCCTGTTGAAATTTGAAGTAAGATGGAACTTAGCATGGCCTCCAGTTCTCACCCATTGGTCGATAAAAACCTCCATGTCTTTTCCTGTTACTGTGAATATTGCCTTAGTAAAGACATTTGTGCTTATCAACATGTGGCCCCACAAACAACTCCTAATTTTTTGAGTGGCTGCATTCATTGCCAACGATAACTGTTTGTTGAATACCTGGAGAATATATTATAAGAATAATAATCATGAATAATCAAATACAATGACGTTAATGACTTTTCATTTGGACTAGTTATGTACCATTTGCTAATGTCATACATGGGATATTCAAAAGTAATGGTGGAATCACTCATATAGTTCGTTCACGAAAGTCTGAGCTGTCGGTTGGCCATGGAAATTTGGCATATTCTACTGTGTATATTAAAATTTTAGGTTATGTTGTTTATATTCTTGTCAGATTGATACTCAATGTTGTCAATATTGCATAGAGTTCTCTGATAACTCGCAAGCTCGTCGGACGAGGCCGGGTACATTCGGCAACATTGACTTTATTTTACGTTATGACAGCAAATATCGCCAACTTCAGATAAATAAACAAACGCCTACTATGCGCCCAAAATTTCGTGAACGGACTATACGTGAAAAACCGTAATATCTGACTTCAGCAATAAGATAACTCATTTGAATGAGATTTGGAAAACTTTTTTTTATAGCCGCTACAATTCAAATGTCGCTAACATCGTTTTTATATCAAATGAGAGTTTTTTTAGTTATATCAGAGACAATATTTCGACACAGGTGTCCTGCTTTACTTACTTTTGTTGCTATAATGTCTGATATTACAAAAGCGTAACATCTCAGTTTTAAAACAAATAACAATAGACTTTTTTCACCAGATTTGTAAGCGAATGAAAATTTTCAATTTAATGTAATAATGTGGTAAAAGATTTAATTTGTTTTGGTAATCATAGCTATCCTGCTTTACTTACTTTTGTTGCTATAATGTCTGATATTACGAAAGCGTAACATCTCAGTTTTAAAACAAATACCAATAGATTTTCACCAGATTTGTAAGTGGATCAAAACGTTCAAATTTAATGTGATAATGTGGTAAAGGATTCAATCTATTTTGGTAATCATAAAAAAATTGTTAAATCTTACTTGTAGAAGTAACTCTTGTCCGATTCTGTGTTCCAACATCCTCATAACCAACATTGACTTCTTGTGAAGAGCTTTCACATACATTGGAGACATCGTATGAAGATTTCGATTTGAGAAATAGAATTTTTCCTCTGGCTGTTGACTACTACTAGTTTGAGGAGTGTTTACACCAACCGGAAGAGGTTGCGGTGGTTGACTCGGATCTAAAAATGAAAATATACCATCATTATACTTTGTATTAGCAACGAACAAATATAATCGAGAAAAAATCAATTAAAAAACACAATTAAGCAATTAAAAATATTTCTTGATAGGAACAAAGCTAAAAAAAAACACTGCATAATCTTAATTTCTTCTCAATTTGGTATTATCTGGTTTGAAATTCAACTGTATTTTGCTTGAATTGAACTGAGAATTCAATGTCGAACGAAATTTTTTGGAATTTTAGCTTACCCAAAACGATGCCTCCATATTTTTCCTCATATTGCACAACTTCTAGCAGCTGAGTTTGCACAACTGCCCTATAATAATTATTTCCAAAACTTTTTCTGCAGTATAAACCGCAGAGATACTGGCTGATACCCTTGTTTAACCACATATCCGACCAATTTTGCATCGAAATGAAGCAACCAAAGAATTGTTCAGCTACAGCTTGCGCCATAATCCTTCGGGACTCAAAAACTTGATCAATAATAACACCAGAGTGTAAAAGATTTACACTCAAGATACTCATTGTTGCATATGATCTGTAGTCTTCGTCTGCCTCGTCTACAAACACTTGTTTGTAACAGCTATATGGGTATCTGAAATTTGAGGAAAAATAAAATGAAATGGATGAAAAATTGGGACAAAAAAGGATGATAAAAAGTTATCAAACATTGAGAACTACCTCGTCAGTTTTTATATTTTGTAAATTGATTTGTAAATATCCAAATATTTCAATTTGGAGTTCCCCATTTAAAGAGCGAAATCTTAGGAATTTTTTTCAAAAGTATCCAAATACCAAAAAAACGACAGGAATGCTGGTTTCTTGACTATAAGATTGCTAAGTTCAGTTTTGTTCACATAACTAATAATCAAGATATTGGAATTTCAAAATGGTTATGCAAAATTCAACAGTTACAAGAATTAGTGCATAACTTGGCAACACTGCAACATAGAATAATCCATACTAATATTATAAATGCGAAAGTAACTCCGTCTGTCTGTCTGTACTCTTTCACGCCCAAACGGCTGAACGGATTTTGATGAAATTTGGTGTATGGTGATAGATGATAACCTAGAAATGGTCATAGGCTATAAATAATCACGCCATCGTTCTTAGGCGATGGGCAGTAGGCAGATAACTAAATTGAGGTGATTTTTAGTCGTTTTTGTTGGGACTTTTGCTCTTTCACATCTAAACGGCTGAACAGATTTTGATGAAATTTAGTAAGGTAATAGATGGTTACCTAAAAACGGATATAAGATCAAAATGCTCACGTCATCGTACTTAGGGGGTAGGAAGTAGGCAGAAAACTGAATTGAGTTAGTGATTTTTTTATAGTTTTTGCTGGGAGTTTTGCTCTATCATGCCTAAACGGCTGACCGGATTTTGATGAAATTTAGTTAGGTGATAGATAGTAACCTAGAAAAGGATATGGGCTTTTAATATTCATGCTATCGTACTTAAGGCGTAGGCAGTAGGCAGAAAACTAATTAAGTTAATGATTTTTAATCGTTTGTTTTAAAAGTTTACCTCATTCAAGCCTTAACGTCTGAACAGATTTTTACAAGACTTGGTTAATATAAAGATAGGATCCTAGGCACGTACACAGGCTACTTTTTACGGCGGGAAAATACCTCATTCCCGCGGAAATCTAGCGTGATCGTGTCAAGAAGCGCATGACGCCATACCTACTGAAATGATTTTGATGTTTTTTTTAACTGAGTGTTACTAAGACTTCAAGTTAGTATTTGATCACTTTTCTAACTAAATAAAATTTCAATGCAACTGTCTTTATTCAACAGTTTTACTTGGATCGAATTACCGTGCAAAGCCGGGGCGGGTCGCTAGTTTGATATATAAATGAAAAAATAGGTAGTTCCATTTGAAATAAGAAAGTAGATATGCGTTTTAAATAGATGTGGTAAAACTGTCAAAAACTTTTAATAGGCAACGTTAAAATGAAAACGCTGTTTTTAACTATCAAAAAAAGGGAACAAAGATACTTTTGGGATATTTCTATTCAGTATTTTGCAGGAATAGCTGTAAAAAAAATTGTAAAAGTACCTACTCACCTGTTTGACATTGTTTCTTCATAAAACTCAAAAGCCTCATGGACATACCGCGAAGTGACCTTCAAGAGAGGCATCAAATGTGGTAAACAGAAATGGGTGACTTCATGCATAAAAGGGTCAACTAGAACTTCAAAGTGTCCTACAGCCAACGAAATGTTCGGTGCGCAAGTTGGCACATTCAAAGTATAGTGGTAAGTCTTTCTTCTCATATCTGGGGTAAACACAACCTCTATGAGGTCTCCGTTTGAAACTGCTGTCATATCTTCATCAACTGTGAATTCTAATTTCCAAGTGCATACTTCAGCGTAGCTGTCGACACAAGGAAACCATAATCTTGTAGAATTTTGGTGCCCATGGGTGAACAAATGTGCGGCTTTCTAAAATATGCAAAATAAAATAAGTACTGATAATCCGAAATATTATCATGGAATTTCTTACTTCCACATTGGTTCCTTCCCTTTTTGGAGGCACTACAAAATGGATTCCACCTTGAGGCTGCTCTAGAGAAAACTCTATTCCAACTCTCAGTGCTGTTCCTTCAGCAATCAAATGCGATGCTTCAGGCGGTACAGTAATGACCAATTCACCTGCGTTATTATCAGGGTCTACTTTCAGAGCTGCACTCAAGTGGTGTTGTGAAAACTTCTCGAGACTCCTCCTAAAATAACATATGTATAATCGGTGAAAGAAACATAAGGAAGCATAACATACGTCTCTGAATCTGTCTGACATACATCCAAGAATGGATCGAAATATTGGAAATGTGCTTCATATTCCTCATTTAGCGTAACTCTATAAATCCGACACTGCTTGGCATTAAGCTTTATTTGTCTTAAATTGTTGCGGTCAGGAACAACAGTGAGTTCTACACATCCCTGATGAAAAATTATTGATTACTGTTGTGTTTTATTAGATTTGTGTATTTTACTTACTATAATACTCTTCCTTTCAAAACTTATTCCTGTAAGACTGACTAATTGATGGGCTGTAAAATAAAATGCTTGGAATGAAAATATATTCAATGAATATAAATGAAAATACTTATAATTTGAATGGGCGGCAGTTGTCACCGGTGGTGCGTTCGTTACTCATGTTGGGATCTGAGTTATTTATAACTAAATTGTAGCAGAAAAACTCATTTTTCAAAGCATCCAGCTCTTCCTTTTAGGAAGTGTAAAAACATTTATTTTGTTTACTAATAAAAGTTTTAGGTTATGATATTCTGACAGCTGTCACAATCCTGGAGTCATAGAAAAAAAGTTCTTGTTCTATTTTGTAGTTGTAAGTGGTATGTTCAGATGCGATGCGTTCAAGAAGCCATTTATGAAGAATGAATGAATTCAAATTTTCAGAGTAGGTTCAAGTATCCAATAGAACAAAGAATTCATAAGATATTCAAATTTTATGATAATTTTTCCAATTCACAAAATCACAAAAGTTTCTGACTTCACACCTGGTTTCTCTAAAATTAATATATTCGTAGGTTTAATTAATTAATTATCCATCAAAGATAATGGTCGTCAGACATGCGTTTAGATTTTCCAAATTTGAAAACATATACATTTCAGAAAACTGAAAAAAGGCTAAGCCGTTAGGAAATTCTTATATTCCTGACAAAAAATCAAGTGCTTTCAGCTGTTAGTGTTCGTTTTCAAACATTTATATGAATTTTCGTAATTTTCTCTCGATTTATTTGGCAATAATTTTAATGTAGCAGTATTCACTTCCTCAACTACCTCTGGAGAAATCTTAGGAATGGAAATTCCATATCTAAGCATTTTACTTTCGATAACAGAGAAAACCAGCAATTAAATTCATGTGCGTCAAGTTTGAATATTTAAATTATATGCTTTTCCTTTGTAACCCAAGTGATATAATTGTGAATTTCAAAGGCCCATTTATAGTTTTTTAATCGACTAGGGTATTAAAGACAGCGACTAATGGTCAAGATATTTTAACGCGTGGGCGGAGCGAACGCGTAAATAGTTCGATACTATTAGTCGCTCGATTAATAGCCGAGTTGATTACAATATTTTTCCGAGTACCTCAATATGAATTGTGTATATATTGATTGAAATAGATTCTCATTTATCACAAGACTTACATTTGACATAATGAAATTTCTATGTATCTGTTCCAGTATAGTTTTGACATTTCTTGTAGTGTTCTGAATACTTTGAGAACGATTGCCATGAGGATGTCACATTAAAATAGCAGAAATTGAGCTTCAAATGGGGTAATTAATGATCAATTTCGTACACATTAAAATCGCCGTTTATTTTGAGGTCCACCAAATAGTTATTTAATCAACTAGGTTATTAAAGACAGCGACTAAAGGGTCAAGATATTTTAATAGTTCGAGACCATTAGTCGCTCGATTATAACCGAGTTGATTACAAGATTTTTCCGACGATAACGATAATGAATTGTGTATGAATTCATACATTTGTCATAATGAAATTTCTATGTATGTTCCAGTAGAGTTTTGACATTTCTCGTAGTGCTTCTGCATACTTTGTGAACGGTTGCCATGAGGATTGCACATTAAAATAGCTAAAAATAGAGCATTAAAATGTGTCATTAATGCTCAATTTCGTACACATTAAAATCACCTTTCATTTCGAAGTCGGCGGAAAAAGTATATTAGTAATTTTATTACTAAACTTGATTTTTTTAAAATTGATTGATATCTGTCGAATTGCCGAACAATAGTGTACGTTCTCCTCGTAGGAAATGTTATATTCCTGGACTCTTTTTTTTTTCTGTAGGTCGATTTCTCCCAACACAAAACAAAGACGGGACACACCAATATGGCCGACTTCGAACTTTTTAAACGTTGAATTTTATTATTTGTGCCTCATGTCTCATGTCTTGTTCATTTTCTATACAGTTTGTAGTAGAAAGATATTCAGTGTTAGTTTTAAAAGGTTTCTTATTCAGTGAATGGGTGCTCTGATGAATCCAAAAAAATTCCCGCCACAAGTTGCCCATACAAATATGGCCGCCGATTTATGTGACACTTTTGCATCAAGGGAGATAATATAGGATATGCTCCCTCCCCTTCCTTCAACTCCATAGTAGGGCGCATCTGACGTTTTAGCAGAAGCTTCTAACTCCAGGTCAGAGATTTTCTCGAATTTTTTTTGAATTGGGGAAACCTTCAGAATATCATTACATATATCGCTTCCCTCAAAACTTGTCTAGGATGGCCTTAGATCATTTTAAGACGTCTAATATCGATTAGACTGATGATCATATTTTTCTATATTTGAATATTAAAGTCGTCCAGAGACATGCTGTTTCAGAGTAGGTGTATTCATCTACCGATTCACATTCATGGTTTAAATTCATCCAAACACATGTATAAAATACGCTAATTATCATACAAAGACAGCGTTTCAGTGCATAGACACCAGACACCCCAGTCCCGCGCCATGCATCTTAACTTAAGACAAGACTTAAGTAAGAAACCAGACAACACCGCCCAAGTAGAGTCTCTTCCCCCGTTCAGCTCCAAACCCACTCAACTGTCAACAATGCCTATGAGGCAACAGTTGGTCCTTCGATCCGGATCAAAACACAGACACGTTTCGCGCTCGTCGGGTTCAACTCCGTGGTCGTCGTTATGTGTCGGATTTAACCTAACTTTTGTGTTTACATTCGTTGTTTTTCCTAGTTACGGAGGTTTTTCGCCCTATTATGCGGTGTAGGGCGCTACACAGATGTCTCGAGATGGTGAAAAGGTGATTTTCGTCGAGGAAAACGACAACATGAACTTTAGAAATCGAAAATTATTACAAACTGTGACAGTGGCAGTTTTGTTGGCTTATTCTATTTTGTTGGTTTACCAGAGTTTTTCTACTGGAGTTATAGATCATGAGGTGATTATTGCTATCTGTTAACAATAAGGCTGAGATTACAGAGCTTTTTGATAAGTATTTGCGAAGTGAAAGTGATATACATGTTATCTATATATATGTATATACAATGAGAAATTTGGAACTCGATTTGGAATTCAATCTGTTTTTATTTGATATCTTCTTTGGGTTTATCAGTAAATCTTTATTATTTAACCATTCGTTTTCTAATTAAAATTTGAAAGGACTGTTTGATAATGAAGTATTCTGAAATTGACACCTTTTCAGGTTTGTCTTATAAAAGTTGTACGAAATGTTATTTGAATTTTGGAAAAATAAGAACCGAAGTGAACCATAAAAAGCTTCAATTTGTTCGAAATGTGTGTTTAAATTTAAATTTTATAGTATGCATGTGGAAATCAATATCGAAAACATGGGGAGAGATTTTAATTAAATGTTGCAGAATAATTTTTGACTAGTTCCATTATAATTCAATAAAATGGACGTTAAAAAATTTTAAGATTGTTTGTTCTATTAGGAAATTATTTTTCTTCTTACAGTTCAAGTAATATTTAATTTAAAAATATTTTTTTAACTTTTATATGTCCCATATCTTGAAACATTATGAAAAAGAACATTCTCTAGTCATTCTCAATCATCTGAAAAAACAAAAGGTTAATGACGAAAAGGAAGTAATTAAAATAGTCGCAAACAATAGGATAATAAGATGTATCAACAAGCCTGCCATTCTCTTTAAAACAATAAAAGTCATTACTTATTCTTACTTAAAATACAATGCTGTTTGAATCATTCTTATCCAGTTTGTTTATCTCTTTGTTCTGTTTATTCGATGAAAAATATTTTCGTAGAACTAAAATTGAAGAGTTACAAATATATTTTAATTGTGACGCCACTGATTCATTTTGCGGGCCTAGTGTCACCTTTTGGTTCAAGTCGGAAAGAGTTATTTGAAGAAGGTGCAAAACATCAGTTCGCACTTGGCAAATATGCGGATATAATTTGAAGATTTCGAGGCATTCGAATTCTTAAGGTTGTTGCGAAACTTCAAGACTTTTAGGATTGCAGAATTGATGTCGACAAAATTAGCTATTGGGATCATTCTATAAGACTTGTTTTGGTTGTTTTATTGTCACATTCAAAACCTTTTATTAAGTTCAATTTTCTTGATATTCATCACTGTGTATAAGAATTATAATGTGCAAGTTTTTGTGAAATTTTGTAATGATCTGTTGATAAGAAAAAAATGTCGAAAAGAAATTTTGTCGAATATCATATATCAGGAATATTTTCACAGCTGTGAAATTTCACATAAATACAGTGAAACTTCTCTATAACGAAAGCGCTAAATCCACAGTTATAAAGAAATTTCGTTACTTATATAAATTTGTTTCTATAATCGGCAATGTCGCGGTCGACTTCACTGATAAATTTAAGTTTATCATTCAAACTTAAGCACTTCCTTTTAGACATTTTCGCACAACTTTTACACTAGCGTAATGGTTAGATTGAAACTAAACAGCCAGGGGTGTTTCGGAAGGATCTCTCTGCCCGCCATAATGATTTAGTTTAAGGTCGGTATCTATTTATTACTTACGTCCGGAAAAATTTTGGAAAAAACCCACCCTTATACTTTCTTACCAATACCCATTCAAAGAGTGATGTTCTTTGAATATTTCGTTATAGAGAGAATTTACTTCGTTTCAGAGGGTGTTTTTAATAAGGAATTTGGATTCAAGGTGCAATGTCTTGTACGAAATTCGTTATAGGGAAGTTCCACTGTGATATGCATTTTTATGTAATTCGTATTTCCATTTCGAAGAAAAATTTTGTTACGACTCCAAACTTACATTCAATATCATAGAAATGTGCCTGTTACGAAATACATTTTTAATACAGTATCCACTTCAGGTAAACAATTTGTGCAGAACAAAAGATGTCTTGTTTCAAGCAATAATTCTCAAGTTACAATGGTCATCATTTCTTGGGATCCATTTCACGTCAGGAAGTATCTAATAAACTGCCTGTCAATATTTATGAGGGTTCTCTTCTATAACTATTGAAAAATATATATCACTTCCTCTATCTTTGTGAATGCCCATGGTTTTCATGTCTCTTCCTTTGTCATGTCATAAGTAATTGGCAACATAATTGTTGCTTTAATTTTTTAATATTTTCACTAACTAATATTCACAGTTGGAAACGAGGTTTATATTAAGGATGAAACAAGTCAAAAATAACATAAATTATTCAGGGAGTCACAAAATTTTCAGTTAGTTTTATGAAAAGTGTATAAATTTGTCAAATTCAATGCGATATTTAATAAAAACTCGTCCAAAATTTCGTGAAATTGGTTACCTACCTATATAGTAGGAAATAAAAAAATGTTCTTGGAATATTACGATACTTTGATTCCTCGTCATCTCAATTTTTTTTCAATAAATTCAAATCTTTATATTTCCAAGGTGCTTACATTCATTTTTTGATCAGGAAAGATGAATTCGTAAATGAAAAAAATAACATCAATAATAGTTCACGGTATATACAAGTTTGAATGATCGTTATTCCAATATTAAAGAGCGCTCAAAAGCTTATGACTTGTGTGATGCTGTTTACAATAGGAGTTGACTTAACTAATGTCAACGAAACTCAAATACGTATTATATAATAACAAGAAGAATGAAAAGGACACAAAAATACTGTATTATTACAACTAAAGCATGTTTTTCTATAGAAAAAATACGATTCATTCAATTTTTTTTCAGAACATCGAACTCAGGTCAGATGATGAAAAAACCAAAAGTGTCAGGCAGAGGCTTCAAAGACGCTTATCTCGTGATCAAGTGAGCGACGCTGATCTCCAAAATTTGGAAGTTTTAGGTACGGTTCCGCCAAAGTTCGTTCCGGGTGAAGTGACCCAAGTTACAGTGCGACCTTTTACTACGGAACTGAACGATATGTTCATCAGTGTGAAGACCACCAAGCATTTTCATCAGGAAAGATTGCCGATAATACTGAAAACGTGGTTCCAGCTCGCCAAAGATCAGGTAAGATTATGGAAAGTCGAAGATCCCATCTTTATTCACTATTATCATAATATGTATTAAATATTGCCTAATTCTCTGTAGTTTTCCTTGTGTTATTTTAAATTGCCCGCTATTTCGGTAGATGTCACGTTTGAAGCTGTCATTTTTTGACATTTTAAAGTAGAAACTACGCCATTAATAAAAATGGAACGATACACGCTTCAAGAACGCATTGAAATTATTAAAATACACTATAAAAATGGTGAAAATTTGGCAGAGACGGTTCGTAAAACTCGAACAATTTTGGGTCGTCGTGAAGCACGTTGTCGGACCGCAATAAAGAAATTGGTTGAAAAATTCGAGCTGTTCGGGCAAGTTAGTGATGTGAAGAATAAAACCCCTGCAAGTCGCTCAAGAACAGCTGAGATTTTTGCTGCTGTAGCCGACAGTGTTCAAGAAAACCCAGGTTTGTCCATTCCTCGTCGTTCTTTGGAATTAGGCAAACCACAAACATCATTACACCGTATTTTGCATAAAGATCATCAACAACGTCGTGTCTTTGCTGATTGGGTCGTTGAAATGCATGAAAATGAGTCGGCGGAGTCATTGGACCTTACTTTTTTTAAAATGAGGCTGGAGCAACAGTTACGGTGAATGGATTGCGCTATCGAGAGATGATTTTTTATGGCCGAAATTGGATAGTATTGATCTGGAAAACGTTTACTTTCAACAAGACGAAGCTACGTCCCACACAAGCAACGTAACCATTGATCTTTTGCGGGAAAAGTTTCCGGACCGTGTTATCTATCGAAGAGGTGATCACAATTGGCCACCGTAATCTTGTGATGTAACACCTTGCGACTTCTTCCTTTGGGGCCACGTGAAAGAGAAGGTCTACGCCAATAGCCCAGCGTCGATTCAAGACCTCAAAGATGGAATTCGTGAGGCTATAGAGGACATAGGGCAGCCACTTTGCGATTTGGATATGGAAAATTGCATTAAAAGGATATGGTCCTGTGAGCGTGGTCGTGGTGGTCATTTGCCTGATGTCATTTTCAACTATTAACGGCATAGCTTCTTCTTTATAATGAAATAAACATCCGATAAGTAATATTGAAAAATGGGATTTTTCTTTGAATATCAAACTAACACTTCTTATTGGAAAACCCTTTATAACTTTTTAATGAATACTGCAAAAATATCTCGAGCGTAAGTGGTGGAGAACTGAGGCTCATATTCCGTAGATCCTGGGTTCGAATTTCGTCGCGTGAATTTCATAATAATCATCTCCCAAAATGACATGATCTCGGTTACAGCTTATTTCCCATGACACTATTGATTAAAAATATCGATCATCTTCAGTAAATACACCTCTCATAGTCAACCCCCTTTCTAATTAGTTCACCAATTGTAGGTATGGGAACCTCAAACCCATAAAATCTAATCAGGGCCAAGTCCACTCCTCAAATAGATCCGTGCGACTGATAATAATAACCAAGAGGACCAATTGACGCGTGTTTACCCGTGGGAAACAACCTCGTACCCCGACTAGCTTTAATTCTATTATTTGTTTCGTCGACCCCTATATTATGTTGCCGTCAAGCGACAAGCGGAAAAATCACTGCTCTTAATTCTGTCTGATGTCAATCTGGCACCCCTATTTTCGTCATTTTATCACTTCGGGTTTTAACATCCTAATAAAAACTAATGAAATGTCGGGGGCTGCGTTTGGAAGTTCGTAGAATGGACAGTAGATGGCGGTGGTAGGTATAATGGGTTCATATTGATTTTCGCGATGTATTATTTTTATGGGACTATTATTCGGTGTGTGATGGATATAACACGTTATATTTATTAGTTCTTGCGTGTGTCAGTCTCATATGTCATTATCGGATACTTAAACTCGTTTTATTCTCGAGATTTTTTTCATTAATTATTGTTTTTTTCAATGAAGTTTTCTCCATTTATGAAATAGTTATTTAATCAACTAGGTTATTAAAGACAGCGACTAATGGTCGAGACCATTAGTCGCTCGAGTAATAACCGAGTTGATTACAAGATTTTTCCGACGATCTCAATATTTATTGTGTACGAATTCTTGATTGAAATACATTTTCATTTTGAACAAGACTTACATTTGACATAATAAAATTTCTATGTATCTACATTCTAGTAGAGTTTTGACATTTCTCGTAGTGCTTCTGAATACTTTGTATTGCCATGAGGATTGCACATTGAAATAGCATAAATTGAGTATAAAAATGGACCATTAAAAATCAATTTCGTACACATTAATATCCCTTTTTTATTTTGAGATCGACGGAAATATCTCATAAATGTTTTGAAAAAGCCCAATTTTGGGTCTTGTGTTATGAAGGTTTTCCTATAGGGATGATGCGATTCAAAATGGTTGTAATGGCAACACTGCGTTTCATTTTTTTGGCATTTCTGATGTCATTTATCTTCAGTATGGGTTATACCATTTAACCATGGAAAAATACACGCTTCAACAACGTTCGGAATTGTGCAATTGTTTTATCAAAATCAGTGTTCAATTGTGAAAACTGATAGACATTTAAAAAGAAATCATGGACGACATTATTCAGTAAGTCTTCTCATTTTTCGTAGTATTGTGGACAAATTTGAAAGTGGATTTTTTGAATAGCAGCATTATATCCTGACAAAGTCACTATGTGGTGTGCAATTCATGACAGTGGAGTGACTGGTCCATGTTTTTTCGAAGAAAATGAAAGAAAAGTAGCAGTTACATTTATTTTGTCTATGGAGAACAATACAGAACGATGTGAACTAGATTTTTTTGCTTCTGTTATTGAGAATTATCTGGAGGATATGTGGTTTCAACAAGACGTTACCACCTGCCATACAGCCACCTCAACAATCGATTTATTGAAACAAGATTTGGTGATGAAATTATCTCAAGAAATGGTCCAGTTAAGCATCCTCCCAGGTTTAACACCTTGTGATTTCTTTTTTCGGGGATATGTTGAGTCAAAAAATTATGCTGATAATCCAGCAACAACTGATCAATTAAAAATCAACATTGAACATCTTATCGATGAAATTCAGCCGAATTTATGTGGAAAAGTGTTAGAAAACTGGGTTTACAGCAAGCACTACGTAGGAAGAAGTCATTTGAATGATGTTATTTTCCACACATGATGGTATAATCATAATGTAACCGTTCTACAATTTCGTGGCTTGTTTTCGAATCTTCAACTCGTGCATACTCGTGACATGAAAAACAAGGTCCACAAAACTCTTGATCCCACTTTTCCCGTTTTTTTCTCATGTACCGTGGCAGTGTATCAAAAGATCAAGTGTTATGTATTCAACGTGTATGTACGATGTCTGAACAAAAAGGTTATTGAACAAAACATTGCTCCCGGTCCATTGAAGCGGGCGAAAAGACGCGTGTGTACCCGTGGGAACTCCTGACCCCTAATTGCTCTTATAAATTATGGTACAGGAGGGAATGCTTAGATGAGGGGAGATTTGAATGTTTTCCTTTGAGGTTCCACGCTTTGTTGACCACGTGATAGGTTATCTGTTTTCATAGACGAGTAGGTGAGAGCTCTATTGAAATGTTTTGGTTATATAGGAGGGTTGCCCTTCATATTTCGCGGTTGAAGAATAAAAACAAATATATAGATATGAATCAACGAAAATTGCTTTTCCATTTTTCAAGAGATTCTCCATGATAATCTATGAATTTTGCACGTGTTTGAGCCAATTGTCGAAGTACGTTTATCACTCTGATTCAGATTTCTCCAGAACAAGTCTTCTAAACGCATGAACCGCTTTTAAAGGTGTCATAAAACGTTGCCAACTCAATTTAGAGCGAATTCTGACTCTATGATGGAACTTCATCGCCAAAAACTGGGCTCGATGGTTACTGTGGTCGATCCACATAACCTACAAAGATATCTCACGAAACAGTGACCTGTGAGAAGCCCAGTAAGCTGCCTTAACTTGGTTTTTGACCACGTATTAAAAGAGGAATAAAACCTAATAATCTGGACCGATGGCTTGCTTTTCCTGGTGGCTATTTTCCTTCAACGCAATAAGAGTGCGGGGATTGTTGCGGTAGACTACACTTTTGAGGTATCCCCACAAGCAAAAGTCGCAAGGTGTCAAGTCCAGGCTTCTGGGTAGCCATGGAACGTCTCTACGCCGAGAAATCAATTTTTCAGGAAAAAGCGTATGAATAACAGGTATAGACCGATTTGAAGTGTGACAAGTGGTCCCGTCTTGCTGTAACCAAGTTTCCCGATTGTATCCGTCAAAGTCTCGAAGGGCCGGTTCAAAAAAATTGTTCAACATGTCCACATAACGATCAGAATTCACTGTTACTGCTCGGCCACGTCTGTCTTCGAAAAAGTAGGGACCAATAATGTCTTGTTCGTGTATTGCACACCAAACTGTGACCTTCACACTATGCAATTGAGTTTCATGTTTTTCTTTGGGGTTTTCTGAAGACCAATACCGGCAATTTTGTTAGTTTACATAGCCGTTGAAATGAAAATGGGCTTCATCAGAGAAAAAATGTTGATTTTGGAAATAAACGCGCATACAGAACGAACGCTCCTCACCCGTCCAGTGAACCATGGCGACTGAACTTCAATGAACCCCCCCTTCGTTCAAGACCAACCCCACTTCTCTATTCCGATTCAAAACAATTTTATTCCTTTTTCCATTCAATGCAAAATTAATTGGTGTATCTTTTCTACCTCATTCTCCCTGTTTTCTTTCATATCATACCAAAACTCCAAGCACAAAACATCAATACTCAAAGCAAAGTAATGAATATTCTCCAATAACCAAACCAACCTGTCAAGATTTAAAAAACTTTTCCCATCTCATACCTCCGACCTGCTAACGAACTTTTTTGCGGTTGCTGCAAAAACCCCGCATATCTAGGCTTTCAGGCACTAACAACTTCTTTCTGCGATTAATAAGTTGTGCGGGTGGCACTTGAACCTGTTCCGCCTGCCTGTAATTAAACGGAACCTTTTTGTCCCACGTCAAAATATCGATAATTACAGGTCTCTACACAGAACACAGAACGTACGACGACCGGCTCTAGATCTATGCGCCAATGCAAGTGAAATTCTCTGACGCAATTACTAGAGGTTCTTCTTGCATTTTTACTTTTCTGTGGTACACGTGACGCGAATGGAAATTGCTTGATTTATCGGTGCAAAACGGGTATGTTCCGTTTGCCGATCGTACCTGGGCACACGCCAGGTCTTAGGAATGTGACATGTTTGATTGTTGTCTTTGTATCGGTGGTATAAGGAGGAATTTTTGAAATGGAGGACAAAGTTGACAGTAATTCAATCTAGACAGTACAAATGATCCAAAATTTGCATTGCCTCTTATAGTCAGAAGGCACCTAGGCAACTGATGGCCATTGATTGTACTGGGGGGTCAACTAAGGAATTCCGATTTGAAAGCGCTCTAAAATTGTTTTGAATAGGAATAGAGAAGTGGGCTTGGTCTTAACGAAGAGACGGTTCATGGAAATTCAGTCGCTATTGTTCGCTGGACGGTTGAGGAGCGTTCGTTCTGTATGCGCGCTTATTACCAGAATCAACAGCATTTTCTTTGATGAAGCGCATTTTCATTTCAACGGCTATGTAAACCAACAAAATTGCCGGTATTGGTATTCAGAAAACCCCCAAGAGAACATGCAACTCAATTGCATAGTCTGAAGGTCACAGTTAGGTGTTCAATACACGCACAAGGCATTATTGGCCCGTACTTTTTCGAAGACGGACGCGAATGGGCAGTAGCAGTGAATTATGGACATGTTGAACAATTTTTTTGAACTAGCCCTTCAAGACTTTGATGGATACAATCGGGACACTTGGTTTCAGCAAGACGGGACCACTTGTCACACTTCAAATCGGTCTTTACCTGTTATTCAGGCGCTTTTTCCTGAAAAATTTATTTCTCGGCGTGGAGACCTTCCATGGCCCCCCAGAAGCCCGGACTTGACACCTTGCGACTTTTACTTATGGGGATACCTCGAAAGTGTAGTCTACCGCAACTATCCCTGCACTCTAATTGCGTTGAAGGAAATATCCGCCAGGAAATTCAAGCCATCGGTCCAGAAACTTTGCGACGTGTTTTTTCTAAATTTGGGGGTTCGACTCGAAGAGTGCCAGCAGAAAAACGGTGGACATTTGTATAGCGTGATTTTCAAGAAATGAATTCCCAAAGAGCTGAGCATTATTTGCACAAAAAAAAAATTAAAATTGACTTGATAGTTTCTGTTTTATTTCTCTTTAAATCGGAGTTTCCTTAGTTGACCAACCAGTACCTAGATCAGATGAAAGTCAATATCTCAAACAAAATGAGATGGAAAAGTAGAGATCGATTCACGACTAGTCGAGAATAAATTCTTGATTGAACTACATTCTTATTTAACACAACACATATACTCTCCGTTCACGAAAGGTTGAGCCGTCGGTTGGCCATGGAAATTTAGCATATTCCACTGTGTAGGATATTGAAATTTTAGGTTATGTTCTTTATTTTCTTGTGAGATTGATACGCAGTGTTGACAATATTGCATAGAGTTCTCTGATAACTCGCAAGCTCGTCGGACGAGGCGGAGTACATTCGGCAACATTGACTTTATTTTTCTTTATGACAGTAAATATACTGCCAACTTCAGATAAATAAAGAAACGCCTACTATGCGCTCAACCTTTCGCGAATGGACTAGGTATAGGTACATTTGACACAATGAAATCTCTATGTTTCTATGTTTCAGTAGAGTTTGGACATAACTTCTATTGCTTCTGAACGCTTTATGTTGGTTTGCCCATGTATATTGCACATTTAAACAGCATAAATTGAATTGAATTAATGTTCAATTTAGTATCCATTAAAACCATCTTTCATTTCGGGGTCGACGGAAAAGTATTCAAATATAAATATGTATGACGAAGCTACTCGCAATCAATCCTTGTACACACAGTTCCAAAATACACAGTTGTAACGGAGTTCAAAACGTTTCGAGTGTACAACTTTAATGCAGCATCTGAGAGAGCGTCTGGAGTTTTTTCAATTTAGAACCTTCCCTTCAGTCAAAGGGCCCTATCAATTACGGGGCATGTCTAAGCCTTCTTCAGCAGTGATGATAAATATCAAGAAGTTGCCTGCGGTGTGTTTTTCGTTCGCATATGGCCCCCTTTTTGTCCTACTTATAAGCGGTTCCAGAAGACGGAATCGCCTGAACAAGTGGTTTTTATGATTTATTAGTAGACGCATTTTCAACGAGGTCTTATATGTGGATTTTACATTTTTTTTTCGGGTAGGCATATCTGATGTGACGGAAAATTACGTTTACGTTCTAATTTTTGGAACAAAATTGGAAAAAAGATGAAAAATTTTGAATACAGTGGAAATTTCCTATAACGAAAGCGCTAAATCCGCAAAAAAATCGTTATAATGGAATTTTTTCTATAGTCGGCAATGTCGCGGTCGAGTTCACTGATGAATTAAAGTTTATCATTCAAACTTAAGCACTTCCTTTTAGATATTTTCGCATAACTTTCACACTAGCGTAATGGTTAGATTGAAACCAAATAGCCAGGGCTGTATTTGAAAATGTTTCAGAAGGATCTCTCTGCCCGCTGTAATGATTTGGTTTAAGGTCGGGATTTATTACGTACGTCCGGAAAATTTTCGGAAAAAAACAACCCTTATACTTACTTTCTTTGCAATACCCATTCAAAGAGTGATGTTCTTTGAATATTTCGTTATAGAGATAATTTACTTCGTTTTAGAGGGTTTAACATGGAATTTGGATTCAAGGTGCAATATCTTGTACGAAATTCGTTATACAGACGTTCATTATAGGGAAGTTCCACTGTAGGTTTATTGTTTCATTCATACCGAGCAAATGTCTCGCGTGTGAATTTGTTATCTGAGCAATTCAGTGTCTGAATTCAATTTTGACAGAACGGAAACAAAATTGAACGAACAAAAAGTAGCGTAAAATACGATGATAATCAGACACTGTAATAAAACTATTAACTAAGAGATTTTCTACAGGATTTGAGATTGATACTAGAGATGTGAATGCAATATTACAGCACGATCGGGATTATATTCTGGAAATTATTCAAAAATGGTATATTATGTAGAAAGAAATTAAATCATTTGGTTCAGATGATGCGATCCTCTTGAAATTTTGCATGATCATTCAGTATATCAATCTTCATTCACAAAATAATATTCACTCGAATCGGATATCTTGTTATGGAAATGGAACAAAAATTTTTAATGGCCATATTTTATGGAACACCTTGTACGATTGGGCTGGTTAACGGACATAACCGAGCCATTTGGAAACCGAAGTCACTCTGAAAATCACAAGTCTCTTGGACAGTCCCTTCAAAAATTATCGTGCTCACGGACGAGTAGCTGGCCACACGGGCAGAAATGAAATTGACCGCGGATTCGTCATCAGGTCGAGTCGAACCCTATCGTTTGAGACCATTTTCGGCTCAATATTCCAAACTCACAGACATTTGGGCAAAACGATATAGCTCTCGGTAGAACGAGCGCTCAAAAAGCAAAAAAGAACAAAATACAATCCATGAAAAATTTTTAACTTTCATTATTTCGCGAGATTTACATCATATTCATAAACTCTGATGTTTTTTCTTGAAAAAAGATGCTCTTGTATAATACCTCCCAGTACAGTACTCAATGTACACTTTTGTTTTGAATTTATTTTCACTTGATAATGTGGTTGAAGATATAAATCAATTCATTCAAACACAGATCATCTTCTCTCGCCAAAAATTTCGATATCAATTATCTGCATTCATGAATATGTGGCAAAAAGTGTGTACAGGACGTCATCTTCAAAGGGCAATAGCTCCTTAACGAAGCAATTTTGCATTATATGATTTGGGTCGAATCTGTCTAAAATACCGTAATACGATCTATAATGTCCACTAGAAGTTTGTCGGTCTAATTACGGGACACGCTTTATATTCTTTTTAATTGAGAGCTAACAAAATATAATATATGAAACAAAAAAGTCCCTAGCTGAGGTTGGTGCAAAACGGGGTACCATACTATTCTGGCAAATGATACCAGAGCACAGCAAAAACCTCAGTAGAAAAAACCCTGCCTCGCCATTTTTACAAAATTGAAACTTAAAACAATTCGAATAAATACCTTCAATATTCAGATACAAAATACGTAATTCTTGCTCTTGGGCCAGGAGGGTGTTTTAAACCAGGTCTGGCGTTTCAAGTGATGATTTTCGAATCTTCTGTTCTTCTAAGACCGCTACAGGTCCCTACTGAAGGGTAATCATCTCTCATAGATTTAAATAGTGGTATTTCATCCTAAATATAGAATTTAATTTCGAAATAAGAAATAAGGAAACCAAATTAAATGACCTTCGACAACAATCATCACATACCTACTACTCTTGGCAAATTCCTTATTTTCGCCATCAACACCAAGATCGGCGACAACGCGTAACCTTAACCTTATCAGATGACGACAACTCAATCCGACACTGTTTCCGCATCTTATTTATCACATTAAGATAATGGAGGTTCCGCATAGGCTGGGAAATTCAATACTCCATCTTTGATTGTATTTCGAGCTCAGCAAAGGCCTTAGTCAGATCTCTCCACCTCATATATTATAATGATAACGACCCAAGTGAGGCGATATCGTTATTCTTGATGACAAAACGATATTTGATCATTTCCACGAGATTTATGGCTTGTCGAGTTTTTTACCACTACAGTAAGCTTGATGATATTCTTATGATTATTCCAGCTGTTCAAACGGAAATTATGGAAGTTTGAAATATCGAGATTTGGAAAAAATGCCATTTGAACGACCAAATTCTAAACGCTAGCAGATATCGTTCCGAAAGTATTATAATCGTATTTAGCTACCTCGAAAACCTACGAAAACACACCAAAAATAATAATGTCCGCCATATTTTTCAAATAAATTCAGTTTATTGATTTTGCATTTTTCATTTTCGAGTTGCGTTCGAGAGCGCCTGCGTGATGCAGATCGCTATGAATCGATATACTTTCTACGTCAATCGATTAATTAGACCGAGCTTAATAATTGTCAGTAATAACCGTTTCTGTAAATTCTACAGAATATTCGCAAGAAGCTGAAATATAGCGTTTTAGGGGGGGTCAACCCCTTAGGGATTTTTCGTCCAAAATTTCAAAATTTTAGATGGTCATTTTATGTGCTTATATTGAAGGAGACTACAGACTGAAAAAGAATATGTAAATATTTTTCGAATCCGGCTGTTCAAACGGAAATTATGGAAGTTTGAAATATCGAGTTTTGGAAAAAATGCCATTTGAACGACCAAATTCTAAACGCTTGCAGATATCGTTCCGAAAGTATTTTTATCGTATTCCGCTACCTCGAAAACCTATAAAAACATACCAAAAATAATAATGTCCGCCATATTTTTCAAATAAATTCAGTTTATAGATTTTGCATTTTTCATTTTCGAGTTGCGTTCGAGAGCGCCTACGTAATGCAGATCGCTATGAATCGATATACTTTCTACGTCAATCGATTCATTAGACCGAGCATAATGATTGTCAGTAATAACCGTTTCTGTAAATTCTACAGAATTTTCGCAAGAAGCTGAAATATAGCGTTTCAGGGGGGGTCAACCCCTTAGGTATTTTTCGTCCAAAATTTTAAAATTTTAGATGGTCATTTTATGTGCTTATATTGAAGGAGACTACAAACTTAAAAAGAATATGCAAATATTTTTTGATTCCGGCTGTTCAAACGGAAAATATGGAAGTTTGAAATATCGAGTTTTGGAAAAAATGCCATTTGAACGACCAAATTCTAAACGCTTGTAGATATCGTTCCGAAAGTATTTTTATCGTATTCCGCTACCTCGAAAACCTATAAAAACATACCAAAAATAATACTATCCGCCATATTTTTCAAATAAATTCAGTTTATAGATTTTGCATTTTTCATTTTCGAGTTGCGTTCGAGAGCGCCTGCGTAATGCAGATCGCTATGAATCGATATACTTTCTACGTCAATCGATTCATTAGACCGAGCTCAATAATTCCGATTTCAAAATCCGCGTTTACATAAAGATCTTCAAGAAATTCATGTTTATACATGTATAAATATAACTTCGGCTTGATTATTCGTCCTTTCAATTCAATTCATGTTCGTGAGAACTGCATATTTGCTTTTATCGATAAGAACTATTGTAAAAACTCGATATTTTCCTTATTTACATAGGTCGAATCAATTGTTAAATCTTTTCCTTTCATGTCGATCTGTTAAAAACGATAAGAAGTTAAAGATTTCGTTTTCTGTGTCGAAATGCAAAATTGCTTAGGTATACAATAATGCATTCAAGAGTTGAATGATGTAGTAAGTATAAAAAAAATTGAATTCTATGGTTCTGGTGATGCGATCCTCTTGAAATTTTGCGTGAACATTCAGTATATCAATTTGCATTCTCAAAATGAATTTCCCTTGAATCGGATAAGTTGTTATGGAAATATAAGAATTGTTCTTTTCAATATTCAAATTGAATTTTCTATGGTTCTGTTTACGCTATGGCCACAAAATTTTCATGAGGCTTAACATGAGCATCTTGCAAGATGCTGAAAATGTCACTTCGATTGATTTCGTTTTGTCTGAGATATTGAGGAAAAAAATTTTTGAATTGCCGTATTTTATGAAACACCCTCTACGATTTGGCTGGTTAACGAACCTAAGCGCGGCATTCGCAAACCGTACTCACCCTGCAAATCTCTTTAGGACAATCCCTTCGAAAGTTATCGTGCTGACGGACGGACGGACGAACGAACAGAATTCATTCAACATCTGAAAAAAATGATATACAGTGGAACTGCCCTATAAAGAAAACGCTAAATCCGTAAAAAATTCGTTATAAAGAAATTTCGTTATACAGAAAATTTCCTCTGTAGTCGGCAATGTCGCGGTCGAGTTCACTGATAAATTTAAGTTTATCATTCAAACTTAAGCACTTGCTTTTAGACATTTTCGCGCAACTTTCACACTAGCGTGATCGTTAGATTGAAACCAAACATCCAGGGATGTATTTAAAACTGTTTCAGAAGGATCTCTCTGCCCACCGTTATGATTTAGTTTAAGGTCGGGATTTATTACGAACGTCCGGAAAAATGTCGGAAAAACCCACCCTTATACCTTCTTACCAATACCCATTCAAAGAGTGATTTTCTTTGAATATTTCGTTATGGAGGGAATTTACTTCGTTTTAGAGGGTGTTTTTACTGTTTTTAACATGTAATTGGGATTCAAGGTACAATGTCTTGTACTAAATTCGTTATACAAAGAAAATCGTTATACAGATGTTCGTTATATGGAAGTTCCACTGTAAATGATATAGCACTCGTTTAAGTAGAACGAGCGTTTAAAAAGCACCTTCGTACCACGGTAGCACAAAATTAATTCCTTCAAGGCCCCATCGAAAACCATTAGGCAGATTCCAATAGAACGCGACCTCGGCGACTGTTGGTGTCTGGTTTCCTAGTCTTGAAACATGAGGGTTGGTTCCCCAACCCTAGATAAACAAAGATTACGAAGGAATACGATATCTTAAAATGCGGGCTTGGTTTACGTTTCCCTCTTTGACAAAAGGCAGCGGCTTAAGCCCTAGAAGTCTAGGTCTGATTACTCGGCAAATATTATGTTTGTTGGTTAATAAGCAGGATTTTCGAACGCTCAAGGAGAGGATGAGGGAATGCCCCTATATGGTATGAGGGTGTGTGAAGCATGGCTGGAATTTGGATTAATTCGAGAACGTTGTGTGTTTTTGTTTTGAAGTCGTTTCATCCCCTTCACTAGGTTTTCTTAGTTTCTGAACCACTGTTGAATCAATTTGAATTTTATGAATTACCGATGTTAAACCACTTCACATATCTAACTGTTTTTCTAGGTTAGTGTGAATTTTCAAATAAACGGTTTCCAATAAGAGGTGTTATTTTGATATTCAAAGAAAAATGTTTTTTTTTCAATATAAATGATCGGATGTTTATTTCATTATAGAAAAGAAGCTATGCCGTTAATAGTGGAAAATAACATCACATGACCACCACTACCACGCTTACAGGACCATATCCTTTTAATGAAAATTTCCATAACCAATTCGCAAGGTGGCTGCCCTATGCCCTCGATATCCTCACGAATTCCATCTCTGAGGTCTTGAATCGACGCTGGGCTATTGGCGTCGACCTTCTCTTTCACGTGGCCCTAAGGGAAGAAGTCGGAAGGTGTTAAATCACTAGATCTCAGTGGAGAATTGTGATCAACTCTTCGAGAGTTACACTGCCCAGAAACTTTTCCCACAATAGATCAATGGTTTCGTTGCTTGTATGGCACGCAGCGGCGTCCTGTTGGAAGTAACGTTGTCCAGATCTACACTATCCAATTTCGGCCATAAAAAACATTAATCATCTTTCGATAGCGCAATCCATTCACCGCAACTGTTGCTCCAGCCTCATTTTCGAAAAAGTAAGGTCCAATGACCGGTCATAAACCGAACCAAACAGTCACACGTTGAGGATAGAGAGGCTTCTCAACAATAACTCTGGGGTTTGACGAAGCCACCGAGGTGGAAATGGGCCTCATCACTCAAGAAGATTTTTCGATGGAATTCCGGATCATTTTCATGCATTTCAAAAGACCCAATCAGGAAAGACACGACGTTGTTGATGATCGGCCGGCTTGAGTTCTTGTGATAACTGAACTTTATAAGCTTTTGGACCCAAATCTTTATGCAAAATACGGTGTAATGACGTTTTTTGAATGCCTTACTCCAAAGAACGACGAGGAATGGACAAACCTGGGTTTTCTTCAACACTTTCCGCAACAGCTGTTGTCCCAACAGCTCGAATTTTTCCACCAATTTCTTTATTGCGGTCCGACAAGGTGCTTCACGACGACGCCAAAATGTTCGAATTTTACGAAGCGTCTCTGCCAAATTTTCACCATTTTATAGTGAATTTTAATAATTTAAATGCTTTCTTGAAGCGCGTATCGATACATTTTTATTAATGGCTTAGTTTCTACTCGTCAAATGTCAAAAAATGACACCTTCAAACGTGGCATCTACCGAAATAGCGGGCTATTTAAAATAACACTTCTTATTGGAAAACCCTTTACTGTGGAAAGCCCTGACATTTGGTCGAAACGATATAGCCTGGTTTAAGTAGACCGATCGCCTAAAAATCTTATGAATCGTCACTTCAAAATAATTCAACTTTGCTGCTATTCAAACAAACGTTCTCAAAACTTCCCATCACTTCTTCATAAATTCAATTCAATATCGCCAAAAATTTCTCACGAATTTGTCTAGCCAATTAACGACTACAAATATGTTGCATTAACAACTAGTTGTAGAGGGAGGCAGAATTGCAAATTACCACTTAGTCACGTCCAAAATAGGACGTGTTAATTATTCTTAATTGGACCCGACCTAATTAAACTGCGTCTATACTTAAGAGATAACATCTCTGACGCTTTATTCCCTAGAAGGCTGTCATTAAAAAATTGTTAATGATGAAATCGTCTGAAAATGATCCATCCGATTAATTGAAACTAATTTTTCTCGAGATTGGAGCTAATCTCTGGAATTTGTAGGTCGAACATGGAGGAATAACTTAAATTTTTGTTTCAGACATGGTTCTTCACTGATACTGATGATTACGAGTTCCAGAAAATGACCAGTAAGTATAAATTCGAATTAATACATCATAAGGACAATTTCCAGGACCAAATTCATTTGAATTATTTCTGAATACAGCTCTGCTAGGCCATAAATAGATTTTCCAAGTTATTCACATCGTATGAGGAAAATTGTGATAAAATTATGTTATTTGTAGAAAATCATGGAATCAGAAAACTGAAAATTGCATACAAGACGTACAGTAGAACTTCCCTGAAACGAAAGCGCTAAATCCGCGAAAAAAATTCGTTATAAAGAAATTTCGTTATACAGAAAAATTGTTTCTATAGTCGGCAATGTCGCGGTCGACTTCACTGATAAAGTTAAGTTCATCATTCAAACTTATGTACTTCCTTTTAGACATTTTCAAACAACTTCACACTAGTGTAATGGTTAGATTGAAACCAAACAGCCAGGGTGTGTTTAAAACTGTTTCAGAAGGATCTCTCTGCCCGCCGTAATGATTTAGTTTAAGGTCGGGATTTATTACGTACGTCCGGAAAATTTTCGGAAGAAACCCACCCTTATACCGTCTTACCAATACCCATTCAAAGAGTGATGTTTTTGGATATTTCGTTATAGAGAGAATTTACTCCGTTTTAGAGGGTGTTTTTAACATAGAATTCGGATTCAAGGTGCAATGTCTTGTACAAAATTCCTTATACAGAGAAATTCGTTATACAGACGTTCGTTATAGGGAAGTTCCACTGTATTTTGGGAATGTGGAAGAGCTTAACTGGATGAAACTATTTCAAAGTTTTCATTTTATTTTATGCGCACTGCCGATTTATCATTTTTGTTGACAAACATATCATATCTGAGCTTTCAGATTTCTAAATGATGAAATAAATATCGAAATCGTGAAAAACTAAAAAGACTAGACAACAAACAAATCACGAATATGAAATGATATGAACTGTGCTTTGATAGTTTGATTTTTGTATATATGCACACAATTCGAATTTTCTTTAACATCAACACGATTGTGAATACTCTTGGCGTATATATCATCAATATCTTGTCAATTATGGTACCATTAACATGATTGTGAATGGGTAGTAGCTATGTAGGAGATTCAATCGAGTGAAGAATTTCATGTTTTTTTGATTCCATGTTTGCCATGAATGTGGTTATGTCACTACAATATAACACCCACATTGCCCCAGCACTTTCATTCATTGAAAAAATATGATATCACGGACAAAGAAGGAATTATTACCCATATAAAAATGGTATGGCATAGCGTAAAAGAGCGTACGCATATTTAAATCTTTTTGGACAAAGCGCCGCCCGGTATGAAGCGATAGCATCACCTTCGTGGCCAACGCGATGGAAAAAAATAAAACCTGAATATTTATTATATTTTACTGATGATAATTGAATGGAAGCAGATAGTAGCGTGAAGCGAAAATTATGGGGCCAATTCTCACAGGTGCAGATTAATGAGCATCTCTAGTATAAAATATACCTTTTTTTCAAATAGTATATAGGGTGAGATGTGCAGTTGTTGACACTGTGCATATATATACCGATGTAATAAACTATTGGTGCTATCTAATGTTTTTTCATCTGTCTCTACCTATTTCAGAATGTATTATTTCTATTCTGGTCAAGTTCAATTTCCTCAGGTTATCATCCTGAAAACGGCATCATTAGTTATTTGACGTGAGATTTTGCAGTAGTGTCAATAAGTGTATATGCTAGAGTTTATCCAAGTATTGCGACTGCATATAATTGGTTATATTTCCCGATTTTTTTATGTTTCATATTCGCTAGAAGTTTTTTATTGGTTCGAAGGTTCCAAGGAATATTTAATTGGTGTAAATAAACCTTTAATGATGAATATATTAATTTTAAACCATATGTCAATAACTGTGTCAATAACAATATTACATCGAACAGTGATTGACATAGGCTTTAACCTTAATATATAAATCATTGAAGGGTTTACTTACACAATTAAATATTCCTTGGAACCTTTCAGTCAATAAAAAACTTCTAACGAGTATGAAACAGAACAAAATCGGAAAATATACGCAATTATGTGCAGTCGCTATCCTTAAGTAAACATATACACTTATTGACACTACTGCGAATCTCGCGCCAAATATCTAATGATGCCCTTTTCAGAATGATAACCTGAGAACTCGAAAAGAAATAAAACATTCTGAAATATGGGGACACAGATGAAAAACCCTAGATAGCACCAGTAGTTTATTACATCGGTATATATGTAAAGATCACTAATACTTTTTGTTATTTCTTTGTTTATATGAAATGAAATTGTCTGAACCTTCTTATTTCTCTACTATTTTTAGTATGAATATCTCAACTGCCCTCATAATGAGAATGTATGAGTGAGAGAAAGCAGGATGATATCATAACCAAAATGATGCAAAGTGAGATGAAATTATGACAATGACTATCATACCGGGTGTCAATTACTATCGATATATTTCAATGACTATCAAATATGTAATTTCGACGAAATTGGCCTCCTCGAATATTCAATCGACATTTATTGAAAGTTTGAAGATAATACCAAAATAGCAACATTCAACTATAGTTCCGTAATAATAATTATGGTGTTACAGTAAAATAAGGAACCGAATTCGCCTACTGAAAGTATCCATGCCCTTAAGGCGTCAATCACTATAGCTTTTACGCTATTTTATAATAAAATAAAGCAATAATTTCGTCGCATCTAAACAAGCCATACATTAATAATTGCGTTATACCACTTTTAAACAAGAATTTCATCATAACCTTCACGCAGAAACCATATTCCAAACAATGCAGAGCATTCTACACAAGGAAGACCTACATACTACCATTGTTGATACCACCGTATTAAATCTGACTCGCGGATCTCGATTAATCAAACCTAAAAATCCCTGGAATTCTCTATTTCGTATTCAGCCTCGAGCGTGGGATGAAGCCACGTGATTCCGCCCTTCGTGCAGTTCATAACACATAATGAAAATTACGGGACTGAAACCACGGCATTCGCCATTCACCAAAACCTTTGTATGTCGTCTTTTACGTGTCACATTGCGGTGCAGATTTCATCTGTATCAACCTGTGTGCTGTGTATTGTGAATTTGCGTTTTTTTGCTTTTTTTCGTACTGTTTTCGATGCAGGATTAGAGTAATATTAAGTTTGCTTCAACACTATTTCCTCTGTATGACTTTTTCCACAATGTACTCGACATCATATGGAAATAAAGTGTTATTATTATTATTATTATACAGTTCAGAACCAGTTCTGAACTAGTTCTGGACCAGTTCTGAACCAATTCAGAACTAGTTCCTGACCAGTTCTGAAGCTATTCAGAACTGATATGAGAAATATCCATTCGAAACACATAAATAATGTAAATGGTATCATAACACAATCTTTTCGAAATCATTTTCTTGATATTCAACGTGAAGCGGAGTTTGTATACGCATGTCTTAACTCTGAACAAACTTCATTGAAGACAAAAAAAAATTATTTGAAAAATACGAAAACCAGAAATCTTTTTACGAGACAAGAATTGTAGACTATCTCTATCTCAGGTGAATTTGACAACAACTCAGAGACAGGTTGAATTTAGATGCCTTAAGATATAATTCACTACCAATTAATATCAAAACTATAAGGGATGAAAAATTTTTCAAGAGGAGATTATATAATTTTCTAAGTTGATTGTGAATGCACCATCAGATATATCTATAAGCGATTTCGAATGGCTTTTGTGGTTGGTTCATGGTTGACCGGTCGGTACATCAACGATGACGTCCGACCTCCGGTTGGTTCCGGCCCATTCGAATTCTTCTTAACTAAACGGTTGGTTGATCGGCGAGCTGTCAAGTTCAATTCAGAGATAGAAGGCGAACACTCAACAATTTCCAAACTCTAATTTATTTTAATCTTAAACAAATAATAACAAACATTTTTGAAGTAACAATAACAAATAAGTTATGGCCGATGGCGGGAGATTGTAGAATAAAAAGAGATAGAACTATGAACCAGAGATCGAACCGTGCTGCAGAGCACGGTTCGAGTTTCGGTTAACCAACCCTGAAACAGCTGATTTATTACGTCATCAATTCATGAACCATACAAAAACCAATATCAATCGAAAGCGGTTGGTCAACAAATGACGGACCAATTCATGAACCAACCAAGAACCAACATCAATCGAAATGGCTTTATATTTGTCTTCGTTTTTGACACTATTTCACTTCGTCTCCACATAACTTGTTATTTTAGATAGGATTTGAAATGAAGCACCGTTATTATTATTATTATTTAATGCTGAAACAACCCTATATTTGAATGAACTCAAAATGCCCATTCTATAAGCAAGGTTAGTTCATATAATTTTTTTCGAAATCGACCCCCCACCCAAGATACAGCCTTTGGAAGGCGAGGACGGATTGACAGTTTTTAATTTTTTTAGCAGTCATAAAACTATACATAATATGATTCATTAAGTAGATGTTACTCGCACAATTTTTTTTATCCCATAACTTCATTATAAAGGGTTGAAAATAACAGCCCGTATGATTTTCCTTCGAAATTTGTTTCCCTGGGATAGATTTTCGAAAAATAAAATTTTCCTCTGGTTTCCCATTCAATTCTGGAGAAAAAAGTCTCTTCCAAAATTTCGATAATAATAATAAAGTTATTAGATCCAAAAAATTGTGTGAGTAACATCTTTTTAATGATTTTTAGGAATACTAAAAAAAATTAAAAACTGTTAATTCGTCATCGCCTTCCAAAGGCTGTATCTTGGAAGGGGCTCTATTTCGAAAAAAATTTATATGAACTACCCCTACTTATTTTCGTCGAGGAAAAATAAGTCCCTCGCATTTGTTTACAGACATTATTTCCACATTTTCTGAAACGTTTGAAGAAGTTGAACAACTCAAAATTTTTCGCTTCCGAATGGTTCCCATAGGAGACGTGTTATTTCCCTTGTAATCGTAGTTTATCTTTAATGTTTGTTGGGGTTTCTTAATGTTACCTAGTGTCCGCATTATTTCCTGATGTTATCTTTCACGAAACCTTAATTAAAATGCCCGAACTGTTCCCGAGAACTAACATGGCATTCTCATGGCACTCCCTTAAATGGACAACCTAATTTTGTGACTTTCCATGCTTCGTAACTCGGGTTAATTGTCAGGATTTCTTGAACAGGGAGTGCGTTTTTCTGTAATTAGAGAAGCTGTGTTATTTGCATGAGAGAATTTCATCTGAAGGGTTGTTCAGTATGATAAACTTAGTTTTCGACAATACATGAGCGCCCTTCAGAATAGAAGTTGAAACATTTATGAGAAGAAACAATAGACCGGTGCTGTAGCCATTGAAAATGGTAAAAAATGAAAAAATAATATAGAAGGATGAAACCCATTGGCGGAAAAAGCTGAAAATACAAGAAAACGAAAGAAAAAAAATAATTTTTTTGCATTTTTTCACCTTATATTGACTTGAAATAACACTCGAATATTTTGACGCCTCCTTGAGATTTTTGTTCGTTAAGATTTCTGTCTTCTCATAGTATAAAAAGCTTACATTAACTTGGTAAATGTTCTCAAAAAATCCAAAAATGCAATGGACTTTGTTGCAGCTCTGAAACTGAGTGTGATGTTCAGAAAGTTGGCAGCCGAAATGCATAAATTCATGTCCAAATTATTTTTCCTTCGTATATTTTTGGACAATGACATTTTGAGCATAAATATTTGCATTTTAAGTTATATTTTAGGTAGCCTACTTTCAAAATGCTACATCTAGTTTCACAGCTGCAGCAAATTTCTTTGTATTTTCTAAGAACAAGTTGTTAATACTTTTAGGTACGTCTAGGCAACCCTGTTTAGGTTCATTGAGAGCAAAAAAACTCACAATTTTTGAAGAATCAAGAGAATTAATAGTCTTCTTTTCAAATTTTGCATTTCTTAGCATTCTGCGGTCTGTCAAAATTGTTGACTCCTTTATTATACCCCTATTACACCCCTGAAACGTGGGGATTTCGTGCCAATTTGTAGAAATGTCGATTCAGATCCAATGATACAACATTTTTCTGTCTAATTTGACATCTCGGCGTAACCTGATATATTTCTCTTTGAATTGCTCAATAATAATTATGTTTATACTTTTTATCTTTATTCAAAGCTTTACTAAATGGGAATAGTATAATAAACAAATAAATAAAGCTCCTTTTACCTATATATGAAAAATTTAGACCAATGGCTTTTATTGCCTGATTTTTAGTTCATCCAAGGCTTCTATCTCGTATCTCCTGTAAAACCTTTGGTCTGTTATTTTTCAGAATAAAAGTTACAATTGCAATAATAGTTATAGGTGATTTTTTTAAATTCAATCCCCTATTGTTTGCATCATTATTTTCTTATATCAATACAGATACCATGGTATTCTTTCGAGAATATTCCAACAGAACACAAGCTTGAGGTAGAAAATTAATTTCTTCAATGTTTGCAATTTTGGAATTACTACCTGAAACCCCTTGACACAAACCTTGAAAAGGCATGGTGTTATAGTGCGACTCATTTGGGGTAAATTTACCTAAAATAGTCCTGAAAAAAGCTCGAATATAGACATAAAGAAAGGTATGATCTAATAATGGTATTAGTTTCCTACTTTCTCAGTTTCTCTGTTTATTGCTTCCTGAGTTTCGCAGTTACTTAGTTTCTCAGTTTCTGCTCAATATGTGGCAGACACAACACATATGCATTCTTTGTTTTAATATCAATTTCTTAGTTTTTATTTGCGGAGTAACTCGAACTTACAAAAATTATCGACCTCCAGCTGTTGTAAGTCTTGCAATACGCACACCCTCATAATTAAAGCTGAAATAATAATTTCGTTCAAAGCCTTTCCCCTTTGCATTCCTAGTATAAAGGAAAGAGCCTTTAAAACAATCATCACACATCGCTGAATAAAGCAATTTTATTCACAGAAGAGGTCATTAAAGCTGCATGCTTCTCCGGTCGTGTGCGACGATCCTTAGCGGACTCATGTATGTGGCAAACGAAGCGTGTCGTAAGGTAATGCAACACCTGCACCAGATAACATCGATCTTGTACCTTCAAGCCAGAATGGCCGAACAATGAGAGGTACGACTTGCGAAGGAAACAACAGGAAACGCTGTGGATTGTTTCTTTTTTCCACATGACAGGATTGTTGTTAATTGTGGGTAGGAATGTGCAAAATTGTGACATTTTCAATAGGGTTTGTATAAAATTACTATAGGTACTATATTTATCTAACAGAAAATGTTACAAACATATGGCTGAGGCTCAATATTGAATAATACCCTTATTACTTTTTCATTTCTATGTTCGAGCCTTGTTTCAGGGCTTTTTTTGTTGTAAAATAAAATAATTTGCACTATTACACCATGCCTTTTCAAGGAGTTTCAGGAAGTTATTGCTTACATTGAAGAAATTGATATTTCATCTGAAGTTTGTATTTTATTGGAATATTTCCAGAAGAATAACATGTTATCTGTTTTGTTATGAAAAATAATGATTCAACCAATAGAAGATGAAATTAAATTTGAAAAAATCACTTATAACTATTATTAAGCCCGTTCGGCATTGACCTCCGCGAGCAGACGGATTTTTTAGTCACGTGACCACAGATCATACATATTCATTTGTAATATCTGGGAATAAACGAACGGTACAGAGCATCTGCCACAGAACGTACTGCTCTGTTCTGCTTTAATAGATTATTATGAGATTTCAAAGATCACTATTTTGGGAAATATGTTCTTTTTTAACGATACTTTCGCCCTTTTCGTAGCTCTTCAGTGAAATATCAATTTAATAATTAGGTGCAAAGGCACTGAATGCAATATCCCCTTCTGGTCGATCAATACGGCGATAGTTGTACCGAAAGATCCTAATTAATTGATTAATTACACGAAAAAGAAACGAGAAAGGAATATCTCCTCCTGACCATTCATAACTACGATAGCTATATCGAAAAATTTTAATGAATTAATAGAGTTTTTAATGAATAATTGGAAACAAAAGAATAAAGTTTTAGAATTTTTCAATCTATCGGTTGTCGGATCAGAAAACTCAACATAAAACAAAAAATATATGAAAAACATAAAACTCTATAGATAAAATCGCTTTGCTCCGTCGAAATAGACCGAGCGAAAAGATCCACGTCCGATTGCTCAAATTTTTATGATGAACGCTCCAGATGTGTACTCCCCTCAATCCGGATGTAATAAACGAACGGTTCAGATCGATCGACACGTCCGATGTCGATGCCGAACGCCCCTAGTGTAACTGTAACTGTTATTTCGAAAAATAACAAAAAAAAGGGTTTTACAGGAGATAGCCAGAAATAGGCACCAAAATAGTCTCAGGCGCATGCGCATTTCGTTGAAATTTCAGGCGGAATCGGTCAGGCCGACGAAAGGCATGGTGTAATAGGGGTTTAAGGAACTAATGACGTTTTCGGAAACCTACTCGATCACTAACTCGGGTTAAAATTGACGGATAAACAGTTCAATTGCTGTCAATTGGTAACCGGGTTAGTGATCGAGTATAAGTTTCCGAAAACGCCATAAGACACTGCGAGACTAAGAAACAAAAAATAAGTAAGTTCATGAATATTTTTCAAGATTGAAAAGCCTAGAACAGAAACGGAACCAATCAAAAATTTCAACACCAAACATAGTGTCTAAGCACATCTCAAACCGCTGTTCATCCTCTGCTGACATATCCACAATATTTCCATCAACAAAAACTCAATAAACCAGAAGCCACGACATCCTCCGATGTAAACCAGCCATTACACCAGTTAAGAATTAATCATTCTTCCCCACTTGAAGCACTCGAAAAAATACGTCTGTAAATATTCTTCATGCACATGTTTGTTGTTAGCTCACGCATTAAACCCTTGCATGTAAATATTTGTCCAAGTACTGTACGGTCTAAAGCCAGTTATGGAGACGAATTGTCTTCGGTCTAGACTTCTGAGGATGGGAAACTCATCTCATGCTTGTTTTTTCATTTCCAGATGGCCATATGATCAACACTAACTGCTCTTCTTCACACAGCCGGAAGGCCCTTTGCTGCAAGATGTCAGTGGAGTTTGATACTTTTATTGAGACGGATAAGAAGTAAGTTTTTTGGGCTGAATGTGGCCAAACAGAATTTTTTTACTAAGAGTAAACTTCTATTCTTCACTTTCATGTTTAATTAAAAACGAAAAATGGAATTATTTCGATTATAATCAACATTTTCATTCACGGTTCTACCTGTTTAACCTATAAAAACGCTATTGCACTCTTGAGACCTTATTTTATAATTTCCGGCAGTATAGAATTTGTTGATTTATCTTGAATATCGAAAAAAACGTGCGTTCAAAAAAATTCGTGGTCAAGTAGGCTGTAGATTCTATTTTTTTCCTCATAGACTCTTAGGAAAAATAGAATCCACAGCCTACTTGACCACGAATTTTTTTTTGAACGCACGTCACATGTCATTTCCTGTATGGCGAAATTTTTCGATCAATCTAAAATACAGGGTGCGGCAGCATAACTTCCTTTTTTTAAAATTTAATAAAACGCATTGTATGAATTAGAAAATTTTTATTCGTTTTTTATATTATAGCCACATACATAAAGTTTTGTTTTAACCAGTTTTGAAGATAAAATTAGGTAGGTGACGTCCCCCTTTCTCCATACACTGAGTAAACCGATTTCTGGCGTTTGTCATGACTCCAGCCAGTATAGCAGGCGTTATGTTGGCAATTTATTCTTGGATGTGGGAAAAAAATTCCTGTAACATGTTTACATACCGGTCCGAATTCACTGTCACTGTGACTTCATTTTCCTCAAAGAACCAGGGACCAATAATTCCACTTAAGGAAATTGCACACTACACTGTGACTTTGGGTGAATGCAAAGGCCTTTGATGAAATTGTCGATTTGACCCCTTGTGACTTTTTTCTATGGGATTTTTTGAAATCTCGTGTTTAAGTGAACCGTCCAAGGACCCTACAAGATTGAAGAACAACATCCAGGAAAAAATTGCCAACATAACGCCTGCTATACTGGCTAGAGTCATGAAAAACGCCAGAAATCGGTTTACTCAGTGTATGGAGAATGGGAACGTCACCTACATGATTTTATCTTCAAAACTGGGTAAAATAAAACTTTATGTATGTGCCTATATTATAAAAAACGAATAAACATTTTCTGATTCATACATTGCGTTTCATTGAGTTTGTAAAAAAAGAAGTTATGCTGCCGCACCCTGTATATCAGTGCGGCAATGGCATTTCCAGTATGGGTAAATACATATTTGAATTTCGGTGACCAGCAGATATCGACCAGATTTTGGTGTCATTGTATTCATTGAGTCTTTCTGAACAACATTAGTGAAACCAACAAGTGGCGGTTTGTCTTAGTTTAGACAATTAGGACCCCCAAAATTCCAAAAATGTTCCATCTTCACGTCACTTTTTTCACTTTGATAACACAAATTCACTGTTCCAGTTTAGTCCATAAATTACCATCGAACATTCAAATAACTATTCCTTTAGTTTCATTTCAGGTATATTCAATAATTAATGCAGAAACATCGAAATTCTAGAGGCACCACATATCCACAAATTCTAAGGAAAGCCCGCCGTTTTTAATGGTAGATTTGGCACTGCCGCAGATTCATTCGCGCGAATATGATACGATGCCTTCCCGTAAATCCCGCCATCATTATTTATGCCACTCGCCGAATAACGGACCAGTGGTGCCAAGCTTACCTTGAAGAATGGTGGTTTTTTCCTTAGAATTTGTGGATATGTGGTACCTCTAAAATTTCGATGTTTCTGCATTAATTATTGAATATACCTAAAATGAACCTAATCGAATAGATATTTGATAGTGCGAAGGTGATTTATAGATTAAATTGGAGCAGTGGATTTGTGGTTTTATGGTGAAAAAAGCGACGTGAAGATGGAACATTTTTGGAACTTTGGGGTCTCATATTTTCTGAACTAAGACAGACCGCCACCTGTTGGTTTCACTAATAATGTTCAGGAAGAATCAGTGAATACAATGACACCAAAATCTGGTCGATATCTGCTGGTCACCGGAATGCGATATTTATCTGAAACAAAAATGGATCCTATGATTTTCTCAGGGTCTTTTTTCTCTCTCAAATGGTACCAACCAATAAAACCAAAACTCGACAACGTCCTAGTAGCTCTCAAATTCGATTCAAATTATTTCTTCTTTGTACAAATTGTAACCGACCGGCTGAAGCGAGGACCGCCAGTGTAGGCCGTCAAGGGGGGATGGGAGGGTGGTATAGTGGTATCTTGCGGCAAGGGTTAGAGGAAAAGTTACGTCCTAGCATCTGCATGCGACGCCGAAAATTTGAATAACAAATTCACGCTGATGAAAAGCAGCCAGGCACCTCGAATATAAAGCGGCTTTATGGCGCGGAAAAGTCCAATGAAAAAGTCGTGTTTTTTTGAAATTCCAAGATGGTTACTCCGCATTGTAATTGGTAAGTTCGACATATTGCTGTCATTCATCTTAACGTGATAGGACTAAGAAAATGGCGACCTAGATGAATGGGCTGTTTGTTTTAGAATCAGTGAAAACGCAATAATTTTCCCAATAACTAAACGAATGTTCCTGCCCTAATACACAGTGAAACTTCCCTATTACGAAAGTGCTAAATCCGCAAAAAAAATCGTTGTAAAGAAATTTCGTTATACAGAAAATTTGTTTCTATAGTCGGCAATGTCACGGTCGAATTCACTGATAAATTTAAGTTATCATTCGAACTTGGGCACTTCCTTTTAGACATTTTCGCACAACTTCCAACACTAACGTAATGGTTAGATTCAAACCAAACAGCCAGAGGTATATTTAAAAGTGTTTCAGAAGGATCTCTCTGTCCGCCGTAATGATTTATTTCAAGTCGGGATTTATTACGTACGTACGGAAAAATTTCGGAAAAAAACCCAACCTTATAAATTCTTACCAAGGCCTATTCAAAGAGTGATGTTCTTTGAATATTTCGCTGTAGAGAGGTGCAATGTCTTGTACTAATTTCGTTATACAGAGAAATTCGTTATACAGACGTTCGTTATAGGGAAGTTCCACTGTAATAATATGAGATAGATAACAAAATTAAGTCAAAACTTAGCTTACGCTGTCTAATGAAATGTAAAGAGATTTCACTGAATTTCTTTCATTCAATGGACACTTTTCCAATGCTATTTTTTCTCCACAATTTCTGGTGTTGTAGCTATTTTTGGTCGAACTTGACGAGGATTTTCTTCAAGGCTTTTACGACCATGTTAAAATTCAGCAACCTTTCTTTCTACTGTAATAATTGAGGCCGAAGATTCCCTATAGACTTTGAACTTTCATTCATAAATTTCCTTTTCTTTCAAACTTTTTAAAAATGAAAGTTCAATCGCTGGACGATATTTGTTTCATTTTTTCTTTTCATTGTAAAATTCTAGTGACATGTCGATATTAAATGGCTTTTTAATACGGAGTAATTTGACAGATTCAGATGAAACTTTCATGAACGGAAGTTCACGCATAGCGCATAGTAGGCGTTGGTTTATTTATCTGAAGTTAGCAGTATTTGCTGTCATAACGTAAAATAAAGTCAACGTTGCCGAATGTACCCGGCCTCGTCCGACGAGTTTGCGAGTTATCAGAGAACTCTATGCAATATTGACAACATTGCTTATCAATCTGACAAGAAAATAAACAACATAACATAAAATTTTATTATGCACAGTGGAATATGCCAAATTTCCATTGCCAAACGATGGCTCAAACTTTCGTGAACTGACTTACGTTCATATTTAAATTGAATACCAACATAACTAGATAAAATCAGGTTAGTAACAGCGCCCTCTCCTATCGAACCACAAAATTAATCGATCAACCTGATATAATCCAATTATTATAACGACAATCCATCAAACAAACATTGAATTATCATTATTCAAACCTGGTATCTAAACATAAACATTTATACAATAATTGTTAACGAAATTTGTGATTTAATCGAATCGAAAATCCAGTTCCAGTATGGAATCGACAGAAGGGAACACCATCTGACAAAACCAGAGCTTGATGGATGAAGCCTTCGAGCTCTCGTGTATGTCCGATTTATTTTGTACCCATTCTTTTTTTTGTTTTTCGCTGTTGGGCATGCCATAAATTCATGCTCGAATAGCGAGGCACACTAGATCATCAGGAAAAATGGGAGAACAAACGGATGTTATAGGCGACTTCTCGTATTTCGACGCGTATTATGAAAATAAAATAATGCAGATTTTTCAGACTCTAATTCAGCAGAATTCGATATGAAGGATAGAAGAATCTCGTTGTATAATTTATAAACTTTTTAGTCTCATCCTCATAAACACTGAAAAATACAGAGTTGGATTAGATTGAAGCAAATTCGGAAATGTTAGTTTTTTGAGAGGAATAAATTGTACCGTGACCTCAACGTGTATTGTCGCAATCTTATTCTAAAGCTTCAATAAACTTCAGTATCCCTGAGGGCTTCAAGAAGGCTAAATCTGCGTTTTTCCAATAATTTTCTTGTCCAAGGCATCCTTAGCGCAAGCTCGCAATTTGGAAGAACTCTGTAACTAAGTGAGTCTGGTCCTCTCTGAACAACTACATCTCATCTGCGAAACTACCTTGTGATGAAATGATCGAGAAAGTAAGCACTGAGAAAAACTTCAGGACATTGCTAAGTAAAAGAGAGGAATGGAAACGGGAATACATCGACTATAACCTCAAAGAAAATACCGTAAAATGGTATACAGATGGTTCCAAAACCTCTACAGGGGCTGGCGCTGGGATATACGGGTGTGCACTGTCGCTAGGCTCCTGTATAAGCGTCTTTCAAGCGGAAATCTTAGCTTCTAAAAGATGTCTAGATATAAATCTAGAAAGAAACTGTCAGAAGTGCGATAAAGCCATACACTCAGATACTCAAGCTGCTATTAAAGCACTGAGCTCCTACGTCATCGACTCAAAGATGATCTAGGAGTGCCGGAACAAACTCAATGAGGCAGGCAAGAAAAATAAGGTCTTTTAATCTGGGTTCCCGGCCATTCGGGAATCAAAGGAAACGAAGAGGCCAATACACTTGCCAAAGAGGGCGCACGAATGTCACTCATTGGCCCAGAACCCTTCTGTGGTATAGGTAAATGTATCTATAATAAGGAGTATCTGGAGAGAAGAAAGCCGAAAAGGAAAAACTCTGGCGCAATCTCCCAGGATGGATCATTCCACTAAGTTCTTTCGGAATTTTAAAACAGCAAGATCCAAAAGATATCTGGATCTTGGTAAGAAATATTTACACCTCCTCACTTGCTTTCTTACAGGACACTTTTGCCTCAGGAAGCACCTGTTGAGGATGGGATTATCGAACACTGACGAGTGTAGGTTCTGTGGGGAGGAGGAAGAAACCCCCATTCACCTAGTCACGGATGCTTTTTGGGCCTTACAGTTTCAAAGTTACGAAAAAATTTTTCCGAATGATTCATGACCGAAAGATTCCTTGAGAGTGCTTCTCAGTCAGTTTCTACCTTCTGAAAAACTCTTTCTTCTAGGTGCATTTGCCTATACCACTTACTTTTGACATAGTCTATAAGATGGAAAATTTGGGTTTGGCATTCAGTTCAATATCAAAAACACCTATTCTTCCCAAAATCAAATTCTTTTTTGACTCACCCAAAGAAAACTCTGCATCGATTTCACGAAGCCGAATGATTCAGACAAAATATGACGTATAAAATTTCCCGATGTCGTCATCACAGCATGCGACTTTCCTTCATCCATTTTCCGAGAGCGTTTTCCCTGTTTCCATGCCTCTGATGCCCGACTGCGTCCGTGCCTAGTGTCTTTTTCCCCTTGGAAATCAGCCCGGGAAAACAATTCGGGAAAATGAGATCTGATGCTCGCAAATTGCAGAAAGGAGCTGCGCCGTGAAAATTGAAGTTTATGGTCTTTTCTATGAGTCGGATTCATCTAATTTTCAGTACACAAACCGCTGACGCATTCACATCACCTTTTGTTGAAGGCGCGAGAAAGGAAAACTGTGGAAATGACGCCTTTTCGTCTGTTGGTTTAGAATTTTCCGACAGGAGAGGAAAACTCCTGTTTTGCGTATCTGTGGTCGGTTTGAAGAGATCCACTATATCTTTATTGTAGAAGGAACTGAATAATTTTTTGTACAACTATCGAAAAAACTTGACTTCTCCTCATCGCTATGGATTCGTAAATAAAAAAGTCTTTTTTCCTGTGACGGAAATAAAATTATATTTCGTATCTCTTGACCGGTCACAAAATATTACTTTTCACGAAATTACTTTTTTTCGTGTCAAAAAAGTGACGCTTCATGTCGGGAGACAACATAACCTCGAGCTAAAATCTAATACTTTTTCCCTTTTATAATAGGTAAATATTTTTCACCAATAATGTATAGTCCGTTCAAGAAAGTTTGAGCCGTCGTTTGGCCATGAAAATTTGGCATATTCTACTGTGTATATTGAAATCTTAGGTTATATTGTTTTTTTTTCTTGTCAGATTGATACGCAATGTTGTCAATATTGCATAGAGTTCTCTGATAACTCGCAAGCTCGTCGGACGAGGCCGGGTGCATTCAGCAACGTTGACTTTATTTTACGTTGTGACAGCAAATACTGCAACTTCAGATAAATAAACAAACGCCTACTATGCGCTCAAACATTCGTCAACCGACTACAATTTCTATAAGTTTTTTCATTTTTATTGGACCTATTCTAGGATCAGTATATTGAATCGGATGAGTAATTCCGCTGAAATATAATTATCATTGATACTGTGGGAGATGCCAGGGAAAAAATTCGGGCGAAGGATCTTTTTCAATTAGTATCTAAAAATTTGAGCTTTTCCGGCAAAATGCAAATTTCATGTCCGTCCAATCTCCTCAAAAATTCCCAATTAATTGAATTTTGTTCCTTTTCCTTTTCGTTTGAAAGACTTGGAAGGGGAATGATTAAAGAGCTTTAATCGAACTTCTATATTGATTAAATATAATAATTATATAAGATAAAATGTTCTGTTCGTGAATTCATCGCGGGAAATTTTCCAGAAGGTTGATTATCGAAATTTTTTGTTCCTTCTGTCCATAGTAATTATTCCATTCTTCATTTTAATTTCCTATTAAAAAATTAGCTCAATATTTTCCTTAAAATTCTTACATCAGGATATGAAGGTGCTATTCAGCATAAGTTTTGATGGCTGCTGTCTATGGTTTGACAGGTGCAAATATCAAACTTTAATGACATTTTTATTCGATTATAAATGTGTCCACGGAGTACTTCACCTATTTTAGGTCAATTTAATTGCAATTATCGATCATTTTCGCCCTTATTTCAATTTTCTTGATTGGAAACTATCAACAAGATGAAGAAATGTCCGTAGTTTTGAAGAAGACTCCGAAATGTCAATAAACGTCGTTGTTCCCTTGCTGGGGGTCTTCGTTCTAAGTGGAAAATTTAACGTGAGGATCTTGGCTTATATGCCTTTAACATACTGGCTGAAAATGAGAACTTTTCACGATGTTCAGTGGCCCAGAGTTATTGTGGAGAGCAAAAATTCGGAGACATCATGACAACTACAAGTTTCGCACCTGAGAGTAAGAAATAAACATATAGATGCCCATACGCATTGTAATCAACCCTGCATTAGAGTGAGATGGAAAGCATTTCACTGCTTCACTGGAGTGAAGTAAAAAATAGGTGAGATTTTCATTTCTACAATTCCTAAATATAATATAACATTTTCTTAATTTTCTTAGCTATAATTACCGGAATAGCCTTGAGCAACAATAAATTGCCACCGAATCAGTAAAATAATTCAGTTTAGAACGTCAAATCGAAATAAAAATGTAAACACATCGCATTCAGAAACAAAACACTCACATACGATGTTGCCAAACTGACAGAATTGTCTGTAACAGACGCAAGTCGCCAGTATCAGAGTAGGGGAGCGGTGGACCAATTATCCCAAGACAAAATAAACATACGGCACGCGCTGGCAACGCCTGGTAGTCCGGTCTATTTAGACCAAAAAATGAGAGTGAAGTTACATAAAGTCCCAACAAGCTGAATTTCTGTGAAGTTGTTCAGAACATAATTATAAACAATGTCTAAAAGTTCCCCTCATTTGTAATTTACTGGTTTAAATAAATAAATAAATAAATAAATTCCCCTGTAAGGAAAAAATTTAATTCAAGGTCAAAGGTCAAAAAAATGAGTTTTTCGCGATTTTCAGCAAAACGGTAAGTTTTATCATCAAAGTACTTCAGACAAAAATTGTAGATCATAAAATTATCTATAAAAAATGTATCATTACTTTTTTTCTTACGAGCCACCGTTTCTGAGATATAACGATTCAAAAAGTTATAACTACGCGCTAAGTACACTACCTCATAGGTGGCGTGGAAACGTGTGCATATTATGACGATAATGACTTTTATAACTTTTTGAATCGTTATATCTCAGAAACGGTGGCTCGTAAGAAAAAACGTATTGATACATTTTTTATAGATAATTTTATGATCTACAATTTTTGTCTGAGGTACTTCGTGATGAAACTTACCGTTTTGCTGAAAATCGCGAAAAACTCATTTGTTTGACCTTTGACCTGGAATTGAATTTTTTTCCTTACAGGGGAATGATGGGGGAACTTATAGACATTGTTTATAATATATTATGTTTTGAACAACTTCACAGAAATTCAGCTTGTTGGGACTTTATGTTACTTCGAATGTCTAAATAGACCGGTCTATGGTTATTGTTCGCGTGCATAAACAGATTCTACTTGTCTGCATACCAAGAGCGCGAAGGAACCTCTAGGTTTACATTTTACTTTGAGTTTCGCACCGATTTCATATGTCACATGCAGAAATATGCAAATCGCATCTGTTCTCCGCCTCAGCTTCAAACAATGTCGCAAAAGAATGACGTCAAACAACAGTGACGTCAATAAACTCCATTTCGTCTGTAAAAGCGCGAACACTGTAAAATTTCATTTTCAACTTCATTAATGCCATATCCAGCCGCGACCAAAGGCACATTTTTCAGTCAGACATCACAGAAGGGCGGCCCTTTGATGTCTTTTTGTTAGCGGCCGTCATCGCCAACTCCAAAATAGCCCAGTCAAATTAGGATTTCACCTCGGAATGAAAGATAATAAGCTGAAATTGGTATGAACCTTTGTTTTGTCATTCTAAATGTTGTCTCAAAAGTCACAAATGCTATCGTGCCGGCGTCTTAAGATATTGAAGGTCAAAGGTCATAAAAATCGTTTTTTTTGCGAATATCTGCCTTCCTATTGCTTAAATGAGATTTGCAGTTATTATGAAAGTTGTAGACTATAAAATTGTCTACAACTTTTGTTTGAACTTTTTTTTCATTCGACCAACCGTTTTTGGATTAGAGCGCGAAGAGTGCGCAGCGTACAGTCATATATGACCTAATGCAGGGTCAAGCGTGAGTTACGGTTAGCTGTTCGTTGTATAAAGTCAATTATTCACTTAACAATTGTAATTATTAAACAATGCCTATTATTTATGTTCTATTTGTTAATTTTTTTTCAATTTATTTTTTTAAATAGCGCAGAAGTCATGTCACAGCCACTAAATGCGTGTAAAAATAAAATGTGTTTTTTAGTACGAGGATATTGGTTAAAACTTTTAGAAGAGTATATTTGTGTTTTGACATTGCCTTTGCCAACTTTTTTGAGAAAATTTCCTGTTGATGGGATTGAGTTCGTCCAATTAAAATAACGAACAAATCAATATCTTCTCCTATGATGACAGCAGTCTTTTGATGTTCTGTTGAGGCAATAGCTGTGTCAATGATGAGAACATCAGCATCATCTCTGACTTGTTGTTTGTGATATTACCAGTTTCAAATTCAACAATTTTTTTTTATTAGACCGATTTGATGAAAATTTTTCTTGACTGATTGGCACAACCATTGTTTCGTCAAAACAAACTTCATATGATTCTGAAAGTGCAGCAGTTCTTCTTTTGTTCCTTGCTTTAATATTTTTACTATAGTCGGAATATCCGTCAAATACAATAATTTAATTACTTATTTTAATTAAATATAAATAATTAATAATTAGTACATAAATAATGGGCATTGTTCAATAATTATAATTGTTAAGTAAATAATTGACTTTATACAACGAACTGCTAACCGTAACTCACGCTTGACCCTGCATTAGGTCATATATACTGTACGCTGCGCACTCTTCGCGCTCTACCCCAAAAACGGTTGGTCGTATGAAAAAAAGTTCAAACAAAAGTTGTAGACATTTTATAGTCTACAACTTTCATAATAACTGCAAATCTCATTTAAGCAATAGGAAGTAGATATTCGCAAAAACCGATTTTTATGACCTTTGACCTTCAATATCTTAAGACGCCGGCACGATAGCATTTGTGACTTTTGAGACAACATTTAGAATGACAAAACAAAGGTTCATACCAATTTTCAGCTTATTATCTTTCATTCCGAGGTTGGCCCTCTTTTTCATCTAATTTGACTGGGCTAAAATTCGATTGCAGCGCGGAGCTGGAGGTGCCAAATCGTGAACCGGAGTTTTTCGATGCTCTGCGAACTCTGACCCTCCGAAATGTTGGTGTTTGCTTTCGTAATTGTCTGCCTGCAGAAAAAAAACGTTTCGTTTCTGTCGCAAATGGGATGCCGTAATTGCTACGAGCTCGAAACACCGCCTGTTTAGAATTTCGCGTTGGGAATATGATATTTTGACGATTTTTTTTGGAGGTATTTGATTGCGTTTTGCGGTATACGTTTCGGTTGTTTTTTTTTCGAGAGATTGGGAACGATGGAAAAATGCAACGAGATAGGCGTATTATTGGAAAAAATTCTTTGTTGTTTCAATCTGGTAGATAATTTCATGACAGCCGCTGTTATTAGTTACACTTCCAATTCGATATGACATATCTGTTACTTTTTCTTCCAATGAACTTCAAGGAAAAATTACATTCCCGAATGGTACTTTTCAAGACTATTTCATGAGTAACATATTTATTCAGCATACATTTTGTATGGGTATTCATTTGCCGAAGGGTGAACTCGAAAAAACTACTGACAGCTGCTGCCATAAAGTTTTTTATCTAAATTGTTTTCCAATAAGAGATGTTATTTCAATACGCAAAGAAAATGCTATGTCCTCGATAGCCTCACTAATTCTATCTTTGAGGTCTTGAATTGACGCTGGACTATTGGCGTAGACCTTCTCTTTCACGTGGCCCCAAAGGAAGAAGTCGCAAACTGTTAAATCACAAGATCTCGGTAGCCAATTGTGATCACCTCTTCGAGAAATAACACGGTCCGAAACTTTCCCCGAAAAAAATCAACGGTTTCGTTGTTTGTGTGGCACGTAGCGCCGTCTCTTTAAAGTAAAGGTTGTCCAGATGAATTATATCCAATTTCGTCCATAAAAAATCATTAATCATCTCTCGATAGCGCAATACATTCACCGTTACTGTTGCTCCAGCCTCATTTTCGATCAAGTAAAGTCGCATCCACACTATGCCGAACGACATCATTCGACACATTCGATTCGACAATTGGTCTGGACTTGTCGAACGATAAACGGTTCGACTCAGTTGTGAGCGAGCATTGAAAGCCGGATCGCGGGAGAAATTCAGTTCAAATCCGAATCCGACGGCATGTGAATACGCAGCGCTTTTGAATGCAACTGAACCCCATTCGGCCCATTCGACAGTCGACACGTCCACACTGAATGATTCGATTCGACTTCCTTTGATCGGGACCGCGCTCAGTCGGGTTGGAAGCGACATGATTCGATTCGACTTCTACTATGTCCACACTTATTCGACTTTGTCGAACGACACAAGTCGAATGATGTCGTTCGGCATAGTGTGGATGCGACTTAAGATCCAATGACTCTGTTTTTGAGCGACATGCACGGGTTTTATTCTTCACATCACTAACTTGTCCCAACAGCTCGAATTTTTGAACCAATTTCTATATTGCGGTCTGACAAGGTGCTTCACGACGACCCGAAAAAATTCGAGTCGAACCGTCTCAGCCAAATTTTCACCATTTTTATAGTGAATTTCAATGATTTCAATGCCTTCTTGAAGCGTGTATCGTTGCATTTTGATTAATGGAGTAGTTTCTACTTGTCAAATGTCAAAAAATGACAGCTTTAAACGTGACATCTACCGAAAAAGCGGGCACCTCTTATTGGAAATCCTTTCAGGAACCATTTGTGATTCAAAATTGCGTTTTTCTGATCGGCGGAAGTTAAGACGAAGCAAATAGTCGCAGTAAAATGGGCTAAAGGCAAAAAATTGTCATTCGAAATTGCATATTTTACCTCAAAGACAATAAATAATAAAATTAATTATTACTCAACGAACACACTAGGTGAAGAAACGTTCTTATTTGAAGATTTTCGAAAGCGTTCACCATTGCTGGTGAGAATTGATCGGAAAACCCTCACTTTCACTACAGAAAACTTGATCAATTTTTCGAAGTTTTGTGTTCTAGGTAAGCAACATTGAATTCTATGATTTTACAGCATGATCACGTTGTTAAACTCAATTTATTCTGAAAAAACATATCTCTCACAAATAGTAATTTATAATCGCCACTTTTTACATCTACAGATAGGAAATTTGGGTCCCATCTCCAAACGTCGAAAAACGCCTATCTCTGACTCCGACCGGGGTGAAAACTCCGCTTTAAACCCATCCGAAGTGGCCGACGAACCGTCGACGTAGCGAAATGTCAAAAAATAGAATAGAAAACTCGTATATAATAGCTTCCTGTCAGCCGCGCATAGAACTCGAAAATGATTAAAACCGCGGCGAAGAAAGGAAAAACTCGTCCCTACTAATAGCTTCCCATCGTCCACACGTACCATAGAAATGTATAGAGAGGGAGCATCGACCAACCGAGTACAATCAAGCGTGAAATCGCGTGAACACGTATTATTAAATTACTTTTGCCGACGCCGCTGTAGATTAACAATCGGAACTCGATAAAAGTATCTGGAAAGCCGAATGGGCTCGGACTTCGCTTGCCAACTGCGAAAAATCGGCTTACCAAGCGTGGAACGCGGCTTTTTCGTTTGGCCGCTCGCGTGATGATTTTAATCTGCAATTAGAAGGAATAGAACTGGTTGTGACCATTTAACTGTTAGTTAGATTTGTTGTGAATACGTATGTTCACTTTGTTGGTTTGTTATTTTTTAAGTTCACACACTGGCTTGGAAGGGAGCATGAATGCCCTTTACTGGCCCAGAATCTTCCTGTGGTATTGGCTAATGCACCTATACATGGTGTTATTATTGTAATAGCTTGCCACAATTTGAGGGGGTGAATCTACATGTAATTCCAAGAAAAAAAGGTAAGAAGAAGTAAAAGCTTCGTTACGGAGCTACAGGATTTGAAATTTCCAGAAAAAATGGTTTTTTCTTCACAACTCCTGCAGTTTTTTGAAATATTCAGTCTAAATTTGGAATGCGAGCTATTTTCCACCATCATTGCACTTCCTGAATCTTAACTAGAATCTACAGCGTGTTTACTTTTCCTGAGCCATGTCTCCTTTTTGCTTCTCAATCTTTTTTCGGTAATCCACTGGTCAGCGTACAATCAATTTTTGATATCTTTGTTTAATTTATGAACTGTTTTGACTCCTGTAATTTTTTCCTATCTTTAATCGTTTTCGAGTAAAAAATTATCGAAAAAAATCAGCATCTATACATTGTAATTTTTCTGGCAGCTACAGCACTCCAAAGTTGACCTATTTTTCCAGATTTTTCCACAAAAACTGGATTATTTGGAAAATAATTATCCTATGGAATATTCGTGTTTCCTACGCCCTCGATTTAACAAATTGAATGAGCTAAGACGCTATAACTGAAAGAATAAAATTTAGTTCCGGCTCAAAATAATTTCACTCCAACGTGAACCATTGCTGATCAAATATTTCATTCATAGCCCTTCATTTCAAACAATAGAAATGGACAACACCATCAACAAACTCAATTAAAAACCGAGATCCCAATAATAATAACACAACACCCAAGATTTAATTCTGAAGTTGACAATTTTTTCAATACGAACCAACATCGAACGAAAGCTCCAAGCTCTCGAACCCTCTAATTTAAAACAGCACCTGCTTTCCACCGCTCGGAGCCAATTTCGCCAAGGAAAAAAAGTTGGAAGCTTCCCTTGCTCAAAGACCGATATTAATACTTTATAACCGATAATTACGAAGGCAACACCCGGTCAGGTAGCTCAATTTTACGACGAAAAATAATAATAAGCCGATGGTATCCTTCGACCCCGCCCCTCTTCGACGTTCCTGACTCATCCCAGAGATACAGGGCGTTCTCGAATTGGATATTGTCGTTCTGGATAAGATGGAACAGTGTAGAGAGCTACACCCAGATTTAACTTGCCATTGTTTATGCATTTTTCTCTTGGTCTCGTTTACCTATTTGCCTGAATAATTACCGAAATCACTTCAGTTGGAAGTGAAGTGATTTTTCGTCAAATAGAACATGACTTTTTCGGAAGACAATCAACATAACGATAAGGTTTGAAATGATAGTAACAAATCAATATCGACGATAGTTCCGAAAGAAATGTTGAAAGTGATATGAATTATTCATTACTAGCAATGAACCCGAGGATAATAATTCACTTTCAGTTATGTTTAGAAGTAAATTGTAAACTTTTACAAAAATGTTAGGTTATGTTATTGTAATGATGAACTGAAGTGATTACGGAAATTTGAATGATTTTATCAAAAAGCAACATCAGTTGGAAGTGATGCGCATCAGTTCAAAATCATGACAGTGTCAAATAGAATACGCATCAACTGATTCTGCATCAGTTTGGAAGTGATATAGCTTCAAATAGAAAGGGCCTATAACTTTCAAATATTTGCCAAATGGCCTCTTCAGACGTCCACTCTTTTATTAAAGAGTTGTTGAATTTTTACTGATATTTTGACATAATTGGGGCTCCATCTCAGGAATCGATTGTGAATTATTTTTATAGATCTGGCTATTTTGTAATTGTCGTCTGAAATTTTTTACAGTCATTTACCATTTATAAACAGAAGGACCTTTTCTGTTAGATTCTTATTGTAACTCGAATGCAAGTGAAAAAGGAACATGTAAAGCTAGGAAAAAAGACTATATCTCGAAGTAGCACATGTTCCATATTTTCGCAAACCCCTGTATATCGCGATTACTCCGTTCCATTTTCATTGAAATTCGTGTCGGGCACCAGATTTAACGATTTCGGGGATTGGTTTTATCGTTTCTTCGCCTCCTGCGAGGAGTAAAAATGTTATTATTTCACCAGGTTTATTATACGGACCTTCTGGTAGTCTCGCTTTTTAATATTCCCTGTTCAAACTTACGCGGTCGCGGGCACATACGCGAAATTCGATGCGGATAAATGACTGTAATAACGTCGAATCGTAATGATAGGTTATGGGCCCAAGAAACGTCTTTTTCGATTTGGAACGTATGAAGATTCGTTTGGCTCAGGCGTCTTACTTCGGAATTGCCCCGATCATGATTTTTTATAAAATATGAAGATTTTTCCTTCACTGGGTGCCATAGCTGTCAGATACTTTGAAGAAGTCTACAGGGTGTTGAATAATAGTATGCCACAATTTGAGGGGGTCAATCCACATGTAATTTTGAGAAAAAAAATTTATATAAACATGGGTCCGTAAAGGCTTCGTTACGGAGCTACAGGGTGTTGAAATTTCCAAAAAAAAATGGTTTTTTCTTCATAACTCCTGCAGTTTTTGAGATATTGAGTTCAAATTTGCAATGCGAGCTATTTTCAACAGTGTCCATCATTGCACGTCCTGAATATTAACTAGAATCTACAAGGTGTTTTCTTTTCCGGAGCCTTGTCTCTTTTTTCCCTGTCAAACTTTTTTGCGGTACACCACTGGTCAGTGTTAAATAAATTTTTGATATCTTCGTTCAATTTAGTGGAAAATTATTGAACGATTGTTGTTTGATATTGAATAAGTTGAGTCTCAGATGACGAGCTATCAAAATAGAAGCAAATTTTGGGCATACCTATCGAGTATTTTTAAATTTTTTTATTTAGTGAATAACTTTAAATCGTTCAATAATTTTTACTCGAAAACGGTTAGAGATACGAAAAAATTACAAAAGTCAAAAAAATTTTTAAATTGAACGAAGATATCAAAAATTTTACGCTGTGGCGTACAGCAAAAAAGGTTGGGAGGGAAAAAGGAGACATGGCTCCGGAAAACAGAAAACACCCTATTTAATTCTTTTTGACATTCAGGATATGCAATTATGGAGAATGTTGAAAATAGCTCACATTACAAATCTGGACTGAATATCTCAAAAACTGCAGGAGTTATGAAGAAAAAACCAAATTTTCTTGGAAATTGCAACACCCTGTAGCACCGCAACAAAGCTTTTGCGGCCCATGTTTATATGGACTTTTTTCTTGAATTTATTCGTAGATTCGTCTCCTCAAGTTGTGATATACTAACTATTATGTAACTAACACCCTGTATAGCAGACTTTTAATTTTCAGAAAACCTACTGCTGGGGAATTTTGGCCGAAATGTTGAATACCAGGCGAACATCATGAAAATATCTCAAATAATATTTCAATAAAAGTTTATTCAAACTTCTGAAGTACTTAGTATCCTCAGATGCCTCTCCACTGCACGTAAACGATATTTTCCTTATTTCTTCAGTTTCCAAATGAAAATAACACCACATGTATTCCCCTAATTCCCTTTCCTCTCCTAATTCCGTAAACAACTCAGAGCTAATTCAATTTAGATCAAGTTACCCAAGTGACCTACCATCTGCAATAATACCGAATTTTCCCAGATTACACCTCTGTTTCTCCCGGAGCTTTCACGTTTTTCCCGATACCCTGCGAGGGCCTGAAGGTAAACTACCATAAAATGAACATGTTCCAGTTTCCGGTCCACCTTCTCTACCTCTTATCTCATCAGGAATCCTTCTCTTGTGTGTGTTGTTAATGTAAGATGTGCACTTTAAGCTGCAGCTTCTATTTGGTTCTGGCATGGATTAGTTTTGGAAGTATTCGCAGTTGTTGGCATACCAAATCTTTTTCCTATGCGATTTTAAGATCCAAACGGTTTTTGTGAGGTTTCAAGTTTTTTAGTATTTTAACTTCTTTCTAGAACAGATGTTTCATTTTCTTCACAGGTGAAACTATCGAGCTTTCCCGATTTTCCCTTTATTTTCTTTTTACATAATAATTAAAGGCATATAAGGAGTGAAAAGCCCAGTAAGCAGTCTTAACTAGTTTATCAACAACAATAGAGCTTGTTGAGCCTTCTCTTCTAAAGTGCCACCAGTCTATGCTCTGATCTTAGCAATATCTATACCACGACCAAAATTGTCTCTAAGTGATTAGTTTCAGAATGAATCAGAATCAATGAAGGATATAAAGGGTTTTCCAATAAAAGGTGTTATTTTGAATAGCCCGCTATTTAGGTAGATTTGACGTTTGAAGCTCTCATTTTTGACATTGGACAAGTAGAAACTACGCCATTAATTAAAATGGAACTATACACGATTCAAGAACGCATTGAAATAATTCTAATTCACTATAAAAATGGTGAAGATTTGGCAGAGACGGTTCGTGAAACTCGAACATTTTTGGGTCGTCGTGAAGCACCTTGTAGGACCGCAATAAAGAAATTGGTGGAAAAATTCGAGCTGTGGGGACAAGTTAGTGATGTGAAGAATAAAACCCGTGCACGTGGCTCAAGAACAGCCGAGAATATTGCTGCTGTAACCGAAAGTGTTGAAGAAAACCCTGGTTTGTCCATCCCTCGTCGTTCTTTGGAATAAGGCATTCCACAAACGTCATTACACCGCATTTTGCATGAAGATTTGGGTCTTAAGGCTTATAAAGTTCAGTTAACACAAGAACTCAAGCCGGCCGATCATCAACAACGTCGTGCCTTTGCCGATTGGGTCGTTGAAATACAGCCAATCTAAACATATTCAACATTCATTTCTAAAATATTTCCATCAAATTTCGTATCATTCCCTCATCTTCTCAAGAAAACAAGCCACCAAACAAAACAGTCCAACTGGAAATTCACCAACAGATTCATCATCTCCTCAGAGCACCATCTGGCAGTCGCCTCACATTTCATATTTTCACAACACTAAATCCTTCTTGCCATCAGTGGCGCCTCGTGAGGTTTCAATCAGAGGAGCCCCGAGACCACGCTACTTGCATTAAGTATAGATCTCACTTTTTTTCATCGTTCTTGAAGAAATATTAAAATCTTATCAAAAACTTTTTCGAAACATCTCACGAAACCACAAACCGCGCGCTAAGAAGATTAAAACTTCGTTAATAAAAAGGGAGGGAATCAAAACAACAGCTGATCTCTGTCCACGATCGCCAGGGTTGATTCGGGCCGATCGGAAGTTCAGTTTCGGCTTAGCTAGTTCGCCTATAAGCGAAAATAATGCCGCGGAGCCAAGCCTCCGACACGTGATCTCTAACTTGAATTTTGAGTGTTTCCCGCACCGTTCACTTGAAGAAGTTTGAAATGTTACATTTTATCGAATCTCGACTCGTGGAGGCGAGCCTCCTTCGCTAAGCGGATTGCCTGCTATCCGTAACGCTGTATTGAGTGTTGCGGATAATGTATGAATGTTTTAGATTGCTGAGATTTGAGATTTAGATAGAAGATAGAATGATGGAAATAATACGGATTTGGAAATGTGATTATTTTCTATTTGAACTTGAATTAAAAATCAAATAAAATGCAGTGAAATTAGGGAACGCCTGGCTTCATCTGAGTAGCCGCCACTGCTTGCCATCAAGGACCTTCTTCAACTCGATATTTTATGCTGCAACGTCTCCGGCACAAGAAATATCCGATTAACCGGAAAGACGCCGTAACACGAGGATCTCGAAGGCTTCTAAACGACGACACGCTCTGCATGCACATCAAAAAGTGTCAATTTACGGCCCCCATGCATCGTGACTTGGTTCCATTTCGCACCTGTCGAATCGCTGGGGGCCGAAGAAGACAAAAGAAGGTGTCATCACGGATTAGTCGATTGTTTTGTACCGGATACTGTAGTATGTACGTTTTATGGTTGTTTAGCCTTCCGGTGTTTGTGTGGCTTCAGGAAAATAGTGGAAGGTTTGGGAGTAGAGTTGGAAAAAGGTATAATCTAGAAGAATTTGAAATGATTGGAGATGGTAGGGTAGCTACAAGGTATATCCTCCATAGGACCATATCGATCCGGAAACTTTTCCCGCAAAAGATACATGGTTTCGTTGCTTGTGTGGCACGTTGCGCCGTCTTGTTGAAAGTAAACGTTGTCCAGATCAATACTTTCCAATTTCGGTCATAAAAATCATTAATCAATGCCTTATTCTAAAGAACGACGAGGAATGGACAAACCTGGGTTTTCTTCAACACTTTCGGCTACAGCAGCAATATTCTCGGCTGTTCCTGAGCGACGTGCACGGGTTTTATTCTTCACATCACTAACTTGTCCAAACAGCTTGAATTTTTCCACCAATTTCTTTATTGCAGTCCGACAAGGTTCTTCACAACGGCCCAAAAATGTTCGAGTTTTACGAACCGTATTTGCCAAATTTTCACCATTTTTATAGTGAATTTTCATAATTTCAATGCGTTCTTGAAGCGTGTATCGTTCCATTTTTATTAACGGCGTAGTTCCTACTTGTCTAATGTCAAAAAATGACAGCTTCTAACGTGACATCTACCGAAATAGCGGGCTATTCAAAATAACACCTCTTATTGGAAAACCCTTTATAACCATGTGATTTGAGGGATCCACATAAAAAACGCAGGGACCTTAATCAGGTGAATAAACTGGACCACTGAAAACCCCAGAGAACCACTGGAACAAAGAACTAGTTGATCATGTGGTCATAACTGTCATAAGTCACCGGAACTGTTCGCTCGTTTTCTTCTAAAAAATATGGTTTAATTATATCTCACCCTGTATAAAGGAAATTCATTTTTGTATTCAATTCTATGTAATTTTTCGAGGTATCTAAGGAACTCGAAAGTGACGAGATGAAATGACATGAAAATAAATTTGAAGAGGTTAATCAAAAGATAGCCTTTGGAAGAGTTTAAAATAATCGTAAGTGAAGAGAAGAATAAACTGAAAAAATCGCTGCTGATCCCACCTTCCACAAAAAACACACGGAAAACCCCATTTTCCCCGATTTTCCCAACGTCACCGGAAAACACCCAGCTCATAAAGAAAAGCTAATGAATCGCTGTCTACACCGCCGAAAAACTTGAATTTTCCGGGTGCTGGGGGGGCGATAATCCTTATTTATCAACAATAAATAATGCTGCGTTGACAGTGAAATATCGCGGCGTATTTCCCTACAATTTGCTGGTAACACGGATCTCTTTTTTTCAATTAGCGGGGGCGTAAGAAGTGTTCACGACACTTTTTTTAATTGCGGAAATTTAAATACGACAGTTTGATGGCGTTTGAGCATCAACCATGGTTAGGGATATTGCTGAAGGAAATGCGTTGTACATTATTGTGTTTTATCCCAAAAGAGGGGTTTGTTTTTAGATGCTCTAAGGAGAGTTTTTGAGATTTGATTGAACAATGAAAGTAATGGAGGTATTCTGCTTATCATCTGTAAGTTACGATACTATAGCGTACGATTGATCTGTAACTGGCCGACTTACAGATTCATAAATAACGAAGTACTGGAATGAGTGGAATGGTTCCTGTAACTTTCTTATTTACAGTGTCACTCTTGAACTACTCATCGAAAAACATAACCTTCAATCATAAGATTTGATTAAGGATTATGTATTTAAGTATTATGAGTAAATGGTTTTGATTTGAATTTGAAAATACATTTATCTGAATGTAGTATGCGTTTGTTTCTTTTATCTAATGAATTGAAAATTGGAAAGAAAAAAATTTCTCAGTTAAAATTGCTGTAGAGCATTTATTAAGTTTATAGTCGAGTTCATAGTACACTGGTTCTTCAATCTGAACATGTTCACAAACTGGGCATTCGGCATTTCAAATGGATTCATTTTAATCACGCAACCTTTTCCTTCCAATTTTCATTAAGTTCCTACTTTAAAAAAGATTGATTTTCAGGTCATGTATATTATTTAACAATGTTTTACCTGTTGTTATTTTCTCCAAATAACAATCCAATAAACAAAGCCATATTATTTTTATTCGTCATGAATTTCTTATATTAAAACGTTGGTGTTCTTTCTAAAATAATCAAACCATTCAACGTACCTTCATAAATGTCATTCGATAAAATGCTTCTGATACTCGTGAATATTTAACGATTTCTGTAAGCTACATATCCCCTTAAAGAGGTCCAGAACTGCAATTTCCCTATGAGCTTACATATTGGCTTACAGATGAAAGCAGAATAACACCATAAGTTGGAATTCCTAGCCTTACTGTGTTTTATACTTCAACGAATTCAACCCTTTGAGACCGAATGATATTTTGAAGCTATATCATTGAAGACATTTAGTTCCCATTCTAATTCAATATGTGTCAATATCCCTCGTGTCATAGCAGCTGTAACATGACGAATGTGAAGCAATTCTGTAACAATTTACTGTTATTCGAATTGAACAAATATCTATTCCAGACCCAATGTTCCACTGGCGAACCACTCACATCGCCGGCAAAATGTTTTGTTATTATTGGATATGATATTCAATGGAATTTTCGTTATAAATTGTCATGATTAGCATATTGAATGTGGTGTTGGAAAGTCAATCGGTTCATTTTTAAATATCTACGATATTCAATTTTGGGTTATTGTGGGATATTTATGCAACTCTTTTTTTCAATTATTGGAATCATGTTGGTTGAAGAGGTATTATAAAATTCGAATATACGAGATGGAAAAAGTGATGAAAACATGCGAAGTGTCATGTAGATAGTTATAAAAACTCCTCTTGAAAAATCTATCAAAATAGGTCAAGTTTGGAGTCCTATAGCAGCTAGGAAAAAAGTATTGTATTAATGGTGATTTTTTTATTGTAAATTATTCCTTTGAGAATCAGAATATGCAATTTTCATTATGCTGTCACGAACAGTTCAGATTTTCGTGAATGACCAAATTTTTCGATTTTTCACCGATCATAACTGGAAAATAAATGTTTCACAAAAGAACTGTTTGCATATTCGCAATCTACCCTCGACTTAGTAAATGGTGAATTTTTGGTGGCGATCTGAGAGAATTCATATTTCGACAAATTTCCATATCGATTTCTGGAAAAATATGTATCGGCGCCGATGGAGGCGAAATTTCGAATATACAGGGTGTCCCGGAAAATGTGGGAAATCTGTCGGATTCGGATAGATTGATAGAACATAAAAAATGAAGATGACAAGTTCCCATAATTTTTTTCCTAACGACCCTCCCTTCGAAGATACGACCTCCTGAATGACGCCACTGGAAATCCATTTTAGTGGAATAAGTTTCAAACTACTCGATATAATTTGATGAAAATTTGATAGGATTAAAAGTATTAAGGACCTCTTAAATCACCGCACTCAAATTTCAATTAGCTTGTTTAGTTTACCAGGGGCAGACTGGGTTGTACATTTTAATGCGTACATTTTTTACACCCTGTATGATAAGGTGCTAAAAAAACAATAATTTGGATACCTTGAACATTAAGCTAAAAAAAGGTACTCTTGACCAGTGTTGATAAAATGAACCGTTTCCGAAAAAAAAATAATGAAAGAAGTAAGTAATTGAAATTTATTCCACTAAAATGAATTTTCAGTGGCGCCATTTAGGAGGTCGTATCTTCGTAGGGAGGGCCGCTAGAAAAAAAAAATTATGGGAACTTATCATCTTATTTTTTTATGTTCTATCTGAATCCGAGAGATTTCCCACATTTTCCGGGACACCTTGTTTATTAAGTCGAGAGCGTAGATTGAGAATAATGCAAACAGTTTTTTTGTGCAACATCTTTTTTTCCAGGTTGGTCACATTTATGAAACTTGAACTTTATCTATTATTATTCATCTGATGTGCAAAATTGGAACTGGCAATTCTTATGCAATACCGAATGAAAGGTTGAGCATCTATCAAAATGATAGTTAATAACCAACGAAATAATCAGTAGCCACAAATCCATTATTCGCTTGAGTTCCTTCAGCACAAAAGAACCAAATCTCTTGTACAGATGTTAACGTCAATCACGTCATGACAAATGAATTCTTAAACGTTCGAACCAACGAGTTAGGACATTTGATGCTATTCATTCATTCACACGCAAGAAAAAATGTTCATCTTGATAATGTCCATTCAGCTCATTAAATAGGTCCATTAATTCACTTCAAAGGATGCCAACCACGTACACAAGCTATTCTAATGAAAGATTTTGGTGTGTTTTTAGGCACCAACAGGTTCTTTTGAGATCATTTATCTTCGGTAAACTATTTATGTAAATTATTTCATCGTTTTCCGTTAGGTCTTAATTGATTGGAAAATTTCGTAACTAGATCTGAATTAACGTAACGTTAGAGTTAGTTGTTTCGGTGTGGCTCAAGGAATAATACAGGGTGTTTCTTGGAGAGAATCATACATGTCGTTAAGTTGAGACTCCCACTCCGCGACTAGTTTGATTCATTCGAGCCTTTTTGCTCTTCTTTGACGCCGTTTTTCACCCACTAAACATTATCGGTCGGTATCGAGAGAATAAACGATTTGTGAAGAATGTTATTTCTTCTTTAAAATGCTTTTTGTAAAATTCAAATCCGACATGTAGCCGAGTATCACGACCTTCTTTAAAAAAGTACGTCGAATTCGGAAAACTGTGATTGTGCAAAAACTATTTATCCGACAGCTTTGTAATTGTGCACCAATAAAGTATATGTTAATAACTACTTAAATTCAGAGCAACTACGCTTCATCTCAGAAATTGACCAAGTTATGCACTTTCGAAAAATTGATGTTTTTTCCAGTTTTTTGGACTTTTCTCGGAAACTAATTATCCGCTCGAGACGTGTCACCTCTCATTTTTTTTGTTATTGAATTCTCTACAAAAAATGCCTTAGCTTTTCGATCAGATCAATACTTCACGTTTTATAAGCGAAAAAGCAAAATTTTGGATTTTTTTGGCTATTTTTCGCTTCTCAAAAAAACCTAAGACGATTCCGGAGTGGAATTTATCATGAAAAACATGTAGAAACTACCGATTGCATGACTGCTTAGTTAGATTTCAGGTAGTATTTTTGTCACGTAAAAAACTCTATTGCTTGGCCTAGTATGAAAATCTGACTGTTAGTTCGAATTTGATCATTGTACGATTGTGTTTGAACCTTCTGCCCATGCCCACTTGTTTGCTACTGATTTCTAATCGTTGTGTGAACACACTTTAGACATTTAACCGAGGTAAAATCAGCTATTCCCTCAGAGTAAGAAATATGTATTTCTTACTCTGAGGCTATTCCCTTAGCCACAAGCACGCAATCAAAAAACAAGATACAGAAAAAATCCGGTAGCCAGAAGGTAGCATTCACCATCTTTCTTACCCATCAACACGCCCCCAGCTTCTCTGACTTCCTTGATCTCGACTGCCCGTTTAAAAAAACATCTCTGCCTACCTCGGACGAATTGATTGCCCAGCAAATCACCTGGTTAGCCACGCCATTCGTTTTAATTAAAGCCAACTTCCGCAGTTCGGGCCATCGGGAAAAAATCCACGCACATAATGCCCCAGGAAATCATAAATAATGCTTTTCTCTGTTTTTTAACCCGATTGGAAAGTCGTGTCACGGCGTTCTTTTGACGTACGCCATAAATATGTACTGTTAATTAGTTGAAATTGGATCAAGTCGGCTATCAGTTTATCTGCGAACAATCTCTGGTTTACTTTCCTAATTGGTTGACCATGTAAATTGGATAACAGAGGTAGCGGGTTTTTCTTTGGATTCTGTATGGTGATTTGCGTGGTATGATGTGACCATGATCGATTGATTGGTGGGTTTTACTGCTAATCAGCGAATTCTTCAGTAGTCTCATTAATTATTTTTTTAGTAGATTTTTATTTCATCAATTCTTGGGATTTGCAAGGTAGATTAAGGACTTGAAGAGTGTACCTGAATTCATAAATGAATAGAATGAAACCAATTGTAAAGGGTTTTCCATTTAGAGTGTTATTTCGAATAGCCCGCTATTTCTGTAGATGTCGCCTTTGAAGCTGTCATTTTTCGACATTTGTCAAGTATAAACTACTCCATTAATAAAAATGGAACGATACACGCTTCAAAGACACATTGAAATGATTGAAATTCACTATAAAAATGGTGAAAATTTGGCAGAGACGGTTCATAAAACTCGAACATTTTTGGGACGTAGTAAAGCACCTTGTCGGACCGCAATAAAGAAATTGGTGGAAAAATTCGAGCTGTTGGACAAGTAGGTGATGTGAAGAATAAAACCCGTAAACGTCGCTCAAGAACAGCCGTGAATATTGGCTATAACCGAAAGTGTTGAAGAAAACCCAGGTTCATTAGAATAAGCATTCCACAAACGTCGATACATCACTGGACAACGTTTACTTCCAACAATATGGCGCTACGTGCCACACTAGCAAGGAAACCATTGATCATTGTGGGAAAAGCTTAATCTAAAAGTTTTTCAGAAGAATTGTGAAACAGAACCAAGGAATTCTGATATTTCTAGTCATCGATTTTTTACATATTCGATTGTTTGAATAATTTCCTAAATATAATTCAGATAGCGCTGAGATTTTGCATTCATATATTTTGTATCAATCCTATACAAAATTTTGAGGTAATAATTCTTCTTGCACCACAAATGAACGAGCGCTCAAAAGTACCTGCTCAGGGCTTTTCTTCTTCGAATCCAAAAATAAAATCTTTCAAACTATTCATACCCACAAAACAAAAATTTTCAAATTATTCCAACCCACACCCAAAATTTCAGAACTCAATCGAACCGCCATATCGTCAGTGTAAATCGCAAGGTGTGTAACTCCATCCGGAGAAATTTTACAGGAGACTCGAAAAACTGTTCAGCATTGTTGGAGCAGAATGCGTATCTCCACTATTATTTGCAAGAACACACATAACCTCCTATCAAACAATGCTACTGGCGGGACATACGTATTTTGTCCATTCACAATTTGAAGAGTGGAGATAGGCAATATTCTAAATCAGCTTTCCTTCAAAAACGGTTGATCTTCTGGATTTAGTCTTCTTTCAGACTGTAGATATTATATTTTAGTGTAGATGGCGTAATAATACGTATTTCAGAAAAATTGGAGTTACGCAGTTTGCGATTTACACTGACGATATACAAAACTGTCCATTCAATACATCGAAGTCATCCGAATACCGCCATGATGGTTTAATTAAAATGGAAATCGTCAATTACAGATCACGGATTCACGTACGAATTTAATTCGTTACCCGCAGGCTGTAACATTTGATTACCCCAGTTTCGACCTGTTTGCCGTAGTCTTCATTAAACCACTGTATTTCAGATTGAAAAAAAAGTCCTCATTGACATATCTCTCTGATCTCGATTCGATTCCGGTTTCTGAATCCGAGTTCGGTCCGATATTACGATTCTTAATTGGATCCTTCTGTCGATAATTGATATTTTCGAATGATATCGATGCTGCATTAACTGTGGTGTTGGATTATAAGAATTGGTTTTTTATTTATGTGGAATGGCAGATGGATATCGCAGGTATAACGTTACGTATATTATTAGGTTGGTTGGAAATGAAGATTTCTTTGGCTGGGTATCGAAGACAGTGAGCTTCCTGTTTTGTGATAAAATCATCTTTGGGCATTCAAACCAGTCCATTAATTCCAAGCGTAGATTTCAGTCTTCAGTTAGGCAACTAAGGAAAGCTGAAATAACTTAACACCTGTGAATCCGTTTGAAATGATTTATACTTAATTTTTTTTGGTACTTATTTTTTCACGAATGCTTGAATGCAAATTATGTGATTTGTTTATTTAAAAAATAAGCGCAATTTGAAACACACACATGAGGAAGGCAAGAAAGATAAGGTCTTTTTAATCTGGGTTCCCGGCCATTCGGGAATCAAAGGAAACGAAGGGACACTTGCCAAAGAGGGCGCACGAATGCCACTCTTTGGCCCAGAACCCTTATGTGGTATAGGTAAATGTACCTATAAGAAGGAGTTCCTGGAAAAGGAGAAAGCCGAGAAGAAAAATTTCTGGTGGAATCTCCCAGGGATGGATCATTCCACTAAGTTCCTTCGGAACTTTGAGACAGCAAGATCCAAAAGGTATCTGGATCTTGGTAAGAAACAATTACACCTCCTCACTGGCTTTCTTACAGGACACTGTCGCCTCAGGAAGCACCTGTTGAGGATGGGAGTATCGGACACTGACGAGTGTAGGTTCTTTGTGAAGGAGGAAGAAACCCCCATGCACCTAGTCCTGGAATGCTTTGCAACTGCGAGCCAGAGGAGATATTGCTTTGGGCGAGAAACTTGTAAGAGTGAGGAACTAGCCTCGTTGATGGCTTCACATAAATTGGATTTCATCAGATCTCTGGAACTGGAAGGCAAGTTGCTGTGACAACAGCATTGTAAAGGGGTACAATAGACCTTGAGGTCGCAGTGAACTGTAACCCCTTTTATATCTATAACTATAACCATAACTAACACCCTTCATTTATAATTGTGAAAGCTGAACTGAATTAAACACTGAAATCTGAGCTCTTGCTGAAACACCCTTTACTAGCTGTCAGGATAGTTCTAATTCGAACATTTCCTTGAATTGCAATTTGTGATTTACATATCCATCGCTCTAATGTCCAATGTCCACACTTCGTTTGCTCCAACGCTGAACACTTTCATCATCCACCAAATGTGATTTAGTCTTCGGACAAGAAGCGGTGAAAGTGCCTAACACAATGTTGGCTCGCCGAATTATGTCACATAAATTCAACACTGGAGCGAGCTAATGGTAGTCAGACATTCGAATCAATTTAGGGCTGAAATGTAGCTCGTCAAACTGCTCGGAATGGCTCTAATAACGACAGGATATGCGGGCAGTTTGGCTAGTTTTTACGGAAGTGTTGATTCAGGTCTTTATGTACGGATTTATGACAGGATAATAGGACCCATATCAAACTATCGATTTCGGTCGCTGCTGAATTATGGTTTGTTTTGATGTGTTTGCATGCAGGGTTGGATATTTGCGAGTGAGGATATGTTTATCACCTTGTGATATTATGATCGAAAAAATGAGCAACGAGAAGAATTTCAAAAATGCTTTGGGAGAAGGTAGGATGAGAAAAAGAATACAGTACCCATAATTTCAAGGTAACTACCGTCAAATGGTATACAGATGGTTTTAAAACCAAGATTGGTGCTGGCGCTCGAATCTACGGACCAAGAACCAAGTGTACGCTATCGTTAGGCTTTTATTCGATTGTTTTTTAGGCAGAAATACTTGCAATCAGAAGATGCATTCATAAAAACCTAGGAAGAGACTATTAAGGTTGTGACGTAGTGATCTCTTCTGATAGTCAAGTTTCTATTGAAGCTATGAACTCCTTTGTCACCGTCAAAAAGCTAATATGAGATTGCCAAAGAAAACTCAATGAAGTAGGCAAGAACAACAAGGTTTCTTGAGTTTGGATTTCTGGTCTAACACACTAGTCAGAAAAAAAGCACAAATAACACTTACTGGAACAGAACCATCCTGTGGTATAGGAAAATGCACCTATAAGAACGAGTTTTCAAAAAAGAAAAAACTTAAATAAAAGATCTCTGGAAGAATCTCCCAGGAATGGATTAATGCAGAAGTTTAAAAGTCAAAATACACAGACGAATACATTTTCCAGCCAATTTTGACAATATACAGGGTGTTTTCTGAACATGCGGCAAAAATTCAGGGTGTTGTTCCTTGGACTATTTTAAGCATGTTTTGTCCTTTGATGATTTTTGAAAAACCTCTTTGTTTCGAAGATACAGGGCGAACAACATTTTTCATATTTTTAAAATTAATAATAGTTTAAATAAAAATGCGTACCGCACTGTGTTTACTAAGTAGGTACAATTTATTGTTAAATTTGTTTAACAACATTACAATTACTAAAAACGGCCAGTTTTTTGAGTTAAAATTGATAAGTTCAGATGGTAAAGGAATACAGATTAAACAGGGTTTTCATTTGAATTCGTTTTTTTGGCTAGAGGTGGTCATTTTCAACAGTTTTTGTAGGTTAAGTTAAATTTTTATGTAACTTTTCATAATAAAATGTTATTATCTAAAATTTTGTTTCCCCTGTATCTTCGAAACAAAGAGGTTTTTCAAAAATCATCAAAGGACAAAATATTCTTAGAATAGTCCAAGGAACAATCCCCTGAATTTTTGCCGCATGTTTAGGACACGCCCTGTATAATGAAAAAATATGGATTCTGCCACAAATATGAATGAATAATAAAAACTTTTCCACATTTTATCTCAAGAATAAAAGAAGGATTAAAAGTATCATATCATTCTCTAAAGTGTATAAAACATGTTTAGTTAATTTTTCACCCCATTCCAATCCTGTATACTTCTCGTAATGAAGATAGAGGCTCCCTAGAAAATAGTTTTCCAGTTTCAAATATGCACGATATGCGTTGAGTGAGCTATTTGCTCACCTATCTAATGAAATAACTCGGCAAAGTTGTCTGCAGGTATCAGGCTCGCTAAAACAATATACATTGTTTGGAAGTCAGCTTCATTATAACATCGTATCGGCGAGGTAAGATAAGTACTCCAGTAACTTTATGATGAATTTGGAGTGTAATCAGGTGATGTTAAGCTTTAGAGGTCTCGTTTGTTGTTTGGCGATATCAGTTTTGTAATAAATGAAGTTTAATTCGATTCTATTTAGAGAATATTCTAGTTATCTGTTCTTTGAAATCTTTTTTCTATTAAACCATCATATTTGTTGAAATAAATGAGGACACTATACAGAGTGTCTGTAAACAAATGCGAGGGACTTTGGGAGATGATTCCTGGATGAAAATAAGCAGAGGTAGTTCATATAATTTTTTTTTCGAAATCGACTTCAGTTCCAAGGGAGGCTTTTGTAAGGCGATGACGAGATAACAGTTTTCAATTTTTTTACGGCTTCTTAAAACACTGAGTCATAAAACTATACATAATATGAAGCACTAAGTAGATGTTACTCACACAAATTTTTTAGATCTCATAACTTCATTATTTGGAGTTGAAAATAACAACCCCCTATGATTTTCGTTCAAAATTTGTTTTCGTGGGATAGATTTTCGAAAAATAAAATTCTCTTATGGTTTTCCATTCAATTCTGGAGAAAAAAGTCTCCTGCAAAATTTCGGTACAGCCGATACTTTTCTCGGAAAAAATAAAAACTGACAAGCAATTATAATTTCCGTTCATTCCATTTCACAGTATAAGTATTCCATAGAATGAATCTGCAGGTATCTTCCGTATCATGGGATGACAAACTCAGTAAGACCCAGATACTGTGTCTAATCGCGTTTGCAACCAATTATTATTTAATTTATGCAACTATGTTCTCTCGAAAATGATTTTCTGCTTCGATTTCATCAAGTGTTATGTTTGAAACAGAAAGGCATCTGATTATATCCACTAAATTTTAACCTTTTTCTTTATTTTCAGGTGGTTTTGCCATTTCGACGATGATAACTACGTCAACATACCTCGTCTAGTCGATTTCCTGGGCGATTACAACCCTAGGGAAGATTGGTATCTGGGAAAACCAAGTATACAAGCACCCTTGGAAATAATCAACAAGGATAAAAGTTCGGTAAGTGGCTAAATGGATCAGTTGCAACTTTCAGTAACTCTTATTAACTTCTTCAACTATCCTCTTCCACCACTTGAGTATGAGGGAGTCCAAGAAATCGCGAAGTTTCATTGGCGAAGTGTTCATCTAAATTAACAGGGAATTAGTTTATTCTTTATGACACAATGTAACTCAACGAAAAGTTTTATCGAGAGATATTCGGAACGATCGAATTTTTTGTTCCGTTATATTTATGGAATGCAAGAATTACAAGCTTTGGTGATTGCTTCAGCTTCAGATTGTGGAAAGGATTTCTGAATCGACACATCCTGAGAATATTTCCTTGGTTATTTTTGTATGTTATGTCGGTCATTAGGACGATAAAACATCAGACTCGAAAAACATATCAAGAAAAATAAGCAGGCTCGCAGCAATGGCGACCATTCTGTAGCTCGCTGAACAGAAGTGAGTTCATATACTTCCTATATAGTACTACAATGTCTTGTTATAGTCTGTTCGAATGTAATAAGGAGCAATAACAACAAGTTTGGCGCAGCGGTAGGAGGGCCTTCGGATAGGCACTTTCCGTCCAGAGTCGAATCGAGGAGATTTCATACAATCGTTTTAACTGAATACGAATGCAATTCTTACAGCACATCTAAGTGAAATATATACACGCTCTCATTCATTCCTTATCGAATTTATTCCATTTAAAGGTTCCACGCTGTATACACTTTGTCAAAAGATTTTCTCTATCCAGTACCATCAACAGTCCGTTCCGAGTACGATCCTGGCAGTCTCTTAGGGCGGTCGAAGGGAGCGTTTTTATGACAGTTTGACCAATACGAGCTTTAGTGTACGCCAACTAGACGATTCTGTTCGTTTACAAAGCTCCTTCTTATATTTGAACGGACTATAGAAAGCCTTATTATACTGAAATCCAAATACTTTTTGTACCTTGCGGTTCCATTGTTCTTCTCTTCAGTCTCAGTATTGGAAATTACCGTAAAATTTTAATTTAAAATCAGTACAGTATCACAGTATCAGAACTATTCGACTGATTTGGTTCTATTCCCATTTCAAAGATCAAATAATGAGACAACAACAGAAAATTAAGTTGAGAAGAACTCAAATTGCATCATGACATAACCTCATTCGATCTACCTCGCTAATGACACAAGTTAATGAGCCTGCCAGTCAATTCCGTCAGACACTCCCTTTCACATTTGACTTCTATTAATTCCAGTATAGTTTTCGTCTTGCCGATTTCCTCGTTACTAGGCGTGGCCCCGTCTCCCTGCAGCGCTACTGGGTCACTTCTTGAGACTTCACTTCTTGAATTCTTGCCCTCGGCCAGGATTTATGACAGCCTGTTGATGAAGCAGCTGCGACCGGCCGTTCTAAGGCCTAGCCTCGGTTTGATCTGATAAGTGTATGGCGATTCACTGCGTTCGTGCGTGAAATTGAGGATTTATACGGAATTGTTCTGTCTAGACTTTCGATTTGGTGTGAAATAGTGTTGGGAATTGAGGAAATACACCAGGGCCCATCCTAGAAGAAGAATGATTGTCTGTTGTTGGAATTTGAGGTGTTTTTCAGAAGATTCAAGTTTTCTCTGTACATATCAAGTTGTTGAATAAGGTTCGATAAGAGAGAGTGGTGCTACTACTCTAATTTCTCTTTGCTTTGTTAGCACCCTCTTCATATAAACGCATGATTCATTCTGTCAATCCATTCTTCGTTAAGAAGCTGTTTATAGAGAGTGTCTCTCAGGTCACTGTTTCGTGAGATATCACCTGCACTAGATCCTAGTTTTCTCCATAAATTTCAGAATTACATGCTATCGAATAATAAATAGAGACCTGAAAAGAAACTATCAAGGGAGTCACATGGTGATCCATTCTGATTGTGAAGCATTGAACTCAAGCTGATATGGGTGTTACATCTAGAATGTACACTGTAGCTCCTGGAGAAAATTGTCATGTTTTGTTGGCGCCAGTAAACAAACATCGCCATAGTCAATTAATATTTTTCACCATGTACCCAACTGTACGCATATATTCTAAAAGTGATCAAACTTAAGTTTATTGCTAATATAAAAATTAATCTATCATCTTCTGTTAAAAACTGATTAAACAATTTCGAGGGAACTGTGATACTCGAACTAAGTGATATAACCACAAAGCCGGTGCAGAAAAGGTTAATCATCCCTTTTTCCCATCCTCAACCATGTTTTTGCTACCAGATTCTTCCTCAGTTATGAATCGATACAGTGCCTAGACCACTAGGAAGATACAGTTTGCTCGAGAATCTCTTACCCTATTTCGCAGTTAATTATTATGAGAGCCAACCCTCAACGGAATTAAAAAGCATAATAATCCACGAAATAATTCAGAAATTAAGTTTGGAAAAGTAAACGGATACACCGCAAGTTTAGAGAGGGCAAACAACTGAACTTTTCCGGCCTGCTATATAACTTAAGAGTTTTACGAGTTGTTTCAAGTGTTGAGTTCGAGAGATTAAAGAAACCCAACCAGGAAAGTCAACTAGAACGCAGGAGTATCAGTGGAGAGCAGAGCGGAGGTAACTAGTCGGGAATAACTGTAAAGTTTCGCCGTCTAAAAGCAATATCCAAAATTTGTTGGCAGTTTAACTAGTCCGAAATCATTCACCATTTCTGCCAGTGGTATGGGAGTGTTTTTGAGTTTGAGCTATAATTTTAAGACTATCCAGGCCCCAAGAGTTGAAAAACTAATACACTTCGAAATCAACTGAGGTGGGAATTGAAGGGAGAAATGTCTGGATGAGGAAAAGATTTCCATCAGAGAGTTTGTGAGTTAGTTTTAAAGAGGGACACAACATGGGGCTCGCATTGTTATGATTATGATTCTTATTAATAGAACTGGAGTCGTTTTGGCTAGTTAAGCCTTCCGGGAACTGTTTAGGTGCCGCACCCCAATCATGGGAACAGTACTCCAATACAGGTCGGATCTGTTCCTTATAGATCATAAGCAGCTGACTGGAAGTGAAATAGCTCCTTGCACGAAACAGAAAACCAAGTTTTTGGTATGCATGCAGTTATTGCTGATAGTAATACCAACCATCGAGATGGATGACATCAGAGGTATAGTTACTCCTGACAATCTTATGTTGAGCATAGTAAGGTTGGCCCTTCTAGAGAAAAGACATGCTTGTATTTTGTTAGCATTGAAAGTAATTGGCTTCGAGAATTGTTGCCAAGTCCATATTTATGTTGTTAACATTTCTTCCTCCTTCGTTTCTGATTTGGCGGGCTGGTATTGGAGCCCTGGAAGAAAAAGCGGTATGGAGGGTACTATCATCCGCGAAGCTGTGCACAAATCATTAATGTGAAGTAGAAATAGTGTTGTGGCTAGAATTGATCCCTGCTGAACGCACACACCCAACAAATCTGAAGGGTTCCTAGAAATGACAATAAATGAATATAACTCGAATTACATAATCTCAGAGCAGCGCGCATATCATCTGTTAACTGATCATTCTCAACAACATACCAATTTCATCTTAAGCGCACGAACCAGTGGTCAGACGTGGTGGTTTGCGGATCACCGTTTCGCGTCTTAAAGTAATTAATTATGATGGTCCACCGGAATGGGGAATTGCAAGATTGATGGTACTTCAAGGGGGTTAACCAGGGGTCCCGCCTAGGTCCGATCGACATGTTGTGATAAGTCGTATCAATTATGCGAAGGAATTGCTTTGGTGAAGAGGTGATTGGTACTTTGCTACGTCGTGATTTGGTTGTTGTATTGTGGTGTTTGGTGTTGGGGAGAAAGGGGAGATTTGTAATTAAGGTGAGGTGGAGAGGTCTTTGATGATGGATTTAGATAAGGTTGGTTATCATGGTGGTACCTGCATATTGTTTAATTGGCGATCTTACGATATTTTCTTGATTCAGTGGCTAATCTTTTCATTATGCCATACCTGGTGTGTGAATATCTCAGTTCTGCTAACCACCAGATCTCTATGTTGAGTTCTGGAGAAGGAGAAAGCCGAGAGGGAAAAACTGTGGCGGTATCTCCCTGAGATGGATGATTCCACTAAGTTCCTTCGGAACCTTGAAATAGCAAGATCCAAAAAATATCTGGATCTTGGTAAGAAACAATTACACCTCCTCACTGGCTTTCTTACACTGTCGCCTCAGGAAGCACCCGTTGAGGATAGGATTATCGGACACTGACGAGTGATTCTGTGGGAGAAAGAAATCCCCATTCACCCAGTCATGGAATGCTTTGGAATTGCGAGCCTAAAAAGAGCATACCTTGAGCCAGAAACTGGTAAGAGTGAGGAACTAGCCTCGTTGAAGCCTCCACAGTTATTGGATTTCAACAGATCTCTTTAATATTAAGGCGAGCTGTTAAGGTGTGGTCAGAACAGCTCTGTAAGGGAGCACAATAAACCTATGAGGGCTTACATGCAGTGCCATACCGGAATTACATTTTGCCCAGCAACGTTACCTTCTTCGCAAATTCGATTGGTACTATATACAGGGTTTTCCCTTTAAGTTGACCTATTAGACGTTTGGAGAACTAGTGAATATTTCGTTCTGAAATTTCAGATGGAGCCTTAAGGATGAAGGAACTCTTCGCCTAAAATATTTTCAAATCGACAGTGTTGCCACGTCTATCTCAAACGCATAACTACTTTTTTATTTCGAATGCAACTACCTATATTTTCATTTATATATCGATTCAATTCCAAATTCGCAGTATAACCTACCAAAAAATTTCTCTGCCATGCACTGTTGCCAAGTTTTGCACAAATTCTCGAAATTTTTGACATCTGCATTGCCAGATTAGAAATGCAATATCTCGATTGTGTTCTATGTGAACGGAACCGAACTCAGCAGTCTCATTATAAATAATCCATGCCATTCATGTCATATATTCAGTATTCTGATACATCTTAAGGTTTTTCGGAGATTTTGCTCCAAAATGTGAAACTCAAAATTTTAATATCTCGAGATTTTCAAATGGCAACCATAATTCATTATTTATTTAGTTTATCCGATTCAACACGATTCCTACAAAGATTAATGTTTCCATAATATCGTAGTTGCTGCAACCTCTCACTGACCATCGACAAAAGAGAAACCTCGTTATCGAGCAAGTGATATCATTCCTCACTTTCCCGACGAAAAAAATAAAACTAATAATAGTTCTAACCCAGGTCCACGCCTTCCGTTCACCGTACAGAACACAGATATATCTAACGCTCGCAATAACAGATCAACTAAATCTTTCAAACGCGGAATTAGAAAGGAGTCGAACACAGAGTCACGATTCTATGTAGAAAACGGTTGAGGTGAAACCATTTTTCAACATGTCAATATGCAGTATGCGATAAGAGACGGAGAAAAGCGTTATGGGCGAGTTTTAGATTTACAAATGCATGAGTGAACCGGACACCTAACAAGCGCATAAACGAAATAAACAGAACGAGGGGAATTGTCGGAAGAAACGACCTTTTCCCTTCGCTGCATGAGTAATTTTCTATGGTTTGACAGCAACACTGGCGTAGAACAATAAGTAAGTTCAAGTAGCGGTACTTGACCAATAGAATATTGGCGGAAATGAAGAAAATCCATTCGATTAGCTCTTTCCATGTCAACTTAGAGTCAATATGAAGGCATACAAATTTCGCAACAGCATTATAATAATTGATCATAAAAGTGCACAAATTAACAAATTTGGAGATTGCCAAGCGGACATTCTGTTGAATTTTCACAAGATTCCTAGCCGGAAGCATCGTCGGCAAATAACGATGAAAAGAATGTACAAAAAGCAGTGATATCATTCATATAAAGTATAAACTATAAACAAAATTGGACCAAGTATGGAACCCTGTGGAACCCCATTTTCAAGATTCAAAGGATCTGAGCGTGCTGAATTCATCTCGACAACAATCTTTCTTTCAGATGAAAAAAGATTATATCCACTGCAGAATTCTACCACGTACACCCAATTGGTTTTCGAATCGAAATTTGACGTGACCGAATCAAAAGCTAGAGACTAATCGAAAAAAATTACTATTTTCTACAAACGTCAAAAAATGACAAGGTTCGCGCATTGGCAAGAATATGCGAAGTGACCCTTTTTTTCATTTTCCATTGTTACTATATGACACCGTGCGCGAAGTAGTGTGCGAAATACTTACTACGCACACTTCATGTAAACTATATGGGATTTTTATATTTTAACTTGGTGAATTTCTTGAAATCCACGTTTTCTTTAACATTGAGTGTTGCTTTCAACATAAAATATATTGCCCATAGTTATAATACCTAATTACTTGATTTGGAAAAACAGTTCAAACCAGTTCAATATTTTTTTTCATATTAAGCTAAGCGTTTGTAGAAAAAATTTTGTTTGCATCTCATGCGCGAAATACTTTGGTGATCTCGACTATTTTTTTTAACTCGGCTGCGCCTAGATACAAAAATAACTATTTGCAGTCCAAGATCTAACTTCGAATAAATACAGTTAAAGAGTCTAGCAGATGCACACTCAGTAGACTTTGACACAATCTTCCACTCAATCTTTTCGAAAATTTTCGAAAAAACACTCAAGATATTTATCGGTCTAAAGTTTTTCATATTATTTTTACTAACTGTCCTATTATACCATTGTGATATACAAAAATTGAATGACAAGTAGGTATTAACTTGAAAATTCTTTTTCGAATCATCCAATACTCTGCCATATTACTTCCTTCGAACCCACAAAAGGTTGTCAAATAATTCTACGTCTAGATCTTTCATTTCGATCAGGCTCAAATAAGCTGAAGGCATTTCAGTGCCAGCATATCCGACATTACCACCGAAAAGGAAAGGTTGTAACACATCTAGACATATTCCTTTATCGAATGTAAAAGAAAAAAAATAATTCGGCCGCTCTCATATCAGTCGGTTTATTGCGAAACGTATTGAATCCTCCAGAAAAGCAGATATACCTTTTCCTTTCGTTTTCCGAGACTGAAAATGAAGAAATTTAAAATCCTTGGGCGATGTTTGTATCATTTGGTGCCAGGTGAAGTTTGCTTTGCTGAGCTTCTGTTCAGTGTGTACAAAGAAGGATTTAGAAGAAAAGGTTGCCAAGTATAACAAATTAGATTTTTGGATGCTCATATATTTTTCTCGGTGTAAGAGAGGCACTCGTAATTGAAACTGAGTGAGAATTGAATTTAAGTTTTTCGAGAAAAAATATTCATGATCATTTTCATATTGATGCTACAAAAGGGGGAGCGAATACTTTCTTCACTGGACCATTGGCCTCGTGTTGGTTGTGTAAACAATTGACCCATTCCTCCATGTTGGGTATCAACTAAGCTGATTAGAGCAGAGGTCAATGATTGGGAAAAAGAGAGAAGTACACTTGTTCGATTAACCATAAGGTCGAAGGCAAGCAGAGAGACTGATTGCATCTTCAAAAGAGAAGGCTCAACAAGCTCTAAAGGGTTTTCCAATAAGAGGTGTTATTTTGATATTCATAGAAAAATGCCATTCTTCAATATAAATGATCGGATGTTTATTTTATTATAGAGAAGAAGCTATGTCGTTCATAGTGGAAAATAACATCAGGCAAATGACCACCACGACCACGCTTACAGGACCATATCCTTTTAATGAAATTTTCCATAACCAAATCGCATAGTGGCTGCCCTATGTCCCCGATAGCCTCACGAATTCCATCTTTGAGGGCTTGAATCGACGCTGGGATAGTGGGGTAGACCTTTTCTTTCACGTGGCCCCAAAGAAAGAAGTCGCAAGGTGTTAATCCACAAGATCTCGGTGGCCAATTATGATCACCTCTTCGAGAGATAACACGGTCCGGAAACGTAACTGTTGCTCCAGCCTAATTTTCGAAAAAGTAAGGTACAGCAGTAATATTCTAGGCTGTTCTTGAGCGACGTGCATGGGTTTTAATCTTCACATCACTAACTTGTTCCAAAAGCTCGGAATTTTCCATCAATTTCTTTACTGCGGTCCGACAAGGTGCTTCACGACGAGTTTTACGAACCGTCTCTGCCAAATTTTCACCATTTTTATAGTGAATTTTAATGATTTCAATACCTTCTTGAAGCGTGTATCGTTCCATTTTCATTAATAGCGTAATTTCTACTTGTGGAATGTCAAAAAATGACAGCTTCAAATGTGTCATCTACCGAAATAGCGGGCTCTTCAAAATAACACCTCTTATTGGAAAACCTTTTATCTTCGTCAAAAAACGAGTTAAGACTTCTTACAAGTCACTGTTTTGTGAGATAACACCTGCACAAGATCGGTAAGGAAAACTCCGATATCTTTAAGTTGTGGATCTGCCACAAAATTCGATACAGTATATTTTATGCTGTGTTGACGCAATTCAAACCTACTGAACTGGGCTATTCAGGAAATATTTCATTTGCTCCTTCAGTTTGCTCAAAATAAACCTCGTATGTTCTTAAACCTAGTTCATTTTTCCCAATTTTCCGACATAAGAGGATATATCTTCACCAACCAGCTATTCGGGTAAGCTTCGAAATTATTCTCGAACTGAAAATCTGGTAGCTGCCAAGCGTTTCGTTTAAAGGGAAACCGTCCCGGTTCTTGGAGTAATCGTGACGTACTCGAAGATATTAATTTTCCTCTTCATTCTCGGAAAAAAGACCTGAAAAACCATCCCCGCATTCCTCTAGAATCCAATTTGTTTCGCAATAAACTCGCTGATATGAGACCGGCCGAGTTCGTTTTTTTTTTTCGCATTCGAAAGAGGAGGATTTCTAGACGCAAACCGATGCGTTCCTGCGCTGGCATTTTTCAGGCGAAAAACCGAAGCAATTTAGTGATGTGTACAATTTAATATAAGAAGGGTTTGTGGAAATTCGACGTAGCAGTCTACCCTGACAGCAAAGCGGCTTTAAAGCCTGCATCTATACTGAACACGTGCCTGTCTTGAGAAGTGTAGCCATCTCACTAGGCGCCTTATCAAAGTGTGCATTCCTTAAATACTGCTATGAATGTACGCCATGATTTTGAGACCACAGTAATATGTGGGGCCATAGTCTAGTTTGTTGAAGCCTATTTGACAATTTCGAAGAAAATACTGGACCAGTTACAACTGCTATGGGGAAGAAAGAATGCGAAAAGGAATACACTATCCAAAACTTCAAAGTTTAAAACCGTCAAATGATATGCAGTTGGTTTTAGAACCATGATAGGTGCCTGCGCTGGTGTATGGGCCAAGAACCAAGTGTACCGAGTGTCCTAAATTCGTTGTCTAGTGAGGGGATCTCAGAAACCCGATGAGCTAGAACAAAATGTAATCAGAAAATTGATTATTCAATGAATTCAACTGAAAACAGTGCCTGTATAATGTTTTTATTTCATGTTTATACCTTCAGTTATAAAGAAGTTACGGGAACTTTTCATTTGACGCCATTTTCAATTTTCTCTAATAGCTCGAAAACGGTTTGACGTAGAAGGTTGCGGTTTTCACCATAGATATTCTCTCAAAAATTGAGCCTGAAAATTTGCCACTCATTTGGTTTTAGTTCATCGGGTTTCTGAGATCCGCTCACTAGAAAACGAATTTAGGATCACCCGAAAAGTTCCTTCGGAGATCTAAGTTTTTTGGTATGAAGATATCATACTATTCTTCAAATAAATTCAATAGGTCCTCAGAGTTTTTACTGGGTTTTTCATCTCTGCTTCCTTCTATCGTAGATACTTATGATGACCCGTTTTAATTTTCCTCTCTTCTTATATTCAGAAAGTTTGCTGAAATTTTCTTCGAAGAACATTTGCCATCAGGAACTGCTAATCCATTCAAAGGGAAAGATCAAGATCTAGCTGTGTATTTATTGACTCACGCTGAAATGAAAATTGTCCATTCAAAGGAAGTTTGTTTATTTCGACTGTAACGTAAAGTTTGAGACATTATTTGCAACAAATTATATTAGAATGGGATCATCAATATCAAAATTTTCAGCTTCCTTTCTCCTAACTACACCTCTTTACCTCCGGTTAACCGTAGATAAAGTGTCGATTCCATTATATCCCCAAAAGTGCCCGAATAATGTTTTACCCTCTTAACTGTCCCATTTGTCCGTTACTCGGGAATTCAATTAAAAAGTTTTCGACAATTTCAATTGTACCAGTCAGGTCCCGATCTCCCAGATTCGATTTCGGAAATTCAGTCCGAAGTGGACATGTCTCAGCTTTGATGCATCACCGGTTCGTTAATCTCCGGAATTCCATTAAATTCTTTAATGAAAGGCTGACTTCTTGGGGAGAATCAGGGCCTAGGAGACAGTTTCATACCGAGCGATTTGGGAGGAGAAAAAACTACGAAAAAAATCTTGGGTTATTTTGATTGTTTGTTTTCAGCGATTTCAGAATTTCTGAGATCATTTCATTGTTACGAAGGCTCAATTTTTTCAGCTTTAAAAGTGACTCAACGCTAAACCAGCCAATAATTGCAAAATGACGAATGAGACAAAATTAAAACTATCTGAAATTTTCTTTGTTTCTTCGTTGCCAATGGTAGGTAAAGAATTGCAAATACTCCTCCATATGTTGAAAGCCAAAATTACGTAGTTTCACATTGTTGCCGAGATGCAACTTATAGGATCAAGTACACAGGGCTACTTTACAAGCTAAGAAGCCGGCTCGTAAAAAGCCGACGTATTGGCGAATTGGCTTCTAGCCGAGTACACAGGGAGTTCTCCACTCGCTCAGTCGCTCACTAGCGTAATAACAGTCGGATATAGGAATGTATTGAATAAGCTCAAGTACAAGGGCGAATTTACAAGCCAATTCGCTCAAAAGCCGGCTTGTGGCGTGTAAAGTCGCCGGCAGTTCAACTTTTTTTAGAACGAATTTGCAAGCAGCTAACGGAGCGACTGCGTCGAGTACACAGGGCTAGTCACAAGCTCAAAAGCTCAAAAGCCGGCTTTTAGTTGTAAAGTCGCCCCGTGTACTTGACCCTTATGGGTCGATTACATTGAGATACTTTACAAGCTGCTACTGAGCAAATTTAGTAGCTGATTTTAAATTCGCTCAGTGTAATCGTGTTCACAAGCCAACAATCTGATTGTAAAAAGCTGCGACTAAAGTTGAAAGCTGGGCTACTTTACACGCTGAATCGCTGGCGTTTTGGCTTGTTGGCATGAAACAAGCCGTGTGTAATCACAGTTGCTACTAAACAATCTGTGAGTTCTCATCTACTCGGTGGTTCCTGGTTCTTAAATTTGAAAACGTATTTGACATTTATCTTAGATCCTTGACAACGATACAAACATAAACCTCACGTGGATCGCTAGATTGTTGGCTACTCAGTGAGTAGACAGTTTTGTGTGTAATCATCACAATCTCACAGCTAATTCACTCGCTTCTAAATTCGCCCAGTAGGTAGTGGCTTGTAAAGTATCTTAATGTAATCAATTCATTACGAAAAAAAATTCATATTATTTGACAGAAAAGCAAACTTACAAAGCGATTGTATCACCAACGTGTGATAAATTCAGAATTCAGATCTCGTACGTCTTGAAAACCTCTTCAAACCCAACATTTCACCCATAAACCATGTCTTTTTTATCTCAAATGGTAACAACCCAGTCTAATTGTAGCAGGTGGTCGTAAAGTTCATAAAACTACCGAGTTATAAAGTTCGCATTTTAAGTAGCCGTCTGCGAGAGGTATTTCAGACGAGTACATTTAAAATTCATAAAATGTAGATTAATTATCGGATTAACCGAATATATACGGCGTCTCATAAAAAGGATTATTGGGGCCATTTATAATGACCGCGATTATGAATTCGCACCTCGATAAAAATGTATTTATTTGCATTAATTGCCGAGTCCAATAAAGGTTTTTATCGTTTTTCAGTGCAAAAAGTTGTGGGGATTAGCAGTTGATCTTAATTTATGAAAGTCGAAATGCTAATGGTGTCTCATATAATTGATTTCTATGACATTAAGTATGTTACATGATTTTTAAGCTTCCTTTCACGCCCATACAACCAGGTTCATTGAGGAAAGAAGAGAAAATTTGGACTTGGGTATTGGCATAAGTATTCTACCAGATAGTAACGACGAATTCTTAGATAAACTAGTGCTTTAAAGATTCGTCCAACATTTCAAGTAAAAAATTTAAGATGAAATACTTTATAAATGAAGTGTTGACGCATGAATGTTTTTCCTGGAGCAATTTTACCTTCCCTCTCTTCACAAGTACCAGATTAATCGACTAATTCTCGCATGCTAAACGCAAACGCCTCAAGAAAAAACATTACGATCAAAACAGCAATCAGCTAAATGATTTTTCGAACAAACCGACCATCAATACGCAAAGCTCAAACTCTCCGCTTCCATAGCTCGCGGGACATCGCCCCGACAACGTTTCGTCGGAGATAAAACATCTTCAATGCATAAAATCATTAGGTACCACCCGATCAACCACCGAGGGCTTTCTTCTTCTTCCTCCGCATTTTTGCCGGCGAGTGCTTCGTTCGCGAGCCCGCTCTCCTCTAGAAACCTAACCTAACATTAAGCGGACTTTAAAAAATGCCGGACGTTTAAGTTAATGGCCGGCTTGCGAGAGTAGCGGTTAATCGCGAGCTCCTTGGGCGTATGCCGAGTCGAAGAGGTAAAAAAATGGTCAATAAACTGCACTTCTAGTACTGCAGGCGTGCTTGCCGCATTCATGCCAGCGGATGAACGGGCAACGGACCGTGGCTTGAATAAAGGTCGTGGATGGTGTTGAGATGGCCTTCTATTGAAAGCGAAGGAGTGGTGTTCACTGGAGTATTAATAAAAATATTAATAATTTTAAAGAACTTCATTTCAAAACATGACACTCCTATATTACAATATAAGTTCTGAAAAAAGCGAAATCCAGTACACTAATGTTGTGTACTCTTCAATCTAACCTGAAAATAAACGACAAAGAAATATAAGAAGATATTTGGTCACAGTAGCACTTTTCTCTTTTCATTCTTGAACGTGAAAACGCAATCTTTGATTTCATGAGAGTTCGGGTTCTTTCCGCATTGAAAAATCCTAGAAATTGTAAGAAGTGCTCTAGACCTAGAAAGTGCCAGAGTGTCTTTCTGTCTGCACTCTCCTTTCTCGTGTATTTTTTTCTGTAGTTGTTTTTTCCTAACCAAGCACTTGATGAAACCAAAAAAAGAAACAGAAGGAAAAAGCTGAAAGAAGCATATTTTGATAACCAACCAGAGTTTCATAATCACATAAGCTGAACAAGTTTAGTGATGATTTGTTCGATATAATTGTCAAACTGCCAATAGACAACGAAGTTTTAAGCAGTTTCCTCGAGATGATAAGAGCTTATATGATTATAATATAATAATATTAAGAATAAAAATGTTTATTGAAATATCAAAAATCAATAATATTACAATTTTAAATTCTCAGCAAAAAAAAACAACTAGAAAAACAAGCGAAACATAACTAAATTAACAAACATTGAAATATATATATATATTTTTGAAATCAGAGCTAACAAAATACAATACATGAAACAAAATGTCCCTAGCTTAGGTTGGTGCAAAAAGGGGTACCATACTATTCTGGCGTATGATACCAGAGCACAGGGAAAAACCTCAGTAGAAAAAACCCTGCCTCGTCGTTTTCATAAAATTGAACCTTGAAATTATTCGAATGAATACCTTCAATATTTAGATAAAAAATACTTAATTCATGCTCTTGGGCCAGGAGGGTGTTTCAAACCAGGTCTGGCATTCCAAGTGATTATTTTTCGAATCTCCTGTTCTTCTAAGACCGCTACAAGACCCTATTGACGGGCAATCATCTCCCATAGATTTAAATAGTGGTATTTCATCCTAAATATCGAATTCAATTTGGAATGATGATAGAAAACGTGTGACAAATTCATGTCAAAATAGTAGGAGAGCTGGCACGAATTTTTGGGTAGGTATTTGAGGCAAGCTGAAAACTTGTCAGATACCTCTCCTATTATATCCCAACTCGGGATTGCAGATCTGGCTGGTGAGTAGCGGGGCTAAATCAACCCCTACATTTTTAATGGCCTGGCAGGTAGAAAGCCCTACCGAAATGATCTGTCTTTTTGGGAATCTTATTTTTTAGTTATAAGTAACACTCCATCGAAATTCAAGCTGCCTCAAAAACATTTTTTATAATTCTTTGCAAAATATTTTTGCACGCGTCTGGCAATGTTAAAACCCCGATTAAATTATTTGGCAGCTTGAAATTTTAATGGAGTGTTACTTATAACTAAAAAATAAGATTCCCAAAAAGACAGATCATTTCGGTAGGGCTTTCTACCTGCCAGGCCATTAAAAATGTAGGGGTTGATTTAGCCCCACTACTCACCAGCCAGGTCTGCAATCCCGAGTTGGGATATAATAGGAGAGTAATCTGACAAGTTTTCAGCTTGCCTCAAATACCTACCCTAAAATTCGTGCCAGCTCTCGGACTAAAATGACATTATTATAGATACAATCATTAAGATATAATATCTCTATGGGTACAGTGAATACAAACATCAGAATCAAAGATTATAGAGTATAGAAAGATAGGAAACGGCCTTGCATTCGTAGTACTAAAAAACGACTGCATTTTTTAGTTCACATTTGACCCAGAGATGACACTGAATATCAATTTTCATATAAAATCTGTAATTTCCATCAAAAATATAAGAAAACTATAATAAGAATCGAAGTGAAATTCGTATTCCCTTCAGGATGTTTCATTCTATATATTTTAAATCCATGATTTTCAATAAAATGAGGTATTTCATGTGTAATATTTTTATTATATTGAATACGAATATACTTAGTGGCGTCTGTCCAATTCTAGTTTCTAGCTCAGTTCAATTGCAGCTTCGTTGTCTACCACCAATGTTTGAATTGACGGAAAACTTTCCCAGAATAGTCACTTTAATCATATCCCTATCAAATAAGGTCATTATGGTCGTTCAGAAGAAGCTGACAGCTTAACAATATAATATTCCATAACATCGAATACAAGCTATCCGCAAAAATCCCAACAGTACCAACTGCAATATTTTCTCCCAATATATTTCGAACGAAAAGTTTTTTCCTCGGAAAATCTATCGAAGAAACGCTACAAAAGAAATTGAACGGTCCCATAAAAATAAAAGTTTCCAATATAGAATTCGAGGTGAGTTGTACGCTCCTTTCTTCCTGCAAACACGTCTGAAACAAATGTTATTTTTCCTACAGCCGGGTCGAACGATACATCAAGACCTAGAAGTTTTCGCGAAGTTTGTGATTTTTTTGCCGCGAAATATGCTCCAGTTCCATGCGCTTGTATGCAAATAAAATTTATTGTATTCTGGTGTTACCTGGAGTGAATGTCGGAAAAGGTATTGATCGAAGAATGAGTTTCTTTTGTTGTTACAGGAAGTTATTTGGGAGGAAATATGGATATTATAAAGGAGGGTTTCTTCAAGAATTTATCCTTTAAATTGCAAACCTTCTTGGAACCTTTAACTTATCTATATCGGTCATTAGAAAGACCATCGTTTTCATTTTCTTTTATGGATAATATGACCTATTCTTCATCCGTTGAATTATATGAAGTTGGTGATCCACAAGATGGTGTATTTGGACCCTTTTTCTTCCTTATACATATATGTGAATCACATTGCAAAGACATGGCATTTTTGCTCATAATCATTTTTGCTCAACAAGATGAACCGAAAAAATCCTCTTGCTAATATTCAGAAGCCTCAACGGATATTTTGGTATAGATCTGCCCAAATTTTTGCCCTGAATTGCAGTAGTTATTTGAGGAATACACTAAACTAATTATTCTTGTTGTGTGCTAAAGGGTTTTCCGATAAGAGGTGTTATTTTGAATAGTCCGCTATTTCGGTAGATGTCACGTTTGAAGCTGTCATTTTTCGACAGTTGTCAAGTAGAAACTATGCCATTAATGAAAATGGAATGATACACGCTTCAAGAACGCATTGAAATTATTCAAATTCACTATAGAAATGGTGACAAAGTGGTAGAGACGGTTCGTAAAACTCGAACATTTTCGGGTCGTCGTGAGCACACTTGTCGGACCGCAATGAAGAAATTTGTGGAAAAATTCGAGCCGTTGGGACAAGTTAGTGATGTGAAGAATAAAACCCCTGCACGTCGCTCAAGAACAGCCGAGAATATTGCTGCTATTTTTCGAAAATGAGGCTGGAGCAACAGTTACGGTGAATGGATTGCGCTATCGAGAGATGATTAATGATTTTTTATGGCCGGAATTGGATAGTATTGATCTGGACAACATTTACTTTCAACAAGATGGCGCTTCGTGCCACACAACCAACGAAACCATTGATATTTTGCGGGAAAAGTTTCCGGACTGTGTTATCTCTCGAATGGGTTTACAATTGACCACCGAGATCTTGTGATTCAACAACACCTTGCGACTTCTTTCTTTGGTGCCACGTGGAAGAGAAGGCCCACGCCAATAGCCCACCGTCAATTCAAGACCTCAAAGATGGAATTCGTGAGGCTATCGAGGACATAGGTCAGCACTTTGCGATTTGGTTATGGAAAATTACATTCAGAGGATATAGTCCTGTAAGCGTGGTCGTGGTGGTAATTTGCCTGATATTATTTTCCACTATTAACGGCATAGCTCTTCATAATGAAATACACATCCGATCATTTATATTGAAAAATAGCATTTTTCTTTGAATATCAATATATTACCTCTTATTGGAAAACCCTTCATCACTGCGGAAGTTATTATAAAATTCTCGAACGAAAAAAGTCATAAATTGTTTCAACCTCGTCCAAGATATCAAGAAGCGAAACAAAAATATGTTATGAAGAAATTTCCTCTATAAACGAATTTAAATATAAAAAGCATCAATTTCATCCAGGAAGAACACCTGTACGCCTGTAAGAACATAGATTACGTACACAATCAACCATTTAAAATCACAGTAGGAGCTGAATATTCAGAAGAGGTTTTTCAATTAAAATTGGAAATTTCGAAATAAATCAACGCAGTATCCAGCTGATCCAAGACGTACAGATTTAACGTGTCTGGAATACCAAAGCAGTTTTCTCATTTATTATTCGCTATTCAATAAAATACAATTTCATTAACTAATCAGCGTCTAGAGCTGATTTATCGCCTCTATGCCAGCAGTGTAACGAAAATGACCAAAGCTTCAACCGTTTTCTGGTTGCTGGTCAGTTTATGGGACGTTTTATGGGGTTTGAAAGTCATTAATAAGGTGTCTTAGTACTTTGAGGCTGATTAACATTTTTACAGAAGAGTGCTTTCATAGTTTCTCGTCATTTCAAATTACAAACTTGTCAACAGACTAATTTTGGGATTTCTTTGATTTACTTCAATAGGAAAACAGTTTTTCTATATTTTTCATTATTGTTCCAAAATGTTATTTGCTATTTAGGGTGATATTATAAATTTCTTCATTCGCTTTTTTAATACAGAACGAAACTAATATCAGGGGACTTGACAACTTTAAATTCAATTTGTGAACGGACCCTTTCACTAACCATCCAACTGTCATTGTTTATTTATTCTCTAAACTACATTTTTTCATCGTTCTCAAAAACGGGGAATCGCTCGGACCACATCAAGGCATATCTTGCGTAAGGATCTTGGATGACAGCCGAACAAGATCCCTATGACTCAAGAATTGAAACCGATGAAAAAGATGCTCGGAGAGAATAAATCTCATCTCAAAATCATTTTTTTTTAGCGAAGCTCATTTTTCTGGTGAAAATCCACATTTGAGACACCACTTCATCGACAAAAAATAACTGTTTGGTGCTGTTTTCATTCCGGCGGCGTTATTAGGCCATACTTTGTCATCGATGACGAATTGGAAGATATGGACCATATGTGGTTCCAGCAAGATGGTGCCACGAGCCACATAGCACAACTTTGATTTATCGGAAATCAGAAATTTTGACGAACATACAACGCTTTCAGATTAGTTTCTTTGGGGCTACGTTAAATACATGAAACAAAAAGTCTCTAACTGAGATTGGTGCAAAACAGGGTACCATACTATTCTGGCGTATGATACCAGAGCACAGGGAAAAACCTCAGTAGAAAAAACCCTGTATCGCTGTTTTTACAAAATTTAAACTTAAAACTATTCGAATAAATACCTTCAATATTTAGATACAAAATAGTTAATTGATGCTCTTGGGCCGGAGGGTGTTTTAAACCAGGTCTGGCATTCCATGATGATGTTTCGAATCTCCTGTTCTTCTAGACCCCTACAGGACCCCATTGAAGGGTAATCTCTCTCATGATTCAAATAGTGGTATTTCCCTCCGAATATCGAATCAATTTCGGAAAAAATGATGAAAACGTGTGAAAAACTTATGAGTCACAAATAATGAAGTTCTTGAAATATTTCAAATGGTTTGCGTTTTATTTGAAAAGAAGTCCGTATAGAATATACTTAATTATCAGAACACCGCCATTTATACCATCTTGAAAGTGCGTGTTATCCACTAGCGTTCCCAGTTTTTCTTCACGCAAAATAACAGCTTCTTTTCTAGAATAACACTAGTATTCAACCCGAGACGACCTCTATCGTCTGATCGTAACATCCTGTCTTCTCTTTCCTTTTGTAGAATGATAACTTCTAATTGACTCGGGCAATAAAAATAAATAATAAGCGAGATAATCACGTAATTGGGCGTAATAACGTAATAAAATTCTACGGAGGTAGTCGTGAACCGGAGATTTATGTACAGGAGCGTGCGTAAATGTAATACGGAGCAAAAGGAAGCGTCCCTGGAATCTGTTGATGAGCTGTATACATGGAAAAACTCGATTAAAGTCCTGTTTTGCTTCTTTCACTTCTTCCTTAGGGTGATAGGAATAATTGAAAATGCGGATTCAGGATTGTACAGGGTGAGCATATTTCGATGTTTTAGCACTACAACTTTTAAACCAGGGGAGATAGACAAATCTGATACCCACTTTTTCGATTTCCTTTTCTGAAAAACTAACAAGAGTAGTATTCATTTTTGACTACCTTCTTTTGTTTTCGAATTTAAGCGAAAATAGAAAAAGTGGCAAATCGAAAAAAATTCATAGTACGTAGAATCCAGTGGCGTGCTCGTATTTTTGCACCATTTCTTATTACGAAGCTATGACCAGAAGTTATGTTTTTTTGAATAGGAACACTAGATTTTCGTGCAATTTCTGTAAGCTCAGTTTTTCTGATTTCAAAATTATATAACATTGTATGGTTTGTATCAGTATGAGTATTGAAAATGGACAAAAACTCTTTTTATCTGAGTCTCAATATTTTCTAGGGTTCAACTGTTGACGAGCACAGAAAAATGGAGCTTCCTAAAATTACCACAATCTCTTTCCAGTAGTCTTTTCATTTCTATGCTCTTTACTTAAATTTTCCAAGATCGAAGAATAATGGACTGCTGTGAAACTTGATCCTCATTCTAAGTTATTACTTACTGACTTATACATAATTGTGATCACTTTTAGGTATTGAAAAATATTTTTTCTTCATTTCTTTTCTAATTAGATTGATAACGAGCACACCACTGGATTCTACGTAAAAAGTGCCTGTATAATGTTTTCATTTCAGAGCTCTGTTATCAGTATTAGCGGAGATATGATTTTTTTTCGATTTCGCCACTTTTCCAATTTTTGCTTATAACTCGAAAACAAAAAGAGGTAGCCAAAAATGAATACTACTCTTGTTAGTTTCTCAGGAAAAGAGTTCGAGAAGTAGGTATCAGATTTTGTCTATCTCCCATGGTTTAAAAGTTGTAGTGCTAAAACATCGAAATATACCCACCCTGTACATTGTTTAGAAAACGAAGTTATGTAGTTTCGTCAAATTTCATCATGAACAATCAACCTTCCGGTCAATGAGTATCTTAAGATATTACTATTCATTCTGAGACACACCGTGCAATGAAAAATGAGACAAATTCGTTCATATGCTCTAAAAAAGTCAACAAAATTTAATACCGTTCCGTTTTTCAACTTGAAACTAATCAATAATGTAAGATCTTACACCTGTCAGAACAATCGGAGAAATAATCACTTCAAGAACTGTAGAAACCTAAATTCTCACCTTCATTTACTAAACTCACTCTTTAAATTCACCACAATAATGGAAAATAGCCAAAAACAAGAACCATTAAATATATGTAAAACAGAGACATTTTCGCTATACAAGGCAAATTGAACGGTTTCACCTTAGAATCAAAGAAGAATTCAACATCTCAGAACAGAATCGATGCAGTGCGTCCAATCAAGTTCATAAACCAACCCCCCATATATTTCCCGAAAACCCAGTTATCGACAGCAAGAAAAACCGGAAAAAACTGGAAGACAATCCCTTAACTGATCTCGAAGTAACAATTATCCGAGAATCACCACGTAATCCCCCTACAGGCATTCTTTCCAATAAAATCCTGCTTTTTCCGATATAACGTATAGCCGGCCATCTATATTTCTCGCAGCCCCTCTAGGTCCCGTAGGAGGCCACGGTCCCGGCAATAAAGAAGAAAAGTAAGTAATAAGATTCCGTTCCAATACGCCTGGATAAATCCGGCTGGGACGTGAGCTTCTCCGGAACAGAATAAAACTGACCAGAGCAGAAAAAATATCTGGATGGGTGTATTTTCAGCTACAACTGGAAGTGGTAAATGGATTAAGTCTTCAGAGGTCATTGTCATGGTGAGAATTCAGGTGTTTTTTTTTCTGAATAACTTGTTTCTGATTTCGCCAGGAAAAAATACAATGGAACTTCCCTATAGCGAACGTCTGTTTAACAAATCCTCTGTATAACGAATTTCGTACAAGACATTGCACCCTAAAACTAAATTCCATGATGAAAACACCCTCTGAAACGAAGTAAATTATTTCTATAACGAAATATTCAAAGAACATCACTCTTTGAATGGGTATTGGTAAGAAGGTATAAGGGTGGGTTTTTTCCAAATTTTTCCGGACGTACGTAATAAATCCCGACCTAAATCAATACGACGGGCAGAGAGATCCTTCTGAAACAGTTTTTAATACACCCCTAGCTGTTTGGTTTCAATCTAGCCATTACGCTAGTGTGAAAAGTTGTGCGAAAATGTCTAAAAGGAAGTGCTTAAGTTTGATAGATAAACTTAAATATATCAGAGAAGTCGACCGCGACATTGCCGACTATAGAAAAAAAATTTCTTTCCCGTTTTCAGAGAAATATGAGCCAATAATGCTTCCTCTCCACAAACCACACTAGACGTGTTGGCGCATCAACAATGAAACCAGTTTTACGAACTTCACCAATGAACTTGTGTATACCGGACACTGTTGGTCTGTATGACGTTTTCGTGCAATTTCCGACGAATTGTCTACATTTTGGAAATGAATTTCTGATGAATCCCAACGTTGCTCAAGCGTGAATCGATTCATTTTGTTCAGCGGAGATGATATACTGAAACTTGTGATAGAATAGTATGATATAAGAATTGTCAAATTCGAAAAAACCGATACTTGAAATTTCAATGAAACTCTAGAACTGTCTCACACTTCAATGCAATCGCAAATTTAATCAAATAGATATGTTCAGAACATCAGTAAAATTCCTTACAACTCCTCGTATGTGCTTGACCGTGAAAAAACCCTCGATTTCCCCCAAAATCGGGCGTTAATTGCGCCCTAACGCCCGGGCGTAACGACGCGACGCCCGCCTTCATCGATAATGTAACGTTTCGTGTGAAATTGATGACGTGCTCCAATTTAATTCCATACATTCGTCCCATTCCGGGTCGGCCTGACGGGCCCGAATCAAGTGTGTTTTAGCCCCTGGATATGCATATATGCTAATTGGGCTAAACTGATGATTAGCAGCCTCGCAATGGCGTTTTCTGAATTAGGCTACTGCTAATTTCTGACCGATTAAAATGATATTAAGCGCGTCGATGTTGAGTCATTCATTATCGGTTAGGACGAATCTCGTCAATTATTCGGCTTTATTTGATCGTAGGTTGTTGATTGATCATGTTGTCTGTTCTAGGAAGAATTGACAGGTGAATTCTGTCATCCAGACTAAATTTAACTCACTTTTTTATTTAAAAATCATTTATGAAAAATTTCTCGTCTGAATTTCTCAAAAATTCTTTGATTGGTTGATTTAAGTTGTGTTGACTGGCATATTTATTTTTTCCTCATGAACTGTGTCTATTATGTCTTGCTACGACTGTGTCACACCCAGTATAGTATAGTAGACCAACTGTTCATGCAGCAGAGAGATGAAATAATGACATACTGCAGACCCATCTAAGGGTGTTTCATTCATTAGCCAAACTGCACTGATCTAGATGATAACTCAATTGAACATTTCAGCACTGGCGCAGCTAGGGGGGGCTTTGGGGCCGCAGCCCCCACCCCCCCCAAAAAATTGATTTCTTCGTTATTCCTTCCTCCTTCATTTTTTCACTTTTCGTATTTGTTGTATCATCAAAAATTGTTCAGTTCAGCCCCCCAAAACAAAATCCTGGATGCGCCACTGCATTTCAGTATGGCTAAAGAATGAAAAACTTTTGATGATTCTACAGTGTGTTAAAACTTCATCCGTCTACTGTATAAAATATTGGTCGAGCCTACCTTAGCCTGGGTACATCAAACAGCTATGTTTTACTTAGAGATGTAACCTCTAAGCAGACAGATATCCAAACAAAAACAAGTTAATCCTAACAAATTTACAAGAATATGAAGGGTTTTCCAATAAGAGGTTATTTTGATATTGAAAGTAAGATGCCATTTTTCAATATAAATGATCGAATGTTCATTTCATTATAAAAAAGAAGCTATGCCGTTAAAAGTGGAAAATAACATCAGGCAAATGACCACCACGACCACGCTTACAGGACCATATCCTTTTAATGAAAATTTCCATAACCAAATCGCAAAGTGGCTGCCCTATGTCTTCGATAGCCTCACGAATTCCATCTCTAAGGTCTTGAATCGACGCTGAGCTATTGGCGTAGACCTTCTTTTTCACGTAGACCCAAAGAAACTGTGATCACCTCTTCGAGAAATAACACGATCCGGAAACTTTTCCCGCAAAAGATCGTTGGTGATGATCGGCCGGCTTGATTTCTTGTGTAAACTGAACTTTATAAGCCTTAAGACCCAAATCTTCATGCAAAATACGGTGTAATGACGTTTGTGGAATGCCTTATTCCAAAGAGCGACGAGAAATGGACAAACCTGAGTTTTCTTCAACACTTCGGCTACAGCAGCAATATTCTCGGCTGTTCTTGATCGACGTGCACGGGTTTTATTCTTCACATCACTAACTCGTCTGAACAGCTCAAATTTTTCCACCAATTCTTTATTGCGGTCCGACAAGGTGCTTCACGACGACCCAAAAATATTCGAGTTTTACGAACAGTCACTTCCAAATTTTCACCATTTTATAGTGAATTTTAATAATTTCAATGCGTTCTTGAAGCGTGTATCGTTCCATTTTCATTAATGGCGTATTTTTTACTTGTCAAATGTCAAAAAATGACATTTACCGAAATAGCGAGCTATTCAAAATAACACCTCTTATTGGAAAACCCCTTTACAACACATCTCCCAAACATACCTCGGCAACACAGCCAACTGTCAACAATCCCAAACTCCATTTCTCTCCCCGAATTTATAAAACCAATTAGCAGACATTACAGCACCAGTGACGGCAGGGAGCATCCGCTGGCCTCGTCATAAGGTTCCGTACCTCGCGGGGCGTCGTCTGCACTCTTCGATTTATAGCACCAGGTTCGACTAGCATGTTTATTGCGCCAATCCAAAACATGTAAATCAATCCGGCATAAATCACGGCTGAAATACAAACACCACATGTCGAAGAACTCGTTCCCGTTCCCGGGTAGCGGAAATATCGGTATGACGGTATGACGGACGTCGAGCAACGTGCGTTCAAGGAGAATGTTCTGTGCGCCGAAGACATAAATCATGGGTTTCTATGGTGGCCGACATGGCGGACACCAATTGATGAATGATAACAGTAATGTATGAGTGTGTAATATCGGTATGGGACTGCTGGTTGCTTGGTTTGAATACAATCTTATGATGGGTGTTTATAGACGATGTAGGGTAGGAGTTTGAAACACTGACTGAGTATAGTTATAGTATGTTATACTGAGAATTCGATAATGAATCGATACATTAATGAAAAGATGGGTAGTTCCATTTGAAATAAGAAAGTAGATATGTGTTTGATATAGACGTGGCAACACTGTCGACTTGAAAATATTTTAGGCGAAGAGTTACTTCATCCTCAAGGCTCCAACTAAAATTTCAGAACGTAATATTCACTAGTTCTCCAAAAACGTCTAATAGGCCAACCATGTATGTATGGAAATTTTGCCAAAAATCGAATTCTCTCCGATCGCCACCAAAATTCCACCTTTTATCGAGGTCGTAGATTAATTCTATCCAGACAGCTTTTTGTAACTCATTTGTTTTTTGAGTTATGGTCTATGAAAAATCGGGTTCCAATTTTTTCAATTTTTCATGGGCCATAACTTGAAAATTAAATTAGTTACAAGAATCTGACTGGATAGGTTTAACCTACGCCCTCAAAATAGTAAATGGTGAAAATTTGGTGGCGATCGGAGTCGAAAATTTTTTTGCGAAAAATCGAAAATTTTCCATGCATATGTATGGAAATTTGCCAAAAATCGAATTCTCTCCGATCGCCACCAAAATTCCACCATTTACTAATTCGAGGTCGTAGATTAATTCTATCCAGACAGATTTTTTGTAACTCATTTTTTTTTGAGTTATGGTCTATGAAAAATCGAAGGTCCAATTTTTTCAATTTTTCATGGACCATAACTTAAAAATTAAACTAGTTACAAAAAATCTGACTAGATAGGTTTAATCTACGCCCTCGAAATAGTAGATGGTGAGAATTTGGTGGCGATCGGAGTCAAAAAATTTTTTTCGAAAAATCGAAAATTTTTCATACATAAGTATGGAAATTTTGCCAAAAATCGAATTCTCTCCGATCGCCACCAAAATTCCACCTTTTACTAATTCGAAGTCGTAGATTAATTCTATCCAGACAGATTTTTTGTTACTCATTTATTTTTTGAGTTATGGTCTATGAAAAATCGAAGGTCCAATTTTTTCAATTTTTAATGGACCATAACTTGAAAATTAAACTAGTTACAAAAAATCTGACTGGATAGGTTTAATCTACGCCCTCAAAATAGTAGATGGTGAAAATTTGGTGGCGATCGGAGTCGAAAATTTTTTTGCGAAAAATCGAAAATTTTCCATACATATGTATGGAAATTTTGCCAAAAATCGAATTCTCTCCGATCGCCACCAAAGTTCCACCATTTACTAATTCGAGGTCGTAGATTAATTCTATCCAGACAGATTTTTTGTAACTCATTTATTTTTTGAGTTATGGTCTATGAAAAATCGAAGGTCCAATTTTTTCAATTTTTCATGGACCATAACTTGAAAATTAAACTAGTTACAAAAAATCTGACTAGATAGGTTTAATCTACGCCCTCGAAATAGTAGATGGTGAGAATTTGGTGGCGATCGGAGTCAAAAAATTTTTTTCGAAAAATCGAAAATTTTTCATACATATGTATGGAAATTTTGCCAAAAATCGAATTCTCTCCGATCGCCACCAAAGTTCCACCATTTACTAATTCGAGGTCGTAGATTAATTCTATCCAGACAGATTTTTTGTAACTCATTTATTTTTTGAGTTATGGTCTATGAAAAATCGAAGGTCCAATTTTTTCAATTTTTCATGGACCATAACTTGAAAATTAAACTAGTTACAAAAAATCTGACTGGATAGGTTTAATCTACGCCCTCAAAATAGTAGATGATGAAAATTTGGTGGCGATCGGAGTCGAAAAATTTTTGGCCAAAAATCTCAAATTTTCCATACATATGCATGGAAATTTTGGCAAAAATCAAATTCTCTCCGATCGCCACCAAAGTTCCACCATTTACTAATCGAGGTCGTAGATTAATTCTATCCAGACAGATTTTTTGTAACTCTTTTATTTTTTGAGTTATGGTCTATGAAAAATCGAAGGTACAATTTTTTCAAATTTTCATGGACCATAACTTGAAAATTAAACTAGTTACAGAAAATCTGACAGGATAGGTTTAATCTACGCCCTCAAAATAGTAGATGGTGAAAATTTGGTGGCGATCGGAGTCGAAAAATTTTTTGCGAAAAATCGAAAATTTTCCATACATATGTATGGAAATTTTGCCAAAAATCGAATTCTCTCCGATCGCCACCAAAATTCCACCCTTTACTAATTCGAAGTCGGAGATTAATTCTATCCAGACAGGTTTTCTGTAACTCATTTATTTTTTGAGTTATGGTCTATGAAAAACCGAAGGTCCAATTTTTTCCATTTTTCATGGACCATAACTTAATAGATAAATGAGAAACAGAAAATCTGTCTAGATAGAATCGATCTACGCCCTCGAATTAGTAAATAGTGAAGTTTTGGCGTTGATCGGAACCGAAAAATTTTTGGCCAAAAATCTCAAATTTTCCATACATATGCATGGAAATTTTGGCAAAAATCAAATTCTCTCCGATCGCCACCAAAATTTCACAATTCACTTATTCGAGGGCGTAGATTAATTCTATCCAGACAGATTTTTTGTAACTCATTTATTTTTTGAGTTATGGTCTATGAAAAATCGAAGGTCCAATTTTTTCAATTTTTCATGGACCATAACTTGAAAATTAAACTAGTTACAAAAAATCTGACTAGATAGGTTTAATCTACGCCCTAAAAATAGTAGATGGTGAGAATTTGGTGGCGATCGGAGTCAAAAAATTTTTTTCGAAAAATCGAAAATTTTCCATACATATGTATGGAAATTTTGCCAAAAATCGAATTCTCTCCGATCGCCACCAAAATTCCACCTTTTACTAATTCGAGGTCGTAGATTAATTCTATCCAGACAGATTTTTTGTAACTCATTTATTTTTTGAGTTATGGTCTATGAAAAATCGAAGGTCCAATTTTTTCAATTTTTCATGGACCATAAATTGAAAATTAAACTCGTTACAAAAAATCTGACTGGATAGATTTAATCTACGCCCTCAAAATAGTAGATGATGAAATATTGGTGGCGATCGGAGTCGAAAATTTTTTTGCGAAAAATCGAAAATTTTCCATGCATATGTATGGAAATTTTGCCAAAAATCGAATTCTCTCCGATCGCCACCAAAATTCCACCTTTTACTAATTCGAAGTCGTAGATTAATTCTATCCAGACAGATTTTTTGTAACTCATTTATTTTTTGAGTTATGGTCTATGAAAAACCGAAGGTCCAATTTTTTCCATTTTTCATGGACCATAACTTAATAGATAAATGAGAAACAGAAAATCTGTCTAGATAGAATCGATCTACGCCCTCGAATTAGTAAATAGTGAAGTTTTGGCGTTGATCGGAACCGAAAAATTTTTGGCCAAAAATCTCAAATTTTCCATACATATGCATGGAAATTTTGGCAAAAATCAAATTCCCTCCGATCGCCACCAAAATTTCACAATTCACTTATTCGAGGGCGTAGATTAATTCTATCCAGACGAATTTTCTGTAACTCATATATTTTTTAAGTTATGGTCCATGAAAAATCGGAGGTCAAATTTTTTCTATTTTTCATGGACCATAACTTAATAGATAAATGGGAAACAGAAAATCTGTCTAGATAGAATCGATCTACGCCTTCGAATTACTAAATAGTGAAGTTTTGGCGTTGATCGGAACCGAAAAATTTTTGGCCAAAAATCTCAAATTTTCCATACATATGCATGGAAATTTTGGCAAAAATCAAATTCTCTCCGATCGCCACCAAAATTTCACAATTCACTTATTCGATGGCGTAGATTAATTCTATCCAGACAGATTTTCTGTAACTCATTAATTTTTTGAGTTGTGGTTCATGAAAAATCGGAAAATTTGGACCTTCGTGAGAAAAATCAGAAAATCTAAAAGTTGGATATTCTGATTCGCAACTGATTAATCTACAATAGAAAAAATCAGCATCTGTACAGTGTCATTTTTCTGGATACTACAGCATTCCAAACTCAACCTATTTTCCCACAAAAAGTCGAATATTTGGAAAAAGAATCAACCCATGAAAAAACTTATTGCATATTCGTTCCTACGACCTACATTCTATCACATACAGGGTGTCCCGAAATATGTGGAAAATCTCTCAGATTCAGATAGAACATAAAAAATGAAGATGACATTTTTTTTTCTAGCGAAGATACGAACTCCTAAATGACGCCACTGGAAATTCATTTTAGTGGAATAAGTTTCAATTTACCCGATATAATTTGATAAAAATTTGATATGATTAATAATAGTATTAAGGACCTTGGATACCTTGAACATTAAGACTCTTGTTCAGTGTCGATAAAATGAACCTTTTCCGAAAAGAATTAAGTAATTGAAATTTATTTCACTAAAATGAATTTCCAGTGGCGTCATTTAGGAGGTCGTATCTTCGTAGGGAGGGGCGCTAGGAAAAAAATGATGGGAACTTGTCATCTTATTTTTTTATGTTCTATCTGAATCCAAGAGATTCCCCACATTTTCCGGGACATCCTGTATAACCTGTATACGAAATCTTGAAACTCATTAAGCTGGGAAAAAAATATGGGAACTTGTCATCTTATTTTCTTATGTTCTTACTGAATCCGAGAGATTTTCCACATTTTCCGGGACACCCTATATAAGAGACTGCAAAACATGTCATAGAGACACAAATAAATCAATTGCAGTACATCCGAGAATCTCACATTTTGCATCAACCGAGAAGGAATAAATTTCATTCATTTTTCCATAATCGCGGTGGTACTCCATTCAAGAATATTACCACGTGACAACCGTGAGAAATGACAACCTCTGCATTGAATTCCTCTTCAGAATCGGTATGCCGTGGATTTTTTCTATCTGATTAGATATATCTCGCAACAGTGCAAGCCGCGTCAGATATATTTTACCTCCATCGTTCAATAACAGTAAAATACCATAATATATGTCGTCCTTTCACCTCGACACATAAATTCAGTTATCTGCAAATCTGACAACGCTGTTCCCGTTCTGTGGAACCCCACAGAACAGCCCCCACAGAGACACTAATTGGTTTTGGATCTCTTTTACAGCAAAAAGTCAAGTTCTGGTTCGCTACAGGTGGTGCTGGGTTCTGTCTGAGCAAAGCGCTTGCCCTCAAGATGATGCCGGTTGCCAGGTAAGCAGTTTTTACATTTATTTAAGGGTATACTGGGCGAGAGTTAAGATTGTACGTTAATTACAGACATAAATTGATTATAATCATCAATTGAATGTGAAAACAGTTATTATAAAAACACTTTATGATAAGGCCTTGTCAATTTCATCTATTAGAATTAGAAATAATGAAATTTCCTCCATTAAAGAGTTTCTGCTAGATAATCAATACCCACCAAATTTTATAGAAAAAACAATTTAAAATTTTAAACGAAAAATATCTAATCATAATTCTTATGATGATCAGATACAAACAGAAAACCGTCAAGAACAACCAAATTTGTTGAACGTCATTCCCTATATTCCTGGACTTTCAGAGAAAATAAGGAGAATTGGTTCCAAATGCAACATAACAACTGTTTTCAAAACACGAAATAATTTTAGATCCATTCTAACCAGAACGAAATCAATGAATGAGACACAAAAATCGAAAAATTGTGTTTACAATATTCCCTGTATATGTGGAAAATCTTATACGGGACAGACATCAAGACCTTTAGAGATAAGAAAACGGGAACATAAGAACAACATCAAAAATAGAGACATTACAAACAAGATCACAAATCGCTGATCATGTATGTTCAAATAGCGGAGATCACATCATGAACTGGAGCAACACAAAGATCCTAATGACGGAACCTGATAATTATGAAAGGAAAATTAAGGAATCCACATGTATTTCGCTAGATGAAGTAGATAATTTGGCCAATTGTTCTGTTGGAATACATCGTATTTGGATTGATTTATTGAAGGAAGAAATGACATCAGGAAATTTCAAAATTAAATGAATCAACATCTATATGTGTTGACAACTTTCAATGTCAATTAGACTGCAAATGAAAAAACACACAATTCTGAAGTTTTTACAAGTTTGTCTGAAGAAGGTGCTGATATAGACACCGAAACGTTACATTGTCCTTATCATTTATCCCTTTTTTCAGTTTAAATGTTAGGCAACAATTTTTCCGAGACCAATTTGCTCCTGACAAATAACTGCAAAGATTTTCGGAGGAGCACCGCATTTTAGAAATGCAGAATCCTCTCAGAATATATTTCAATCGATAAACATAAATGTGCAATTTTTCTAGATGCGGCTCTGTTAAAATACAGGGTGTTCTTGGAATTTCAAAACACTCGTTTCGTTATATCATTTCCAAACCGCGAATGAATAATGATACTTCCCAAATCTCCATAAATCAAAGCCCAATTTATATCTTTTCAATCCTTATTGATTATCCGGGAGTGTATTAAAACCCATTAGTCAATTCCATTAGGATATTGATCATTTATTCGAATCGTCCGAGGCCTCAGTGGTTTTCGTTGTTCTCCATCTCCACCAATTTCGTTTATTTCTCGGCATCGCAATTTTCGAGTCTTTAAATGAATTACTCCTGAAGCTTTCTCAATATTGACCGCTATCTGTTAGGTACTCGAATCGCTGCAATCGGAATTTACTGACCCTTTTCAGGAAATTTCCCGGATTTCTATTAGCACTCTTTCGCTACTACCTATCGGGAGTTAGATTGATGGAACATCCCTTTCTATTGGAGGGTGCACAGGTGCCTCCTAGAGGATGTTAAATTTTCAGGGTTTTCCTGTGAAGGAGGTTAGCGATAGGTTTTTTTTAGGATTTGTATTGATTTGGGAATGGATTGATTGATTTTATGAGAAAATTGAATTCATTGGTATTCTGTGTTCTATTTTTGAAGTCGATTTCAGTTCATTATGTCCTGTCGAGTAGCATGTCAAAAATGGTTTTTAACTAAGCTCTAAATATAGTTTGTATTTTGAGTTGGGTCTTTTTTCACAGGCAGTAGAATTTGCCACAGGGGATTTTTTCGCCCAATACAGTAAAACTTCATTATAATGAACGTCTGTATAACGAATTTTGTACAAGACATTGCACCTTGAACTTATGTTAATTCTCTCTTTAACGAAATATTCAAAGAATATATTTGCCAAGAATATTTTATGAGTGACAGATTATTCTACATGCATTATAAATATACTCCGCTCACGAAAGTTTGAGCCGTCGGTTGGCCATGGAAATTTGGCATATTCCACTGTGTATATTAAAATTTCAGGTTATGTTGTTTATTTTCTTGTCAGATTGATACGCAATGTTGTCAATATTGCATAGAGTTCTCTGATAACTCTAAAGCTCGTCGGACGAGGCCGGGTACATTCGGCAACGTTGACTTTATTTTACGTTATGACAGCAAATACTGCCAACTTCAGATAAATAAACAAACGCCTACTATGCGCTCAAACTTTCGTGAACGGACTATAGTTATTAATTTGACAACAACTGTCAATTTTTGCGGCGGGTGAACTGCTAACAGTTGCTGCCAAAGTTTTTCCATTTGTGATTGGAGGAAATTAATAGTCGCCAAAATCGTCTGATAAAATATTCGATATGGGGGTGTCAAAACCAAAAGTTGGGATAATTATCCTTATATGACTTTAGTTCGGTTTGCATCATTTTCAGTAGGTCCTTTGGAATCTTTGAATGATAGTACTAAAGTTAAATACCGCTGGATTTATTATTATTTATTTTTCATCGACTGAACAACTGACAACAATGTTTAAACTATGCTAATTCGGCGAAAACTCTTCGGTTACTAGAAGGTGGTCTTTAACTCCCGTCTATGGTTCGTCGATGACGCTTTCTCGAACACGGATTAAAGGGCGCGTTCCGAAATCGCCGGTGCCCCTTTCGCCTCGCTAATTTATAACCCCGAACCATAGAAAGGAAGCTCGTCGCCGAATGCGAATTATCAGAAATATGCGTCAGTCTTCTGTCAGTTAGTTCCCTAACGAGCTTCCCAGTTAGAATAATGTTGAATTAAAACCCCCCGAGTATTTCATAATGAGATGTCTTTTCCGATCTTTAACTAAATTAATCGTTTCGGTCGATGAAAAGGACCGTTTTTTGTCTGTGCTCCTTGTCGCGTCCTTTATCTTTTTCTTACTTGCGCGTTCGCTGATAGATTACTCGGAAAGAACTGAAAAATTCCGTCTCGTTTAGGATGACGCGTTTGCCCTTCGATTTTTCGATTTTAATTGGCACGAATTCCTTCTTTTATTCTCATCGACATGTGGCAAAAAGCGGGCTTTTCGAGAATGTTTTTTTTGGCGGTTTTGGTGCGGATTCCAGAAAGTTGGCATTGAATTTGGTTCTGTTTTTACGTGGTCATTTTCGATCGCAAATATTGTTAGCCATAAAATCATTACCTACCAGATTGAAATAATGAAAATTTTAGACAGCCTTGAGCAGGTGCATTTGAACCCTTTTTTTGGTGGAGCAGTAAGGCTAATACCTCAAATTTTTTTCATGGGCCTTGAGATTGATTTTAATTATATGAATGCAACATCTCAGAATAATCGAAATTATATTCTGGAAGTGGAAACTATTCAAAAAATGAAATATGTAAAACATCAATACTTGAGAAAAAATTAATTTTATGGTTTAGAATTAGATGATCCTCTTCTCTTGTGATTTTTTCGTATCTCTACCGTTTTCGAGTGACAAATTATTGAACGATTGTGCGTTATTCGCTAAATCAGAAAAATCAGAGAAATCCTCGATAGGTATGCCCAAGATTTGCTTTTATTTTGATAGCACGTCATCTGAGACTCAACTTAAGCTTATTTAATATCAACATACAATCGTTCAATAATTTTCTACTCGAAAATGGTTAGAGATGCGAAAAAATCACAGGAGTCAAAAAAGTTTTTGAATTGAACGAGGATATCAAACATTTGTTTACGCTCATCAGCGGCGTACCGCAAAAAAGTTTGAGAGGAAAAAATGAGACATGGCTTCGGAAAAGAAAACACCCTGTAGATTCTAGTTAATATTGAGGACGTGCAATCATGGAGACTGTAGAAAATAGGTTGCATTCCAAATTTGGACTGAATATCTCAAAAACTGCAGGAGTTATGGAGAAAAAACTGATTTTTTTGTAATTTCAACACCCTGTAGCTCTGTTACGAAGCTTTTGCGGACCCATGTTGATAAGGACTTTTTCTCTTGAAATTATACGTAGATTCATTAACTTAAGTTGTGACATTCTATCCTGTATGTGTTATCTGTCGTATGATCTACAAAAACGTTCAATTTCTGGTTGTTCATAGGAACAAAGGTTATCCTATTATAAATATTATGTGCCGATTGCACTTTATGAAACTCCAAAGCAACCCACCACATTTACCACTTCGCTCATTACAAGATTACGCCCATTTTCATAAATAGGCAATAGGCATTTTCAATCTCGCTCAACCGTATCGGGCACAAATCGCTCGCAGCACCTCAAACCCGCGTCTTTCGTTTTCCGTCGACTTGAAACTGCGGCCGGATCGATTTCCAAAGTGCGGTTTGCCATTCTCGAACCGATTTGTAATTTGTCAGATGAGGACGAAATCGAAAACGTATACGTGCGGTAATACCGTTTCTCCCATATATCTTGGTTTCCCATATTCGATACAATTTTAGACTGGGAACGTTTTGCGGTTGGCTGGGCAGAATAAGGCAGTTCGAGGTTAAATGCGGTTTTATCAATATACGAACTGGATCGGGCGGCTTGCTTTGATGTTTTGCTGCTTGGGTCTGTAGATTGGGATCGATGTTATTACGATGTTATTCGGTAAAGTTGAACTTTATTTTTGTATATGATGGGATGTTACTGAAGAATTCGTTTTTTAGGTTGTGACCTAGTTGAGGACTTCATTTTACTCTTAATTCTGTGGTGAATCTGTTATTCCTTATCTTGGAGAGCAATGTAGTGTACTATAGATTGATTCATTTGGGTCTTTGTAGACATATTGAACTGTGAAAGGGATATACAGGTTTGGAAATTCACATCTGAAACATAAGATATACAAAGCATCAGACAGAGAATTCTTCCGTCCAGTTGCACAGACAGTCGAGACAATCAAGTGCTGTAACACACTGAATTCCGTTGTCTCATTGCAATATTTTAGTATTGTCTCTCTCTTATCGTTGGGAGGAGCATAATTCATTAGTATGGTAGGCAACAGTAAATACTTGAATCGAATATTACGGGCAGCCTGACAAATTGAATAATTCTATACATGCACTGCAGGTTCCCTACCATATTGCGTTAAGAGAGAGGCAAGACTAGGTTATTGCAAAAAGTCAACGGAATTTATTCAGTTACAGCACGTGATTATCTCGACTATTCATCTGTGCAACTAGACGGAAAAATTATCTGTCTGATGCATTGTATATCGTATGTTTCAGATGTGAATTTCCAAATCTTATAACGTTATTAGCTTCACCCTATTGATTCAGCGCTAAAGCGCTTGGTTTTTCAGAAAATTTGTGAAAGAAGAAACCTTTTTTGGGCGCTCATTCTACTCAAACGAGAGCCATATCGTTCTGTTCAAATGTCTGTAAAATTCTACTCACTGATGGCAAAATTAAATTCTGTCCGTGAGCACGATAACTTTCGAAGGGCTTGATATTTTCTGGAGTTCGGTTCCCAAATCGTACAGGGTGTTCCATAAAATGTGGCCATTCAAAATTTCGGTTCCTCAAGACATCAAATAGAGCAAACCGATTGAAATAAAATTGTGGTACTCATAAGTATAAAGATTGATATACTGAATGTTCATGCAATATCAAGAGGATCGCATTTAGATTAGATTAGATTAGATAGTGGTCGATCGGCACGTTGATTACCCTTCTGCACTGCGACCAATAAGGTCTTTTGTGCGTTACCATACTAAAACTACGTTTTTCCCAGGAATTTAACCTCCTTAGCAAAGCTGGTTACTTCCTTAGGAGACTTCGCTCTTATGTCGGCTGGCGTTAATAACGCGCCACCTAGTAGAGTAAGTCTGGCATGCGCCAGCGCAGTGCATTGGCATAGTATGTGCTCGGTGGTTTCAATGGCCGATTCACATAACCTACAAATGTCGGAGTTTTCTTTACCGATCTTGTGTAGGTGATATCTCACGGGACAATGCCCTGCGAGAAGGCCGATTAGCAGCCTTAACTCGTTTTTCGACAACGATAGAGCTTGTTGAGCCTTCTCTTTGGAAGGTTCGATTAGTCTCTTTGCTTGTCTTTGACCGGATGTGTTTATCCAGTAAGAGTGTTTCTCCCTTTTTTCCCAAACACCGACCTCTGCCCTAATCAGTGTAGGTGATACCAACAGGAGGGCACGGGTCCGGTGAAGGGTGTGTTTGCTCCTCTTTTTGCAAGGGCATCAGCTCTCTCATTTCCCTCAATGTTCTGGTGGGCAGGTACCCAAGCTAAAACTAGCTTGTTGTACTCCGCCAGTGTTTTGAGGGACTGTTTGCAGCTCCAAATGGTCCTTGATCTACAATCAACGGCCATAAGCTGCCTCAGTGCCATCTGACTATCAGAGGCAATGCAAATTCTGGCTCCTTGTACTGTCTGGACAGACAGACTTGGGCGCATCTTTCAAGAGGATCGCATAATCAGATCCATATAATTCAATTTATTTCTAATTTCGATCGAGTTAAAATCTTGATGAGTTGAAGTATTCGCCTGGAAATTCATCTGCGTGAGTTATGAACTATATTCAGCTCGTTTAATACTTAATATAATATTGACTTCTCATTCGAAAATGAGAAGTATGAGGTACTTTTCTAAGATGGTATGTAGTTAAACCATTACCAACCCCACTAAAATCACATCGAATCAAGGCCGTCTTCAGCAATATCAACCATCTCAAGAAACTTTTTCTACTTCAATATCACCAAACCCGAACAACACAATTAAAATACCCCGCCAGACTTGATCGCCCCGGTCGAGATTAAAAGACCAACCCGAGAGAGTTACAGATCGATAAGATATGACCGAGAACTTGTTAATTCTCGAAGATAGGGCCGTCGTCATCTAGAGCGCGATATCTCGTAACCTTTTTTTAACCGCTTCTTTTGGACGGTTCGTTTAATCGGGCCCGAAGGCGCACAGGAATTTCCGCCATGTCGAATTGACGGGGTCTGTAAGACCCGGCCACCTGCCAATTAGCCGGATCAAGTTCGAATTTGTCGGATTGTTTGGGTGCCGAGGAATTTTTGTCGCGGGCTGAATGTTTGAAGGAAATATTGTGTTTCTTCTAGTCAAGTTTCAAATATAGGCATTTGTACTTCTTTATTATATCGATGGCTTAACTGTAATACCCCGTATCTGAAATAAGTGAATTTTTTTGCGAAAATCTCTCGAGACTCTCTCGATATTTTCAATTTTTCCAAAATACTTTCGTTGCCTGTTACTAAGAAATCAAATTATTCTTTCTATGTTCAAGAAAAAAGTTTTGCCTTCATTTTTTTCTGATTTAAATTCGTATTTTGTCTCTCCTGTAAAATTCACTTATTTCAGATACGGGGTATTACAGTTAGGCCATCGATATGCTGTTTTATGACTCTGCATAATGTTCTCCAATTATATGCTTATACTATAATGATGGTCATTTGTTTTCTATCGCCATTTTCACTTGAGATGTGGCAGTAATCGGAGTTTCATAGTAATACTACATTTTCGGACTGAAAAATACTAGGTACCTACCTAGTTTATTATCAGTGGGGTCGTTATGGCTAGTAAAGCTTTCATGTGCGATCATGTGAATCTTATGTGCACTACTTTACCCATTCATGAGAACACAAGAGGCGTTTTCGGAAACTTACTCAGTCACTAATTCGATCCATTGAGTCACGTGACGGATTTATTCGGAACACATCAAGGCTTAGGATTTGAAGTGACAGTCGTATCAATAGTCCGGTCTATTTAGACATTCGAAGTTACATAAAGTCCCAACAAGCTGAATTTCTGTGAAGTTGTTCAAAACATAATTATAAACAATGTCTAAAAGTTCCTCATCATTCCCCTGTGAGGAAAAAATTTTATTCGAGGTCAAATGTCAAAAAATGAATTTTTCGCGATTTTCAGCAAAACGGTGAGTTTTATCATAAAAGTACCTCAGACAAAAATTGTAGATCATAAAATTATCTATAAAAAATGTATCAGCACTTTTTTCTTACGAGCCACCGTTTCTGAGATATAACGATTCAAAAAGTTATAACTACGCGCTAAGTACACTACCTCATAGTGGCATGGAAACGTGTGCATATTATGACGATAACGACTTTTACAACTTTTTGAATCGTTATAATCTCAGAAACGGTGGCTCGTAAGAAAAAAAGTATTGATACATTTTTTATAGATAATTTTATGATCTACAATTTTGTCTCAGGTACTTTTATGATGAAACTTACCGTTTTGCTGAAAATCGAAAAAAACTCATTTTTTGACATTTGACCTCGAATAAAATTTTTTCCTCACAGGGGAATGATGAGGAACTTTTAGGCATTGTTTATAATTATGTTTTGAACAACTTCACAGAAATTCAGCTTGTTGGGACTTTATGTAACTTCACTCTCATGTTTTGGTCTAAATAGACCGGACTACAAGGATATCATCAATTTTATGGATTATATTTTTTCAGTACCAGTTTATTTTCGGATTGTCTCTAGCTTTGCTTGCACTATTGCTTTTTGTAAAATATTTCTTATAATTTCTGCTGTGCCTTCCATGTTCAATGATATTTTCGAGTACCTGTTGAAGAAGTAGAGAATTAATTTTTTCAGTTCCAGTTTATTTACTGATTAAAGTTTTTTGTATAAACGGCGAGACAGGGTTTTTTCCCTGTGCTCTGGTATCATACGTCAGAATAATATGGTACCCCGTTTTGCACCAAACTCAGCTGGGGCCTTTTTTGTTTCGTGTAATATATTTTGTTAGCTCTCAATTCAAAAGATATAACAACCTAGTGATAGAATAACTATTACAGGAATAAACTCGTATCACTCCAGAACATAGCCGAATTTGACACTGACATTTCACAAACTCCTCTCTGCTCTGATGGTAGATTTCTCTAATACCGAACGATCTTCTGTGTTAAGCTTATCAATCTCCATCCAGTGGGATTCCACTGTTTGCCAACGTTTACTGGCACGGATGCCGAGCTCTGCATAAATCGATCTGGCTCAGAAAGTCACTCAATATCGAATTAGCTTTATCTAACGGGATACCAGTGGCAATTTGACGCCAGGATGAGCTATAATCTTGAATAAATATCAGTCTCTACTCTCCGATGTTTGCCTTATTAGAAGGGACATCTCGGATGCCTTAACGATATTCAAGCAAGGACGATTCGGCCCAGGGCTAGGAGAGAGAGATTCTTTTTTTGTCGACGTGGATGGTTAATCTGCGGTGTGAAATTGAATTTGGGGATCTCTGGGGTTTCCGGAATATAGGAGGAAAATTGGATGGTGAATTTGCATTCAGTGTGTTCAATATTGTGGAAAAGAGGATTGTGAAGTATGCTTCATAATGTATCGTATCGATATGTGAAGGAGTAAGGGAAAGGGAACAATTTTCTTGGATTTCTAGAGAAAAAGAAAGATGAAAGAGCAGCTGATGATTTTCTAACTGGGAAAAGAATATATACAGGGGATCCCGGAAAATGTGATAAATCTCTCGGATTCAGATAGAACATGAAAAAAATAGGATGACAAGTTCCCATCATTTTTTTTCCTATCGTCCCTCCCTACGAAGATACGAATTCCTAAATACGCCACTGGAAATTCATTTTAGTGGAATAAATTTCCATTACCTACATCTTTCATTATTTTTTTTTCGGAATCGGTACATTTTATCGACACTGAACAGGAGTACCTTTTCTTAGCTTAATGTTCAAGGTATCCAAAATTGTTTTTCTAGCACCTTATCATACAGGGTGTTAAAAATGTAAGCATTGAAATGTACAACCCGGTCCGCCCCTGGTAAACTGAACAAGCTAATTGAAATTTGAGTGCGGTGATTTAAGAGGTCCTTAATACGATTAATCATATCAAATTTTCATCAAATTATATCGAGTAGTTTGAAACTAATTCCACTAAAATGGATTTCCAGTGGCGTCATTTAGGAGGTCGTATCCTCGTAGGGAGGGCCTCTAGGAAAAAAAAATTATGGGAACTTGTTATCTTTATTTTTGTTGTTCTGAATCCAAGAGATTTCCCACATTTTCCGGGACACCCTGTATATCATGGCATTCTGCGTTTCTATCGGAAATGAACGAGAAAAGCAAAAATTGCATCGTGCGCAAAATTTTCCCCGACGAAATTGATTTCATATGGATATAAACTAAATAGAAGGGGACATAACTGATCCTTGTGGAAGTCCATCATGTAATGTGTCGAAGCAACTACCAACATTATCCATAAAAGTTGCGTGGGTGTTTGAAGAATGAATAAAATATAGAGGCGCACTGAATTCATCTGGATATTTTGACATTTAAGAAGTGTGATGTATGACATTTATGAAAATGGCTTCGTATACGATACAAGAAAGCGTTCAAATTGTTGAATTATTTCATGAAAATCAGCGGTGTGTGAAAAGCGCTTTTAATAAATCACGCGAATTTCATAGTCCACATAATCGTCAATTTGAAAAAAACTATTGATCGAATTATTGAAAAAATTTCAAGAGACCGGTTCGGAGGAAGATCAAAGAAGTGAAAAATAGAGTCGTAGCGGTCGTTCACAAGAAAATATCAATTTGGTTCTTGAATCTGTTGCCGAAGAGGCTGAAATGTCCATTAGACAACGTTCATTATAAGGATTTAACTCAGACGTCATATCAGGTTTAAATAACAAAAGAACTAAAGCCATTGGATCATTTGAAACGTCGTTAATTACTGGACGAAAAATCTCCAGAAAGGGTGATGCTAATTGGCCACCAAGATCATGTGATTTGACACCGTTAGACTATTTTCTTTGGTGTTACGTGAAAAGCCACAATCGATTCCTGAACTAAAGGATGAAATATTTGTGAGCTTGGTGATATATAGCCTCAAGTATGTCAAAATGCCATTCAAAATTTCAATGAAAGAGTGGATGTACGCCTTTAGAGAGCTGCAAGATTTGGCAGATATCATTTCTCGTACATAAATGTCACCAATGAAAGTTTTTGAAAATGAATGCAAATTATGTGTTCTATTCAATCTCAATTTGGAACACCCTTCATATTCTCAATCAAGCGGATTGCTCAACCACAATCATTATTCTTTCAATCAATAATAATGACTCATGAAACCACTTCACCGGACAGGCACATTGACCATCTGCTTAGCGTGGCGTTGACGATAATAAATGAACCATTAACTACATAATTTCAGAAGAATCCGACCATTTTAAGAGTCTGTATAAAACTGGTCCAGATTTCAATTCAAAAACGCTCAATTAGTAGATTAAAATCTGGCAATTTCCCGTTTTTCGAAACTCAATTTAAGGCGAAGCGTAAACAGCATTTTGATTATCATAATTTCATGATTATGGTCAATTTTTTCGAGCGGATTTGGTCGGACTTAATGCCGTTAATTGCTTTTGTATATGGCGAAATATGGAAAAGCGTTATTTCCATAAATTATGCAGATTTTTCTGGCGACAATAGACAGTTGAACTGCGAGCTTAATGGGACCATTAGAATAATGATTTAAGATCTATCTAATGATAATGAAAGAGTTTTCCTAGGAGAGTTCTCCGGACAGTTTTTTTGAGAAGTGAAATGTGTATTGATTTTTTTATCTGCCATGTGAAAAAGGAATTCAAAAAGAACTGCGGACCGTCAAATTGTTAAATCTTCTTCGTTTTAATTTCCGCTAAGTAGACACTCGCAAATTTGAATTACAAATGGTTTCTGGATGAAAAAACTGTTTGGAATTAATGGAAGAATTTTTAGAACATAGGGAGGAAATCTAAACCTCAGTGAAAATTGGATGAATGTATTTCAAACTTCAAAAAAGGTGAACACGTATGAAATAACCATCATAAACCTTTTTCAATCAACTGATTTCATTCGAATATCGGTAACATGAAAAGAGTATATATTATTTATTTTGAAATGCATTCGTTCAATCAATATACATCCATACAAAATAGAAAAAAAAACATGGCATTTGATCCACGTTATTCAACGAGTTTTGTTACGCGTTTTGTCATTATTTCGATTTCATCACCAAGCTTTATACGTATAAATGGAATGGTTATTTATTAGAATACAAGTGCCAAAGGCATTGACATTTATTTACTAGTGTTTCATCAAAGAATGGAAGGATGAGCCAGTATAATATATTATTTTCAGTGGAAAAATTGATTTTTGCGTTGAAATTAATGGTGGAGTGATTTCTGCGTCAAAAAATGTTGACAACCTGTATCTCCTCAGCTCCTCTATCTATATATTGCTTATGTTCTTTTTTATGACTATATGATCCTGTAGACATTTTTTTACTTCATATTGTGTGAATCACATGTGAATATTTACGAAAAAATGTTCAAAATCCTGTAAGCAAGGGCGTAGCCAGGAATTAATTTCGGGGGGTCGCTTTCTGTAGCAAGTATTTGTTGTTTTTAAGAATTCAATAATCCTTTCCTACTACTAGATTTTCGGAGATAAGTTTGTTTAAGTGCATAATGAAAGATTATTTTTGCAACAAAAAATAACTCTGAAACATTTCGGGGGGGTTTGAACCCCCAAAATTCCCCCCCCTGGCTACGCCCTTGCCTGTAAGCACACACTTTTCTCATCCAAGTCAGATGTAACAATTCTTCTCGACTGAATCTCACATTTCATGGGAAAATATCCTTTAAACTATTCGTTTAATCCGAGGTTAAACTAGATTTTGATGAAAAATCTTGATTGCAAGCTACACAATTCGAAATATTAGAACTTCTATTTTCATTTCGAACACTCCACAAATTTGTGTTCAACAACGGTGCACTTCTGTGCGATACAAGCTACTTCGTGTTTTAAGTGAAACAAAACAAGCGAGACGCTCAAGCGTTTAATATTTCCTCATTAAATACCTTGTTCTTGTCTGAATTGCTTTCTAAGATTTATTACAAACAGGGGCGTTAGTTGCATGACGATAAAACAGATATAAAATGGCGGAGAAGCTCTACATCATAGTGTTTTGGACCCATTATATCTTCCAGGAAAACTTGAAAATGACACCGTTTAAGCGTTGAAGTTTCATGACGTGAAAGGTTAGAACTTAAATTGCTAGGTTAATTGCTGCTCATCCATTAATTGAAAAAGATGGAAACAGAATTTTGCATGGAACTTTGTGTTGCTTTCGAACTTGGGAATATTGGAAAAAAACGGCATTAGATGGTTTTGTATTCACATTATGAAGGGATTTTATTGAAACATATAACGAAAGCGCTAAATCCGCGAAAAAATTCGTTATAAAGAAATTTCGTTATACAGAAAATTTGCTTCTATAGTCGGCAATGTCGCGGTCGACTTCACTGATAAATTTAAGTTAATCATTCAAACTTAAGCACTTGCTTTCAGACATTTTCGCACGAATTTTCACACTAGCGTAATGGTTAGATTGAAACCAAACAGCCAGAGGTGTATTTAAAACTGTTTCAGAAGGATCTCTCTGTCCGCCGTAATGATTTAGTTTAAGGTCGGGATTTATTACGTACGCCCGGAAAAATTTCGGAAAAAACCCACCCTTATACCTTCTTACCAATACCCATTCAAAGAGTGATGTTCTTTGAATATTTCGTTATAGAGGGAATTAACTTCGTTTTAGAGGGTGTTTTTAACATGGAATTTGGATTCAAGGTGCAATGTCTTGTACGAAATTCCTTATACAGACGTTCGTTATAGGGAAGTTCCACTGTAATTTAATCGATATTTGCATAAGTTTATATTTAATGGCATTTTTAAATCAGCAACCATAAAAAGAAACCCTATAGGTATGGAAAAAGAACTAGTTATGACGAGCCAAAATGCCAGCATGAAATTTCGCTCTCAATCGAAGTTTCACTCAAGCTGAAGAACACTTCGCGCTAAACTGTCACCGTAATGCGCTTGAGGAGGACCCCTAAGAAGTAAGGATACCCCAGATTCCATCAACCTTAATTGATACTCGAAGATTAGACAGTTATACCGATAATGTTCTTGAGTCCTTCTGGTATTCATCAACCCTCATTTGGTAATTCCGAATCCGATTTGGCAGATACTCCATTTACAGTTATAGCCTAGGGCGAATCATTTTCAGTGCTACCAACCTTGTAATGGAATGGAAAGAAGATGAACGCGGAGAAATAATCTTAAATAATTTCGTTGGATCATTGGTTTAGGATAGCAATCGGAAATTGTTAACTGAGTGTTATAAATTTATGTTTTTGCTTGCAGGAAATGTGAAATCATTGCGGTAAACGTTGATTTGGTTTAATTATAGTGAAAAAAGTTCGTTTTTCTCAACAGGAAGAATAATCAAATTGAAGACTTGATGATATACCTATACAGAATGTATGTGAATATTACTTTCTTCATTATCGCTTTTTTACTAAGGTTTTGCAGTGATTTAAGTGTTTTAAAATATGACTAACAAGCTAGGAGATTTTCGGATGTTTTGCAAGCTTATTTCTTTAGAATTTCGAAAAGTGGCTTTTCATTGCTGGGTTATTGAGGAGTTAATAGATTAACAACGATCCTAAAATGTCCAATTTCTATATGTACAATTGACTTCATTTATAGAACTTTGCGACTCAGTTGTTGTTGAATCAAAATATTATTTCTTTCGAACCTCTGGAATCACTAGCATTGGATTTTATTCTACCCGAATAACAGACTATGCTTTTTCCAAGAATGTTAAAGTAAAAAAAAGGAAATGAGGAAATTTCATAAATATCTGTCGATTTTCGAGACTTTCATTTTATGAGCAGATTCGGTAATTTCAGGTAGATTATTCTAAAATTCCAGATCTGAATCGCTTGATGAATCCATTTCGGTTCGCTTCGACCCTCAATATTGAATTATTCTTCTCGAAAATACGATTATGATGCTTCTAGAAGTGCGATGAATATGACAATCAATCCGAATTGCAATACAGTTCACTCTCTATTTTATCGAAGGTTTCAATTAAGTCAAATTAAATTCTCTGATTGAAGAAAAACTGTAAAATTAAGAAAAGCCCTGAGTAAGAGCTTTTGAGCGCTCGTTCATTGGTGGGACAATAAGACTATTGAATCAAAATTTTTTGGGATTGATACCAAATATATAAATGCAGAATCTCAGTACAGTCGGTATTTTATTCTGGAAATTTTTCAGAAAATGAAATATGTAAAAAATATATACTAAAAAATTTAATTCTGAAGTTCTGATGATGCAATCCTCTTGAAATTTTAAATAAACATTCAGTATATCTCCATTCACAAAAAAAAAATCACCCGAATCCGATATCTTGTTATGGAAATATGAAGTTCCTTTTTTTCCATATTCCAATTGAATTTTCTAGGGTTCTGTTCACACTTTGACCACAAAATTTGTATGAGACTTATTATAAACATCTTGCTTTTGGCCGCAACATTTCATTTCGATTGGTTTCGTGTTGTCTGAGATATTGAGGAACAAAAGTTTTAATGGCTATATTTTATGGAACACCCTGTACGATTTGGATGGTTAACAAACTTAACCGAGCCATTTGGAAACTGAATTCACCCTGAAAATTTCCAGTCTCTAGGACAATTCCTTCGAAAGTTATTGTGCTAACGGCCGGACGCCTCCACGGACAGAATTGAATTTGATCACGAATTCGTTATCAGGGAGTCTAACCCTATCGTTTTTAACCATTTTCGGCTCAAAATTCGAAAATTACAGACATTTGGGAAAAAAGATATAGCACTCGTTTAAGTAGAACGAGCGCTCAAAAAAAACTAACTTTTCTCGGTACAAGCTGAAGTCATTCGCGACAATATCCAATTCCACTTACACTTCCTTCCAGTGTCATCCTACAAACAAAAGCGATAAAACACGTACCTTTATAGTTCTACCGAGCATACATTTTTGCCGGGTAGTATCAATATCCTTTTGACGTCCCTCGTCATTTTTCCCGCATGCTGCATTAGCATCCAAAAGAAAAGCCCCCCCTGGGGCCGCATAAATATATGCATTTCCGCGTGAGCCATTGAAATTCAGCTGAAAATTCAATTTTCATGGAAAGCCCAGAGGCGGCGGCTTCCTTCTAAAGGATATCGAGGGTGCATAATTACGTAAAACATATGTATGAGCGCCACTCGAGACAGTAAGTTTCCTATTTGGGACTAATTAGATACGTCAGGTTTACATTTGAATAAACAACCCGAGAAAATGAAGGAAAATCATGTGAATGGCACTTTGGAAATGCAGGTGTTATTTGTAGTTTAATCAGTCTACTTGGCATAGAGAATGAAGCCTTTAGGGCTTTAGTGAATAGGAATAAGGAGTAATTTATGGAAAACCTATTAATTATGTATAGTGGGGCAAAACAACATTACGAAATTGAATTATTGTTATTTATTATATACAAGTGCGGAAGACGTTGATATGCTTTCTCGAGTTTTGGAACGTTGTAATGGTATTTGCTCCACTTCTCCTATAGAATATAGCACTTGTAATTTCGAATTTGATCACAATGTAATAGTATTCCATCACACTTGCAATGTTGTATATACAGGGTGTCCCGGAAAATGTGGGAAATCTCTCGGATTCAGATAAAACATAAAAAAAATAAGATGACAAGTTTCCATATTTTTTTATCCTAGTGCCCCTCCCTACGAAGATACGACCTCCTAAATGACGCCACTGAAAATTGATTTAAGTGGAATAAATTTCAATTACTTACTTTAAGGGTTAGGTGGAAGAGCAGATGCATATCACTTGTGGTGTGCAAACTGAATCTCGCCCTGTATAAATTTACTCCTTATGTAATGGCTTTTGTAATTAGGTGGTTCAATAAAGACATTTATTATTATTATTATTACTTTTTCATTATATTTTTTCGAAAACGGTTCATTTTATCGATACTGAACAGGAGTACCTTTTCTTTAGTTTAATGCTCAAGGTATCCAAATTTGTTTTTTTAGCGCCTCATCATACAGGGTGTTAAAACTATAAGCATTAAAATGTACAACCCAGTCCGCCCCTAGTAAACTGAACAAGCTAATTGAAATTTGAGTGCGGTGATTTAAGAGGTCCTTAATACTATTAATCGTATTAAAATTTCATCAAATTATATCGAGTTGTTTGAAACTTCCACTAAAATCGATTTCCAGTGGCGTCATTTAGGAGGTCGTATCTTCGTAGATAGGGCCGCTAGAAAAAAAAAATATGGGAATCTGTTATCTTCATTTTTTATGTTCAACCTGAATTAGAGAGATTTGCCACATTTTTCGGGACAGCCTGTATACAAATATACAATGCAACAAACTGAAGTCGTACGCATTTGGACCGAATTTCATACCATCAATTGTAATGGAATAAAATTATACGTAACATCTCCGATTAGATACAGAAGAGTTTGAACTCTTTATGTGATTCGAATTGATAGTTATAATTCTAGGAGTTTTTAAAACTCATTATGGTATTTTTGAAAGAACTAATTATGATTTTGCTACTTTAAAAATCGAAGTATATTTATGAAAAATTTATACTTATAATTCCTCGAATTTGTGTTGAAATTAATCGAATACTTATGACATAATCGCCAAAAGTGGATGGTCGTTTCTCAATATGTATAACCAAGAATTTCTAATAACTCATCGGTATATCTGGTTATTTTGTAGATAATACTGTTATACTGTTATAAGCATTTCTAGAAGTTCAATCAGTTCAAAAATAGATCCGGGAGAAAATGGTTATTTAATCAACTAGGTTATTGAAGACAGCGACCAATGATCAAGAATTATTAATAGTTCAATGCTATTAGTCGCTCGATTAATAACCGAGTTGATCACAAGATTTTTCCGATTATCTCAATATGAGTTGATTGGAATACATTTCCATTTTGCACAACTTTGACATAATAAAATTTCTATGTTCCAGTAGAGTTTTAATATTTCTCGTAGTGCTTCTGAATACCTACTTTGTGACCGGTTGCCATGAGGATTGCACATTGAAATTGCCGATATTGAGCATTAAAATGGGTCATTAATGATCAATTTCGTACACATTAAAATCACCTTTTATTTCGAGCTCGGGGAAAAAAATTTATTGTTTAAAGTAAAAACCTATGAAAAAAATCCATCATCATAAAAAATCATATAAGAACTTCCATACTTGACATGAGCGGATAATATATTCCGGAGTATCAATACCCCCAAACCACCCTTTTCATTTCTGTCTTCCCATTCACTATGACCTCCCTTAAAATCCCAAATTCGGGGGTTTTCTCCTGGAGACAGCAGCATCGTTTTCTCCATCTCCATATTCAAATAAGGGACCTCGACCGACGTTGAGGGATTATATTAAGCCAGAAATATTACTTGCAGGGACTTCCTGATTTAATTATAAGAGACCCAGGGGCGCCATTAAAGGAGCATTCTTTGTACAGTGAATTAACTTTTAACTATGTACAAGAGCCAGAGCGGTTTTGGGACACCGTAGATGGCTAATGCGATTTTTGGCGAGATCATTTGGTCAGATAAGAAATGAAACTTCTGATTATTCAACTGTTTTTACACGGTCAGGTACAGCTATTGAGACAAAGCCTTAGTTGTTGGTAGCAAAAAATGAAGGGTTTCCAATAAGAGGAAGCTGTCATTTTTTGACATTTGACAAGTAGAAACTACGCCATTAATAAATATGGAACGATACACGCTTAAAGAACGCATTTAAATTATTAAAATTCACTATAAAAATTTGATAAGGACGGTTCTTAAAACTCGAACATTTTTGGGTCGTCGTTAAGCACCTCGTCGGACCGCTGTAAAAAAATTGGTGGAATTGGTCGAATTGGTCGAGCTGCTGGGACAAGTTAGTGATGTGAAGAATAAAACTCGTGCACGTCGCTCAAGAACAGCCGAGAATATTGCTACTGTAGCCGTAGAAGTGTTGAATAAAACCCAGGTTTGTCCATTCATCGTCGTTCTTTGAAATTAGGCATTCCACAAACGTCTTACACCATATTTTGCATGAAGATTTGGGTCTTAAGGCTTATAAAGTTCAGTTAACACAAGACCTCAAGACGGCCGATCGTCCACAACGTCGTGTCTTTGCTGATTGGGTCGTTGAAATGCATGTAAATGATCTGGAATTCCATCGAAAAATCATCTTGAGTGATGAGGCTTCGTCAACAAGCAAAATTGTCGCATCTGGGGCTAGGAAAACCCAAGAGTTATTGTTGAAAAGGCTCTCTATCCTCAACGTGTGACTGTTTGGTGCGGTTGATGGTCCGATGGAGTCATTGGACCTTACTTTTTCGAAAATGAGACTGGGGCAACAGCTCCGGTAAATGGAAAAAAATTGCACTCTTAACTGTAGGTTGATACAATTGATTTCGATATCACTGAGTTGACAGAAGAGTTCCGAGTACCTACCAACATAATAATAATGAAATATATGTAATCATGAAGCAAAAAAAATGAATAGGTATCATTATTTTTCGTGAAAATCCTTCGAATTTTGAGGCAATGAATTCAGTTATTATGTAAGCATATGCAATAATTTCAGGTGGAGTATTCTGAAATTCCAGATGTGAATCGTTCAATGATTCCATTATTGTTGCTTCGACAATAAATTTTGAATTACTTCTCTCGAAAATACAACCATCACGTTTCGAAAACTGTGATGAATTTCAAAATGAATTTGAATCACAGATAGAGTTTATTTTCTATCGAGTCGAGAGTGTTATGTAATATTCATTCCATCAAAAATGCTTATTGAATCCGGTCAATATTTCTTGAGTTTCAACCTATAAATGACATTGTTTGGAGATAATTCATAATAGAATTAGACATCTTTCAACAAGCAGAATTGTATATTATTCTAAAAGCTCAGTGAATACATTGTAATCCAGTAAATTAACCTTGAAATATATATTCTTGTTCATCCTTCTACCCGCATCCAATAATCGTATTTTCATCCTAATTCACTTCAAATCCAATCAAGAACTTTCTCAATATCTTTCGTTACCTCCTCTTTAAGATAAAAATCTCGCACCTACTTAATAACCATCCTAGGCGAAACCAATTCAAAATCGCGTCTGAAAAAAATCTCGATCCTTTATAATATAAAGCTAGCTTACCATTAAACAGACGTCTGTTCAACAAAAAAAAACAAGAGTTATGGGTTCGGATAAGATTCCCATTACGATCTCAGGTCGTGACCTATTGGGAGGACATAATAAAAAGCCGTAGATACTACAAGAAAATTGAAGGGAACAGGGGCAAAGGTGGGATGGTCAGCGTGGAGCGTGTCTAACCAGCGGCGTACGGAAGGAAATTTATTATATAACTAGCAGACCCAACAGACGTTGTTCTGTATACACAGAAACTCATTCAATTCGATCCAGCCGTTTAATTGCATAGTAGATGAATAACCTAAAAAAACGACTATACAGCGCCATCTGTTGATCTGATTTGTGATCATAAACATACGGGCATCAGGCAATCCAAAATACATTCATACATCCCTCACAATTCTCCTACCCGCCTAGTGCCTACCTCGGAGACGCATTTTGGTGCGATTTCATCTTCAACCTGCCATATTTTTTGATGTATTCATCAAAATCGAATGATGTAAAAGTCAATTTCGTTCTAAATTGAATACTGGGTATGAACGACGTATTTAATAAGATAAGGATTAATAGCGTTTTCATCATAGATATACTAACCTTACATGGATGAGGCCTGTCATTCAACACTTTCGGAGAATGTGATGCCAAGAGAGAGATAGAGCTAGAAGTGGCAAAAAGTCCGCAAATCCCATTTGAGAGCCAATCATAGAAATTATAACTGCAATGGAAGCGGCGAAAGAGAGAGAGACTCGTGATGCCAAAAGAAAGATAGAGCTAGTGGTGAAGATTAATTGGTTTCATTTCATTTTTTGAGAATAATTTGTTTTTTTGCTATTTTCAGACGTGTTTCAAATTAGTATATATTATTTATTAGTATATATGTATAGCAAAAAAACAAATTCTTCTCAAAAAATGAAATGAATCCAATTAATCTTGCCACCACTAGCTCTATCTTTCTTTTGGCATCACGAGTCTCTCTCTTTCGCCGCTTCCATTGGAGTTATAATTTCTATGGTTTTCATAAAAAAATACTCCCAAATAATGCATAATTTTGAGAAACATTCGGAAAACTTTAAAAGGTGATAATAGGAGAGTAAACCTTGAAAGATAGATATACGCTTTCGAGGACTTTTTTGTAGAACTATTAAAGAGGTACATTTCCGTCATACATTGTTTCCATGTACGTCTTACGGTTTTTGCAGCGCACCTGAAAATAGCTGATTTTGATACTCAAATTTTTTATCATTGAAGTTATAGTAGGTTTCCTTAATTTTCTCGGGTGAAAAGTATAACCTATGTTACTCAGTCATAGTGTAGCATTCTAAGGGTGAAAGAATTATTGATATCGGTCAAGTAGCTTATGAGTTAACTCGTATCAAACACACAAACATACAAATCTTTCCTCTTTATAATATTAGTTTAGATAACTTTGAAGGGTGTGCCGACACAATTTGAAAATCGGTTTTTTGTAATTAGATCGAAATGATTGAATAGAGCTGTACCACAAGAGTAACCAACTGCTCAAATATGCTTTTTGAGCTCTCATTTTTCTTAAACGAGTGCTATATCGTTTTGCCCAAATGTCTGTAACATAACGATAGGGTTCGACTCCCTGATGACAAATCTGTGGTAAAATTCAATCTGAAGGGATTGTCCTAAAGACTTGAGATTTTCAGGGTGGGTTCGGTTCCCAAATGCTGCGGTTAAACTCTTCAATCAGCAAAATCGTACAGGGTGTTCTATAAAATATGCCCATTCAAAAATTCTGTGCCTCAATACCTCAGACAAAACGGAACCAATCGAAATGAAATTTCCAGGCAACATGTAAAATGCTCATAATAAGATTCATGCAAGATTTTGTGGCCATATCGTCAACAAAACCATAGAAAATTCAATTGGAATAATCTTTATACATGTATCTCAAAAATCAACGTCTATCCAAAAACGGTTGATAGGCCAGGTGGTGACAGTTATCAGAAAAATAATAAAAAAGATTTAAGATATCCGATTCGGGTGAAATTTATTTGTGAATTAAGATTGATATATTATACTAAATGTTTATGCACAATTTCGAGAGAATCGCATTATAAGAACTATGGAATTTAATGATTTCAATTGTCAAATTTTACATATTTCAGTGTTCGTATAATTTCCAGTATATCATTTCGACAATGCTGAAATTTTGCATTTCTATATTTAGTATCGTTCTCATGTCATATGCAAAATTTTCAGTTGATAGCCTCATTGCCCCACCAATTAAAAGTACTCACAATCATCTGCTCAGGACTCTCATTCATCAGTGAATCCAGCTGAGTCGTTTGAGACCAGTCTCATCTTAATATTCGAAATAAACTATTCCTCTAGCAAAAATGTCAAAATGACCATTCCAATAAATTCTACATCCCATCAACAAATGCACCACGCCTAAGACAACATCCTTATTATCCCCAGTCCAATATCTATCACTCATCGATAATGTCTTCCTACGCCACTGATCACCCATTGTGCCGCACCTCTCGCAATTTTGAAATAATAATGGCCTTAGAGATATAGTTGCTCGGGATCTGCCGTTTGCCACCTGCCGTTCCTGGTCAAGCCCGTACTTTGATCGAATGGTCAATTAGTACAATAACAGGCCTATAACCTGTGTAAGGGGCACCTGAATTGAGAGGCGACGTAACTTGTAGTGACTTGCAAGAGTCGTCGTCGACGTGGTTGAGGGTTGAGCTTGGATTGTGAGGCGTTTTGCAGAGGAAATGAATTGCATCTTTTACTGACTCAACAACAGACCATGAAGTAGATTTTTTGTTCTTTCATTTCGAATAATTTTCGAATAAAATACATAATGAAATGGATTTTTTATAAGAAATAATTCGATTTGCAGAAACTACAATTTCGGTATGAAGTTGATTTCTCTATAAAGGGTGTTTCATCATAAACTGGACAACCATATAAATTCGGGAGAATCATTTAAGCCTTACACAATTTATTCCGTTTTCGAAGCATAAGCGAGATATAAGTACTAATTAATAATAGTTATTTATGGTCAAATTTGATTTATCGTTTTCCCAAAATAAACAAGAGCAAGAGAACCTATGACTTCACCGCATATAGTAGAACCATAAAAACTCAAAAAGGTAAAGAGAAAATTGGAAAAATGTAATACATGAAGAGCATAAAAATTGTAAATTGAAAAAATGAAATGAAAGAAAATTTTAATTATGTTTTTTTTTTAAATGAATAAAAATGGCACGCCTTCTGGCTCGTATAAAAATAATCAAGCTTAAAACAGACCGAATGAATTTTTTTACAACATATTTCAATTTCAATGTCATCGATTATTGTTTTCTGATTTATTTATTTATTCTTATGAATTGAGAGCTAACAAAATACAATACATGGAACAAAAAAGTCCCTATCTGAAGTTGGTGCAAAACGGGGTACCATACTATTCTGGCGTATGATACCAGAGCACAGGGAAAAATCTCAGTAGAAAAAACCCTGTCTCGCCGTTTTTACAAAATTGAAACTTAAAACTATTCGAATAAATACCTTCAATATTTAGATACAAAATACTTAATTCATGCTCTTGAGCCAGGAGGGTGTTTTAAACCAGGTCTGGCATTCCAAGTGATGATTTTCAAATCTCCTGTTCTTCTAAGACCGCTACAGGACACTATTGGAGGGTAATCATCTCCCATAGATTTAAATAGTGATATTGCATCCTAAATATCGAATTCAATTTCGGAATAATGATAAAAAACGTGTGACAAACTTATGTCAAAAATTACAAACATTTTCAAGCAGTGACGAAGGTTGTTTTTATATTTTAATTATATTTTAAACTACAGAATAACATAATGAATTTAAAATCCCATGTTCATTACGTCCATTCAAATTAATTTCCCACAATCTTACTATTTTCCAAGAAGGACAATCCACCTCTCCTCAGTTGTACCAACATGAGGAGATTGACCGAATACGAATTAAAATTTCGATCTCCATAATGATGAGCGTATTTTTTATATCCTCAAGCAATAACTGTAGCTTACAGATTGTACCCGGAGTAATTCAATTATAATTGCTACTGTTCAATTTTGAATTTGACATGCATAGCCTTGACGGTCATTAGCGTAATATCAAGACATGAAAAATAAAGCAATGGCTTGGTCTCGTACTTGGTCTTTACACTCGATTAAATATCAGTAATAATAACTTCTGGGATTCTACCATCCACAAAGCTTAATTGAATTTTTATTGTGGTATTAAATGAGAGCAGAGAAAGGTTTTTAATAGAAGATATAGATGATGATATACTATTTTGATCATCGCTTTGCTTATATTAATTTTTTCAATACTAGATTAATATGTATTGATGTATGGTATTATGTTCGATTAGAACAATATACAGCGAGAGAAATTTACATTATTATATGTGATCTGTATTCTAGATGATCTAAATCCCATATTATTTATGTTTGGTGTGGGAAAATTTCACAGAATTGTATTGGAAAGTAACAGCAATATTCTAGTATTGTCAATCTCTTATCGTTGAGAGAAGCGTTATTCATTCAGTATGGTAGGCAACAGTAAATACTTGAATGGATCATTGCAATAAGACAACGAAATTCATACAGTAACAGCACTTGATTATCTCGATGATTCATCTGTGCAACTGTAGGGAAGAACTCACAAGGGGCGTTCGGCATCGACATCGGACGTGTCGGATCGATCTGAACCGTTCGTTTATTACATCCGGATTGAGAGGCGTACACATCTGGAGCGTTCGTCATAAAAATCTGAGCAATCGGACGTCGATCTTTTCGCTCGGTCTATTTCGACGGAGCAAAGCGATTTTATCCATAGAGTTTTATGTTTTTTTTAATTTTTTTTGTTTTATGTTGGGTTTCCTGATCTGACAACCGATAGATTGAAAAATTCTAACACTTTTATTCTTCTGTTTTCATTTATTCATTGAAAACTTAATTAATTAATTAAAAATTTTCGATATAGCTATCGTAGTTATGAATGGACAGGAGGAGATATTCCATTCTCGTTTCTTTTTCGTGTAATTAATTAATTAATTAGGGGATATTGCATTCCTCGTTTCTTTTGCATTCAGTGCCTTTGCACCTAATTATTTAATTGAGATTTTACTGAAGAGCTACGAGAAGGGTGAAAGTATCGTTAAAAGATGAGCATATTTCCCAAAATGGTGATCTTTGAAATCTCATAATTCATAAAAGTAGAACAGAGCAGAATGGTCTGTGGCAGATGCTCTGTACCGTTCGTTTATTCCCAGATATTACAGATGAATCTGTGGTCACGTGACTAAAAAATCCGTCTGCTCGCGGAGGTCAATGCCGAACGGGCTTATTGTCTGATTCATTGTATATCGTATGTTTTCGATGCGAATTTCTGAATCTGTATAAGTTATGGAAAGTTTCAGGTATTGTTCAAATAGCACCTCCATCTAGAACCTGAAAACCTCATTATCAGTGCCGATAAGGCAGATCTCTGCCTCATCAATCCTTCCCCAAAGACAGCAAATGTCACCATTTTTCGCATATTTTCGAATATTCATCATCACGTCCTATTTTAACACTTTCTCCTTCATTTGCAGCGGCGGCAAGTTCATCAGCACCGGGGAGAAGATCCGTCTGCCGGACGACGTCACCATGGGCTACATAATCGGTAAGTGCTGTAACCCGAGAGCTGTACAAAACTTCGAATAACAAAGAGGTCCCCGGGGCTAATTGAGGAAGCGAGTCAATTAGATTAAACCGAGCAATTAGGTTGAATAAGGCCCAGCGTGTGACATGTGTATGACGTCCGATGGCCTGAGGATGTGCAACGACCAACAGGAGAACTGATCAGTGATCAGTGTAGAAATAAGGATGTTGGACGACACCCACGTGGTTTGGTTTTGAATGCGTAATGCGTGGTTGATTGGGTGGACGATGTAATGATAAGGAACGGAAAATGAAGTATATGATCGAATAAGCTTAAATGTTTTTTGGAAAAAGTAGTGTAATGATTGTTTCAAATCTGAGTGGTGGAAGAGATCATAAAAACAGCTCAACTTGCAGAAACTTATGAGTCGAAGCTCGTCACACATGCTCTCGATGAAGACACAGGATTTTATGTTTTTTATTTTTATATTATCCACAATATTAAAATAACAGATACTGAGACGTTGAAATCGATGAAAGCAGCTTGTATGTTAATAAACGAAAACACTAATTGTCGATACCACAAAAGTGAAGGGGTTTCCAATAAAAGGTGTTATTTTTAATAGCCCGCTATTTCGGTAGATGTCACGTTTGAAGCTGTCATTTTTGACATTTGACAAGTAGAAACTACGCAATTAATAAAAGTGGAACGATGTACGCTTCAAGAACGCATTGAAATTATTAAAATTCACTATAAAAATGGTGAAAATTTGGCAGAGACGGTTCGTAAAACTCGAACATTTTTGGTTCCCCCTCGGTGGCTTCGTCAACAAGCAAAATTGTCGCATTTGGGGTTCGGATAACCCAAGAGTTATTGTTGAAAAGCCTCTCTATCCTCATTGGACCTTACTTTTTCGAAAATGAAGCTGCAGAAACAGTTACGGTGAATGGATTGCGCTATCGAGAGATGATTAATGATTTTTTATGGCCAAAATCGGATAGTATTGATCTAGACAACGTTCACTTTCAAAAAGACGACGCTACGTGCCACACAAACAACGAAACTATCGATCTTTTGCGGGACGAGTTTCCGGACCTCATTATCTCTCGAAGAGGTGATCACAATTGGCCACCGAGATCTTGTGATTTAACTCCTTGCGACTTCTTCCTTTGGGCCACGCGGAAGGGAAGTTCTAAGCCAATAGCCCAGCGTCGATGCAAGACCTCAAAGATGGAATTCGTGAGGCTATTGAGGACTTTGCTATTCGTTTATGGAAAATTTCATTAAAAGGATATGGTCCTGTAAGCGTAGTCGTGGTGGTCATTTGCCTGATGTTATTTTCCACTATTATCGGCAGAGCTTCTTCTTTATAATGAAATAAACATCCGATCATTTATATTGAAAAATGGTATTTTTCTTAAAATATCAAAATAACATTTCTTATTGGAAAACCGTTTAGCTTTGATATACGAGGTCTTTCAAATGATAATATTGTGATATTTTCACAAAGTAATTCCGCTAAAACGTAATGCACTCGAGGTATGATTGCAGTATTGTTTTTGGCTGACAGTCACGAAAAAGCATTGATGTCTGAGCTGGTACATTATCGTCATGTCGCACTTTTCATGCACGAAACATTCATGCAACTTTCCTAATAGTGATTTTCCAGGACAGTTTGTTCACTGTTTCAATGCTTTCATCGTTTGTTGACCTGGTTGCAACTGCAGGACTCTTATCGTCATCAACATCTTCTGAGTCTTCTGTAAAACGCTTGTATCACTCAAAAACACTTTTTGAGACGAAATATACACGCCCAATGCCACAGTCAATAATTCAAGTTCCTTAGACCACTTGTGTGGCATAAACTCTGATATAAAGGTTCAGGAATGAACGGATGTAAAGTTAGAAATCAATTTGTAGGGCGGATATATTCTAGATATCCTCCGATAGTGCGCAAATGAGGGTTCATCCAGATATCCAGCTAGGGAAAACACGATTTTGGTAACAACCCATGCATTCTCTGATCGGCTCAAGTCCATACTGAAGCCAAAGCCCCACCCGAACTGTCACACCCATGTCATCTGAGGTCTTTCTATTCAATATTCTGGACGTATACATACCATTAAGGCGGATAAATTCATGTATGGGATTTTCAGTGCTGAAAAGTTTCACTACGATCGATTAAGGGCAAGTTTGACACTCTTTGGATACATACAAAATTCTACTGTTAGATTTATCGTATATGCAGAGTATCTGCTTTTAAAGTGGACAAACATCAAGGGGTGATTATACAAGTGATTCGCAACAAAAAATGTCATATAACACATGGTCGACGGTTATTCTTCAATTTAACATTTTTTGATTGCACGAAGAATTTCAAGTTTTTCGATAGCGCAATTCATTGACTGTAACTGTTGCTCAACACGATCGGCTACAGCAGCAATATTCTCGGCTGTTCTTCAGCAACGTGCACGGGTTTTATTCTTCACATCACTAAATTGTCCCAAAAGCTCGAATTTTTCCACCAATTTCTTTATTACTGTCCGACAAGGTGCTTCACCAAAAATGTTCGATTTTTACAAACCGTCTCTGCCGAATTTTCACCATTTTTATAGTGAATTTTAAAAACTTCAATGCGTTCTTGAAGCGTGCATCGTTCTATTTTTATTAATGGCTTAGTTTTTACTTGTCGAATGTCAAAACGTGACATCTATCGAAATAGCGAGCAATTCAAAATAACACCTCTTAGGCAAGGCGCAAAATGACTCGCAGCTTCGTGAAGTGACGCAGCGTGAGTCACGGCGGAATTTTGAGGAGATTAGCTGCGAACGCGGGAACCGCGCAAATACGATCGCAGTACTTACTGGTGATTGCTATAACGCAGTTGGTTACAAGCTAAAATTGGAAATATCTACTGCTCTTTTTATTGACTTCAATTCTGAATCTGATTCGGGAGATGAGTTTTTGTTCGAAATGATATTTTTTACCTCTCAACTGACTAAAAGAATGGCATCGAAAAGTTTATACTTAAAAACAGGAAAAAGTCACGGAGAATTTGCTTTAATCAGATAATTTAACGACGGACAATTTGAAAATTATTTTGGGCTAAAACGTAACCAATTCAGTTTTTAGTTTTGTCCTCATATAGTCTACATGGCTTGTATCGTACAAAACTTTCCGAATTCGCACTGCTTCAATTCATTTTTCTTCCATTTCTACTACGACTTACAGTGAATACATACAAGAAACTGCGGGATCGACACTACGTTTCGCAGGGTCACGTTAAGCAAAGCCTGCGTCACGTCACACTGCTATTGTGTATGCGCGGACGTATTTATTTATTAGATTCACAAAATCTCGCCGTGACTCACGCTGCGTCACCTCACGAAGCTGCGTGTCATTTTGAGCCTTGCCTTATTGGAAAACCCTTCGCATATCAATGAGAAACTCGTGACATCCAAGACATACCAGAAAAACCTGAAGTTTTCAACAGAAACAAATCAACCGCTAACTCCTCAAATTGTCACAATTCAACATCTCTAAAAAGCAGAAATCTCTCGAATCTCCCTCAATCAGTCCCTTATTATCAACCTCGTCGAATCGCCAATCCTCCATCTAACCTAATTTCTCTCTTGCTTCCAGAGCACCAGCTGAAGAAGCCCTTGACTGTAGTCGACCAGTTTCACTCGCATCTGGAGCCGATGAAATTCATCAGGAGAGACATGCTCAAAGATCAGGTCGGTAGATAAAGGGCAATAACCGTTTCGAACTGATCGAATTAAGCATTAACAGAATAATTTCATTTCAATTCCTGCTCGTCCGTACGCCCTTTAACGGGCGGAGATAACAGAAACTGATAAGTTCCGTTTGGTTCGAAGGTGGGACGACAGGAGGAATGGAAATTGACGCTTTAAAAATTGTTTGCGTATGATAGATTTTCGAAAAATAAAATTCTCTTATATTTTTCCATTCAATATGGATGTTGACTCATGTTACGAATTCATATAAATTTAGGTTTTCCTCATAGAAGGAAGTTTTTACAATCCTGAAAACCCATTTTAGTGATCTTATTATTCTTGTTAAATCAAATAGAGCTGATTTAAATTATGTTATTTATTATTACTATCACGCGACTGCGAACGCCAATCAAAGATAGTTGACGTCACCATCCGATATTGTCATTGCAAATTCGAATTTTCTGTGCTCAGATCAACAAAATACATTCATAGTGTTTTGTTGGTCTGAGGTTCTGTGAGTCGATCCATAGTAAATATATAGTGTATCTTATCTATGATTCGAACTTACGAAGTTGAAAGCTGAAAGAGAATAGAATAGTTCGATTATTCGTTACAAGAACGATAATCTACAATTTTCTTTATAATGGAGAAGGATTAATGAAGGGTAATAGTAGTAACTTACGGAAGATTGATTTCCTGATGGTCGCAAGTTTCTTTGCTGAAAACAAGGATTTTTGTGCTGCGGAGCTTAGAAACGTGAAAAAGTCTTTGTAAGTATCAAACTTTTAACTCATATTCATTATTACAAATGTAAGAAACATCTCATAGAGCATTTAAAGACCAACGTACCCATTTTGAAGGCTTAGATTGAACTTCTTCACAAGGAATCAGGCAAAATCAGTTCGCTTTGACAGAAGTCGAAGTTTGTTTATCGGATATTGACGTAATCATCATAACGTGACAAAATTAAGAATTTCCGCGGGAATTTTGAGTTCTCTTTTCATTTACGTATATTTCATTTTCAATTACTATATTTTAAAGAAAAAAAAATAATTTTTTCGTGTTTTTATAGGGTTTATCTTTAAAATAAAATACATTCCAAAAAATAGTCAACATCCCTATTCTGGAGAAAAAAAGTCTCTTGCAAAATTTCGATACAATCGATACTTTTCGCGAAAAAATTTAAAAACTTACAAGCAGTTATGATCACTGTTCATTCCATTTCATCGTATGTTCCATAGAATGAATATTCTAAGATATTGTTTATGCTCAAAATTGTTTTGGTCAATTATGCTTATTAATCGAAAGAAAGTTCTGTTTGTGAAATTTAAATATCGCGGATACAATTTTCTTCCGAAATTAGTAATTAAACCTTCAGGACGATTTATAGAACATTTTTATATCCTGTCATAGACATACAATATCTTAGGATATTCATTCTATGGAACTCACGATGAAATGGAATGAACAGTGATCATAACTGCTTGTAAGTTTTTTAATTTTTCCACGAAAAGTATTGACTGTATCGAAATTTTGCAGGAGACATTTTTTCTTCAGAATTGAATGGGAAACCATAAGAGAATTTTATTTGTCTAAAATCTATCCCCCTATTCCTGCTCGTCCGTACGTCCTTCAACAGGCAGAGATAACAGAAACTGATAAGTTCCGTTTGGTTCGACGGCGGGACGACAGGAGGAATGGAAATTGACGCTTTGATAATGCTAGTGTTTGATGAGACGTATTTGTTTTGCAGATTTCGTTTAGTTACTCCAAAAACAAGGAGGAGTGGAATGTTGTGAAGATTGAGGGGTTTGATGCCAAGTATGACACCAATAGGTGAGTTTTTTTTACTGTTCTCAATCTTTTCACTACTGAGGACCACTTGTACCTTCCAGATTTCTTGGCGGACCACTTAGATATTAATTAATATTTCTCAATAATGAGTAAAATGAAATGAAGTTTAACTAATGATTTTATTATTCACAAAATAAAAAAAGAAAATACATAGGAAGTGAAAGTTAGAAGAAATATAATAAAAAAATAGAAAGTCATAGATAGCTTCAAATTAATACGTTAATGACTCCAAGGTCTTGTTTCAAGTTTCTCAATATTTGGCTCGAAAGAAGTTAACGCCAGTCTCATAGGAGCATTCAAATTTAGCAACCTATTTTTGTGTTTGCTCCTGATAACACATAATGTTGAGAACGCTGCCTCATAGATGAGTGGAATGAAAAGGAAGAAGTTCCAAAGCTTTTTACTTAGCTGGACTTTCATCAAGTAATCCTATCCAAAAATCTGCCTATGTTCCGGCGCGTTTCGTCGTCTGGTCTGGTCAACACAATACTGCTGTAATGTACCCAACTAGGGTAGGTTCGGCCAATCGCCTATACCGTAGAGGGATGGTGGAATAATAACCTTAGACTCATCAAAGGTGTTTATCAATTTCACTGAATGACCGTAGTAACATGTAATCGGACTCTCTCTAAACAATTGATACGTGTTTATTTAAACACATCCAATTGTTAGTGTTTATACTTAACAAATAAACATAGTCGGCAATGGTTATACATTCAAAGATTACTCTACGTGATATTTCAATAACATTTGAGATGATGCGTCTCACGTATGATAATTATACAGGCTGTGTGTACTGACACATACTACACTGCAAACGTTTTGAGTTGAGAAAGAATAGGCAGACGCATTAATTCACATCTTATTAACCAAGATTTAAATTGATTATTTTATGACTGTTCATTTCGCGGACCACAGGTCATCATTGCCCTAAACAACATAAGTTTCTGAAGGAACAACATCAAAACGTGAAAGTTATTTTCATATGGGGTTATAGTTCGACAGAAGACTTGAATTTATAAATCTATGATGTGAAACCAATAGTTCTGTTGTTGATAATAAAAAATACTTTGATTAAAGTCGAGAGAACTCATGCAATACCATCAGAGAAATGGTATTAGGTAACTGGACATAAATTGAGGATGATCTGAGATCTACTCAGCGTCACCGCCTCTCCGCTTTTCTAATGTGATCAATAATTCAAAGGGTTTTCCAATAAGAGGTGTTATTTTGAATAGACCGCTATTTCGGTAGATGTCACCTTTGAAGCTGTCATTTTTTGACATTTGACAAGTAGAAACTACATCATTAATAAAAATGGAAGGATACACGCTTCAAGAACGCATTGAAATTATTAAAATTCACTATAAAAATGATGAAAACTTGGCAGAGACGGTTCCTAAAACTAGAACATTTTTGGGTTGTCGTGAAGAGCTTTGTCAGACCGCAATTAGAAAATTGGTGGAAGAATTCGAGCTGTTGGGACAAGTTAGTGATATAAAGAATAAAACCAGTGCAGGTCGCTCAAGAACAGCCTAGAATATTGCTGTTGTAGCCGAAAGTGTTGAAGAAAATTCAGGTTTGTCCATTCCTCGCCGATCTTTGGAATTAGGCATTTCATAACCGTCATTACACTGTATTTTGTATTTAAGGCTTATAAAGTTCAGTTAACACAAAAACTCAAGCCGGCGTGTCTTTGTTGATTGGGTCGTTGCAATATATGTAAGTGATCCGGAATTCCATCGAAAAATCATGTTGAGTGAAGAGATGGCTTCGCCAACAAGAAATTGTCGCATCTGGGGCTCGGAAAACCCAAGAGTTATTGTTGAAAAGCCTCTCTATCCTTAACGTGTGACCGTTTGGTGCGGTTTATGGTCCTCATTTTTCGAAAATGAGGCTGGAGCTACAGTTACGGTGAATGGTTGCGCCATCGAGAGATGATTTATGATTTTTTATGGCAGAAATAGATATTTTGCGAGAAATGTTTCCGCACCGGGTTATCTCTCAAAGAGGTGATCACAATTGGCCACCGAGATCTAGTGATTTAACACCTTGCGACTTCTTCCTTTGAGGCCACGTGCAAGAGAAGGTACACGCCAATAGCCCAGCGTCGATTCAAGACCTCAAAGATGGAATTCGTGGGGCTATCGAGGACATAGAGCAGCCACTTTGCGATTTGGTTATGGAAAATTTCATTAAAATGTTATGATCCTGTAAGCGTGGCCGTGGTGGTCATTTGCGTGATGTTATTTTCCACTATTAACGGCATAGCTTCTTCTTTATAATGAAATAAACATCCGATCATTAATATTGAAGAATGGCAATTTTCTTTGAATATCAAAATAACACCTCTTATTGGAAAACCCTTCACATCATTCGTCCAATGAACAGTTTATACTCAGAGAAAGAAGTACTTCTTCCTCTGAGGGCCTCTAACAATGTCACACAGTCAAGGTATCACCCACTCATTAAAACGTAACTTTATCTCATCTGACCATCTTTCCCAACGCCTCGAAACGTCTTAAAAAAACGTCGCGCAGTTAATCATCCAAAGGCCTAATTGAAACAATTACAGCGAGCCTAATCAACCGTTTAAAATCCGACTTAGGAATATCGGATTAATGGGCCGTACGGCGACTGCCGTTGTTGTCCCGTTTTACTCGTTCACGTTCTATTAAATTCCATTAAACGACGGTACCATTAATGAAGCCGGGTTCATTTATTATAAAATGTGTATGTGTATTTAACCTGAAAACGGTGCAGGTGCGGCAGGTCGGATAGCTTAAATGTACCGAGCATTCCTCTGGCTAATGACGATTCGCCAGAGTCGGGGTTGAGGATTTTTCTTGAGGGTTGAGGAGTGCTATTATTATTACAAACGTTCTGTGCACTATTCATTCCTGGAAAAACAAGAATGTCGTCAATGGCGTTCATAAAACCGACAACCTCCTCGTGGATACAGGCCGAAAGCTTGCGCACCCAAAAAACAAAAATAGACGGAAAACCAAGAGAAAGTATACAGGGTGTTTCTTGAGTCGTTGATCATTGCCTAATGAAGGACATCCAGACCTTTCAGAAGAATTGGTTGTTTTGTATCCTGAGACCATTAGTTTCGAAAAAAATTGGACACACTCACGAAATGTAGCAAAAAAAATTTGAACAGTGGCAATTCACCATTCATCTATTTAAATTTCTAATTAATAATGAGGATTGGAAATAAAGAATCAGGGCCATTTTTAGTCGATAAAGGTTTACGCGAAAGCATTGTCACTGTGGAAAAGAAAATGTCCAGGTATGGGTATCGAAATTGATGGAGATACTTGCATATACACTCTTCAATATGCGAGTTATTTGTGCGAATGATAAAGAAGACCTAGAATATATGGCGAAAAGCTTCAAGGAGAGTATGGAAGATGGGGTCAGATGAATATATCAAAAACACAAAACTTGTGTGTTAGAGAAGAAACCACTGATTTGAAGCTATAAAATAATGAAACCATGAAGAAATGTGAAAGCTTTGAATACTTGGGTATCAACTTCAATACAGAAGGAACAGATGATACCCAAATTAAATCACGAATAAATAAGACAAAGAAATAATAAATTCGCTAAATGGTTGTCTATGGAGCACAGAGACAGGAAAAAAAAAGATACATTGATAAAAAGTACCCTAGTATACGGATCTGAAACTTGGCGATTGAAAGAACAACTGAGGAGGAGGATAGAAGCTACAGAAATGGATGCAATAAGACGAGCATCAAGAACTTCGAGAAGAGAGAGGGTACCGAATTTGATAATAAGGAAAATATGGAAATAAAAGAGACAGTAACAGAATATATAGATAGGAAGCAGCTGGTATGGTATGGACATGTGCAAAGAATGGCAGAGAATAGATTACCCAAGAAATTATTGAGATGGGTACCTCCGGAAAACAGAAAAAGAGGAAGACCAAGAACGACATGGATTAGTGGAAGAGGAAAATCAATGAGTGATGAAGACTGCAACAATAGAAGGCATTGGGAATCGGACAACGTCTTCAGGATGTTTTTAACCCGAATGTATATACAGGTTTGGAAATTCACATCTGAAATATACGATATACAATGCATCAGACAGAGAATTCTTCCCTCCAGTTGCACAGATGAATAGTCGAGACAATCACTTGCTGTAACACACTGAATTCAGTTGTCTTACTTCATTATTCTAGTCTTGTCTCTCTCTTATCGTTTAGAGGAGCGTAATTCTTTAGTATGGTAGGCAACAGTAAATACTTGAATCGAGTATTACGGGCAGCCTGACAAATTAAAAATTCTATACGTGTAGTGCGGGTTCCCTACCATACTGCGATAAGAGAGAGACTAAACTAGATTATTGCAGTAAGACAGTTGAATTCATTCAGTTATCGCACTTGATTATCTCGCCTATTCATCTGTGCAACTGGAGGGAAGAATTCTCTGTCTGATGCATTGTATATCGTATGTTTTCGATGTGAATTTCCAAATCTGTATAATAGTAATGAAAAACTCGTTAAAATTTGATAATTTTATACATGGCTAAGTCCTTTTGACAGACTACAAATACCCCATGTCAATCGAAACCAACCCCGATCAAAACCCAAGGAACAATCAGAAAGGGAGAAATTCCAACTTGACCCTAGGTCCGGATAATTCATCCGAACCAAGCAGTCGATATCGTAGCCCAAGCCGTAATAAGCGTCAAACGAACCGATGATTAGGCGAATTACCTCCTTCAGATGGACGATTCAGCTGGGTCCTGGGCCGGACAGAGAGGAATAATTGGACATTGAAGCGGTAGGGCAGCATTGTGGACCCGTCAGCGAACTGACGTCGCCTTATTTGCTACGATGATACCACGGATTCTGCAGGAAAACATATTGGAAAGGAGAAAATATTCGAAGAACAGGCGGCCTCGAATTCTATTTCAATATCCTGGAAAGATATAAAATAGAATAGAAATGAGTTTATTCAAATAATACATTGTTTAAACTCTAGAAAAAACTTCCTTCTTGAATTTTTCTATGTTTCTTAGTTCTCTTATTCCTGTAGGCACTTTAGGGTGCAATATCAAAGCTAGGTATGTGCAGCTTCTCTGTCCTCTTCTTTTTTCCGCCCTCTGTCTTTTATAGTTGACGTTTCTTGATCTAGTCAGGTAATTATGACTAATTGTATCTTCTTCTGTTTGATATTTAATATAATTTTATTGTCATAGATTTGCCTTCTATCCAATGCTTTTGATATTTCGTATATCTGTCTACTAGGAAATGTAAACTTCTTTCCATACATAATTTTCAAAATATGTGTTTGCAAGACATCTAGGCTTCTTTTATGACAATCCAACACACCTCCCCATCCTATGATTCCATAATATGCGAGTTGTGATTGTACTAGTATTTGTAGATGTCTTGTGGATTGGATATCTTTTCGTATTAATTTATTTCTGTATGCAATACCTCTTAGCTTTCTTCTCCAATAACGCATATGTTGATCCCACTTCAAATGTTGGTCTATATAAACATACCAAGATATTTCGTTGCATTTTGCATTCATATTCACTATTTCCAACCTATCGTCGCGTCGACTCGAATGGTGCGACAGCATTGCAGTCGCGATACTTATCCACAAAAGTTTTTTTCCTCGTGAGAAGCGCATTTCTTTTAGCTGGTGAAATTTCATTCATATTTCTAGTTTTCATAATATATTCTTTAATGAATTCATATTTGAGGTTCTCAGAGATACAGAGGAATGGTTCTCTCAGATGTTCCTGGAATTTCAGCACAAATGGCATTTGTCTTTATATGCTACAAGTATGTCTTGCAACACCATTTTGATGGGTGAAATAAGTTCCAAACTAGAATAAGCTTGTTTCTCCTCATCAATAATTCTGTACAGTTCCAGGAGATCCCTGATTTGCATTTGGCTATTACAGGCAACTCTATAGCTATAGATGTATAGCTATATTTATAGAGTTATTGTTGCGTTTTACATAAGAGATCTCTCATATTCTGTATGTATACCACATTTCTATATCTTCAAGAAATCTCAACCTCCTCCAGATGGGTCATTCAGCTAGTCCTGGACCGGACAGAGAGAAATAATTGGACATTAAAGCGGTAGGGCAGCATTGTGGACCCGTCAGCGAACTGACGTCGCCTTATTTGCTACGATGATAACACGGTTTCTGCAGGAAAACATATTGGAAAGGGGGAAATATTCGAAGAACTCGGTCCCAGACGGTCTCGATTTTTATTTCAATATCCTGGGAGCCTTAGCCTTAGAGGATGGAAAATTGGGGGATTTATGACAGCACAGCAGTCGTGAGTTATCCAGGAAAGTTTTTTCCACGTAAGAAAAGGCGTATTTTGTTCGGCTGGTGAAATTTCATTAATATTCCAAACGTCTTTATAATATCTCCTTGCAACAATTTTTATTTGAATTCCTTTTAAATACAGAGGTATGGTTTTCTCAGATATTCCCGGTATTTCTGCACAAATTCTAATAATTATGTCCTCAGAGAAAAGGCTAATAAACTACCACCTTCATTCGCTGAATCTGATAGGTGAAGAACTCCCCAAACAAGAACTAGCTTGTTTTTCTACACCAATAATAATTAACAGTTTCAACAATCCCTGATTTGCATTTGGCTATCGCATTTATAGCGTTATTATTGGGATCGTCGAGATATAAAAGAGAATGACATACAATTGAGTAAGGAAAAATAGTACCATTGGGGGGGCTAAGTTGGGGACCAATATGGCGGAAAGTTCAGGGTTGTCAGTTTTCTCTGTATACAAATTTCACCCAAAAGATATGACGTGTTGGGTCTTTAGGAACCCTGTTCAAATAAGGTCAATTGAATATCAAATAAATAATTTTTCTTCATGACGATACTATACACATATAAAAAGATATCAGATTACCAAGACAGACTAGCAAAAATTTCGAATGCGGATCTGTTCAGTACTCATCCCTACCTGTGATATGTTTTTTCTCTAATTTTCTTCTTATCTGTCTCTTCTCTGCTTGAAGAAAGCCTTACAGTGCACGATACCATTTTATTGTATATTATTAAGCAGAAAAAATCACAATTCAACTAGAAACAGGCGCAAGAATCACAATTCCTCCAGAAAATTCAACGATTGTCAATTTTGACGTTAGGTGGTAGTAATATGGCGCATCTGATACCACGTTTATTTCATTGAGGCCGCACTATACTATCATATCTCTATGAGCCTAACCAACTGAACCCACACAATTTTTTAGGATGCTTCTCTATTCCACACCGCGCAATATCAATCAAAAATTATTCTTTCGAAAACGCGAGCTGAATGCTTTCCTGGTCCCAGGAATTCATTTTTTACCCAGGCAAAACCCCGACAGGCGTGAAAAATTGTCGCATAAAGTTCAACTGTATTGCACCATTTTCATTCGGTATCTCTGTTTACGTTTGTATGAACCGGACAGCTTCGTGGATTAAGGAATAAAGCGTAATTTTACCCCGAGTTATTTATTAGGAAGTTTGAGTTAAGCGCAGGGAAGTACTGGAAAAACTGGAGCAAAATTGGCGACGTTCAGAAGATGAAACTTGAAGAAAATGCTCGGTGCTTAGCTACGGAAAAATGCTAGCTATTCATTGATACAGTTGTCAGAATGAAAAAAAAATGTGAGACTAGAAGATTATCACTTTAAGAGTTATGGGTAGTTATGGGTAGTTTTTTCATGGTGTTTCTCTTGGCTCGTTAGCTGAGTTATTAAGAGGTCAGGCTAGTTGGTTTCTACTACTGTCGGTCAAGATTAACACTCGCTGGAGTTATTATTACTATATAATTTTGTGTATATATCTAGCTTATAAGTGCAATATAAAATATGCAGCTTAATAATTTTTATAACGATAGAGTGTATAGAGGTATATATGGTTGATAAAATATGTATAATCTTATTTTTCAATTATGTTGTGAATGTTTTTGGCAATAATAAAAGATCCATCGTATAAAAAATCTTTTATTTCCGGTAGAATTTTCATGTTGTCAATGAATAGCTTGTTGACGACAGCACAAGATCGTGAAGAATTGGTATTTACGAAGAGAAGTAGAAAAGTTAGTGTACTCGTATATCTAACGACATAATAATTATTAACAATAAAAATAACACTCCGTATCTTGGAAAACGGAGGATTTTACATAATATCATTGATTTTTCATGCTGCATCACCTCTTTCACATTTATTCACGACTTGCTGGAGTTGAGCCTTTCTCTGGGCTTGGAAAAGAACAATTACTATAAAAAGTAATCAAGTTTAAGTAATTTCTAGCAAGTAACGAATCATTTTATCAAATTTTCCACAATATACTATTAAACATTCATCTCTTTTGTTCCAGGTTTCTATCCCTGCATTGTTTCCTCTTCCCAGAGACCCGATTCTGCCCCAGATGATACGAAAAAAAATCCCAGGAACCACACCGTAAGTTTGACAAAGCGTAATCATCATCCATTGTGACCAAGGAGCCAATCAGGTACGATGAGTCGGCTAAAAGCGCTAAGAAGAGTCAAAATAAGATCTTTCACGCTCTAGGGCGTAATTTTTAGACGGTTGAAGCGAGAAATAGACACGTGCATCTTCGGTGTTAATTCCTGCAAATCATCTTTGTTATCTGTGATTTTGTACATAAGCGATGAATAGTTGTGTAACATTTCATTAGAGTTTTTTTGAAAGGTTTAACTGTACACGATTTGATAAGCAATTACTAGTCTGGTAGAATGGAGGACGCAACATTTTTTCGAGGTTTTTTCGATTGAGATGAATTGAATGCTTTAACAAGGAATATAACCAGTAATTTATAGAAATTGAGACAATTTTCTATCCTATTATGTTTTTTCTTACAGGTTCGGAAAATCACATCTGAAACATACGATATACAATGTATCAGACAGATTCTGATATTCTTCCGTACAGTTGCACAAATGAATAGTCGAGACAATCACGTGCTGTAACACACTGAATTCCGTTGTCTTATTGCAATATTTAGCCTTGTCTTTCTCTTATCGTTGGGAGGAGCATAATTCATTTAGTATGGTAGGCAACAGTAAATACTTAAATCGAGTATTACGGGCAGCCTGACAAATTAAATAATTCTATAGTGCACTGCAGGTTCCCTACCATACTGCGATAAGAGACAAGACTAGATTATTGCAATAAGTCAACGGAATTCATTCAGTTAAAGCACGTGATTATCTCGACTATTCATCTGTGCAACTAGACGGAAGAATGCTCTGTCTGATGCATTGTATATTATCGTATATTTCAGATGTGACTTTTCTAATCTGTATATCCAATACAGGGTATAAGACATTGTTTCAAAAATTATTATATCCAAGACATCCGTTGATAGGAAATTCCATAAAACTTGAAATATCCATAGCAAATAAAAAAAGAGTCTTCAATTCTTCAGTAAAATACTGAAAGCAGTGACAATCTACCATATACTTTTTTTATCAAACGAAAATTTGAGATTCGATGGCTACAATATCTCAAAATGTGAAATTCAACAAGTTCATAGTGCTTCTTGAAGATTTAGGAACGATGCAACATTGTGATTTAAAAAAAAGATAATACAACTTAAAACGTTAAGTAATAGGTACAATAATACATTAATAAGGACGTAAAGCTGCCTCTTCCATTGACCTTTTCTCAATATTTCTCAATCTCCATGTATAAAATAATTTAAAAAATGAACAACCAAGAATACACATAATCATAGTAATTCAATCCTCTTTGTGATATAATTTCTGTAAATTCATGTAGGTAGCTCTTTAAAATATTATGAAATTTTATGTATATATCTAGCTTATAAGTGCAATATGAAATATTATGTTATTAACACAGCTCAATAATTTTTATAACGATAGAGTGTATAGAGGTATATTTGGTTGATAAAATATGTATAATTTTATTTTTCAATTATGTTGTGAATGTTTTTGGCAATAATAAAAGATCCATCGTATAATTTCTTTTTATTTCTCGGAGAATTTTCATGTTGTCTATGAATAGCTTGTTGACGACAGCACAAGAGCGTAAAGAATTGGTTTTACGAAGAGAAGAAGAAAGGTGAGTAATAATTATATTGACAACTATCGGACCCAACAGACGTTGTTCTGCATACACTAAAATTCATTCAATTCGATCCAGCCGTTTAGTTGCAGAATAGATGAATAACCTAGATAACGACTACAGCGCCAACTGTTGATCTGATTTGAGATCATAAACATACGGACGTCAGGCAATCCAAAATACATATATATCATAGGTTTAAAATTTGTGAAATATGGCATAAGTAAAAAATTGTTGTATAATATGTTAGTTCATACGTTATTTCTGATTAAAATTTTAAATTTTCGATTCACTCGATGTAACTTCACTTTTTGTCCAAATGTCAAAATCATTATAACCTATAAATATGTATTCTATGACTGCTTGATTGGTCGTAAAAAAAGGAAAGCCTCTTATTTTTTTCTGAACAATTTTTTATGAAAATATTTTGTTGTATAAACCTTGTCCTAGCAATTATGAACACAACAAAAAAAGAATTATCCAATTTGGTGCAGCCGTTTGAAGGATATTGCATTTTGACGGTAACCATAGATCCTGTTTTATTGATATAGATAAGAATAACACTCCGTATCTTGGAAAACGAAGCATTTGGCATAATATCATTGTTTTTTCATGCTGCATCACCTCTTTCAGTTGCTCACAATTATTCACGCCCTTGTATAATCTGATGAGAAATGTCAAAAACTGACATATTAATAAACGCCCACAGAACAATTTCCTAACCTCAAACTCTGACGTCACCCTTAACACAACAAGTTAATTCAATCCAATCAATCAATTCCACAGAACAACCTTTACCAAAACAGGCTACGCCGAAGTTTATCATTCCGACCAAATTGTTTATACCCAGGAAGTTTGCCCATCGATCATTCCATTCTAATTAAATGTGTCGTTGTATGCCAGGCCCTGTACCAGTACTCAAATTAGTGGCTCGATTCTGCAGGCCATAATGGAAGTCGTACAGGCAAAAAACGGTCATAGAAGACCAATTTCGACGCACCTTTTCTTGTTCTTGCAGCCGCTTGGCCCAGCTCGGTTTTCTGTGATAGATGGCGAAAATTATGGAAGAATGATGAAGAAGCTGGGCTTGGAGTGCCGGATGGCTTGTTAATTGAAGGTCCGTTCTGGTAAATGCATTAACTCTCAACTGGGCGCTTTAATTGAGCTTGATTTCATTTTCCCCGCCGTTTTGTTAGGGGATGAAAAGAAGTTAATTCTTCCATTACGCTCTTACTTGCGTGCGGCTGGGTTTGAATCAATTTTTTCATGGTAGGTATGCCTGAGCGTCATCTATTCACTGAATACTGTATTTGACGATAATTCATACCATTGATTAAACTTTATCAATTATTTTTTCTTTTTCGTTGAATTTTTTTATCTAGCAGGAAACATTTTATACGAAAAAACCAATTACAGTGGAACTTCCCCATAACAAAATCGCTAAATCCTCGAAAAAATTTCGTTATGAAGAAATTTCAAGTATCGAAACAAAATATTGCATTTTTATTGTGAATTCTTAACGGCTTATAGGCATGTTAAGTAGGTACGTATACAATTCATAGCTATTCACGATTAATTGGGCAAATAATTCGTAATTTTTTCTGAGTGGTACAATTAAAAAACATTTATTCTCATAAAAAAACTTTGCACTTTCTCAAAGATTCAAAAATATTTTCCGGAACTACTTCAATGGACTGGAAAGTGCGGGGACACGTTTCACGGTTTGGTTATTCGACGGGTTGACCCTTCAAATCAACGCTGTTAGTATCATCTATCGTAATCATCTCGAACACTGCATTTGACACTGTTTAACATGTTTTTTCAGTTGGAAGTTAATTTCTTACAATATTTACATTAACATTGATGAAATCATTCAAAGTAACAGTCATTATCAACATTTCCAGCTGAATCCAACTTTTCGGAAGGATCTATTCGCCCGCCGTAATGGTTTAGTTTATGGTCGCGATTTATCACCTACGTCCGGCATAATAATGAAAAAAACCACCCCTATACCTTTTTACCAATACCTATTCCAAGAGTTATGTTCTTGTTCTTGGAATATTCGTTACAGAGAGAATTCACTTCGTTTCAGAGATTGTTTTCAACATGGAATTTGGATTCGAAGTGCAATGTCTTGAAAGAAATTCGTTATACAGATGTTCGTTATAGGGAAGTTCCCCTGTATTTAATGAAAATTCGTGCGATAAATTCATGCAGAATCACCTCCTGAAGTTTATCAATAACACCTTGCAAAAATGGAAACAATTCTTCTTTTCTGTATAGAAAGTTTCGGTTATAAAAAAGAAAATATTAATGGGTTCGATTTTCATTGTGTCATGGCAGCTTTTTTCTTATATCTATTGAGGAATTCAAAGGAAAAGTTCTGCCTACACATGCTTTATTATTTGATTGACCAGAAATGTTGTAAAACCATATCCTGAAAGAATATAAAGGGTGTTTCAATGAAAGCGCAAGATTTGAATTGCGCGTCATGTTTGACAGTCATATTGTCACATAATTTGAGTTGACAGATCGAAACTTGGCAGATGAAAGCTAGTTAACATGGTGGAAGTTGAATTTCTGCATGTATTACTGTATGTTGTTATGCCACTATTTGTGGCCTTTTCTAGCTTAATCGGTTACTTTCATGTGATAACAACAATTAACATACATACGTTAAATCTAACTAACCGGCAATGATATGTTCTTTTATTCTTTTGTGATGCATGAATAATTTTTATCTTTGTTAATTATTTCCTTTGTTTTTGATTATATCATTAGCATGTTGGTGTGAACGCTTTATAGTGGGAGTAAATGCTTATAATTCGTTAAGATTTCTCATTATTACAAGGTAATTTCTAGTAGACAAGATGTCAGACGGAATCTGTTGGAATATCTATTCTTTTAAATTGAGAGCTAACAAAATACAATACATGAAACAAAAATATCCCTAGCTGAGGTCGGTGCAAAACGGGGTACCATACTATTCTAGCAGCGTATGATAACAGAGCACAGGGAAAAACCTCAGTAGAAAAAACCCTGCCTCGCCGTTTTTAAAAAATTGAAACTTAAAACTATTCGAATAAATACCTTAATATTCAGATACAAAATACTTAATTCTTGCTCTTGGGCCAGGAGGGTGTTTTGAACCAGGTCTGGCATTCAAGTGATGATTTTTCTAATCTCATGTTCTTCTAAGACCGCTACAGGACCCTTTTGAAGGGTAATCATCTTCCATAGATTTAAATAGTTATTTCATCCTGAATATTGAATTCAATTTCGGAATAATGAAAATAATTGTGTCTTACATACAGAATATGAGAATAATATAAATTTCTCCACTATTCATAAAATAATTTAAATAACAAATAAACGAAAATACTGACTCTTATACAGCTTACAGCACCCAAATTAAAATGCAGTTACCTGAATCAATTTTCGAACAAAGGAGAATTATCTGAAATGCAAAATGTACAAATCAGGCACAAAACAACTCCTCTTGAGTTAGGTGCAATAAATTATTGATGAGAATTAACTTTGTAAATGTTGAAATCATTCATAATGTATTCTTTTCTATTCTATACTATATCCAATTCCGAATATAAACCGCTATTCCAACAAACCAAAACAGTACAGAATAGCAAACTCCATTGATCAAACAACCATATGTTTAAACTCATCAAACGAATACACAACCCATCCAAGCATATCCTCAACTGCGGGATTTCACCTCATTCATTCCGTTCTGAAAGGAACATACTGTATACTAACAGAGAACGGAACACATTCAGCTCCAACTAAATGTCGGACCGTCCGTTCGTCCTCAGTGCCTGGTATCCCTGCGATATCCCGACAACAATAGCTCCTCTCCTGTTTGCGGGCATTCATCTTGGGTCCCTTGTCCCTGGAGCTCCTGTCGACCTACGCCAGCCGCAGAATTCGCATTCATTGCTTCTTAATGACATAATTTCTCTATGAAACACCCTGAAACGTTGGTGCCGCAGCCATCGCGATTCTTGGCCGATCATTTGCAACGTAGATGAAGGGTTCATAGATTTTGGCCGATTTGTTTTGTTCAGAACAAATAGCCATTTCCATGAGAAAAAGACAAGATCTAGGGAACACTTCACTATGCCACTACACCGCAGAAATTATACACAACAATTCGTTGACTTCTGGGGAGTGAAATTGTATAACAAGTTGCCTGAAGATTTCAAGCTCTTTACAGCAAAAAAATTCAATAGTACAATAACAAATTTGTTGATCAAGGGCACATATTATTCGGTCGATGAATTTTTGAGCTCAAATTTGAAAATTTAAATGTTGGATCTCTTGTACTGTATGTGATATACCTTGGCCTCTCTGAGTTTTTGGTTTTCTTCTTTCGTCCTTATATGTTTTTATTAGATTACATATGTGTATACCTATGTATAGAAGCTCGTAATCTTTGATCCAGTTTGTTGTATGTTGTTTCAATGTGTGTGTTGTATTTCAAGATGGACTATGTGATATTTTTCTCATTTGTACTTGTGATTTTTTTTATATATTTTAATTTTTATTTATGACTAGTCATGTAAATATTCTTGATGACGTTAAATAAACATTGAATATTGAACTGTACTGTTTGCACAGAACATTTTATGTTTATTTATCTGAAGTTGGCAGTATTCGCTGTCATAACGTAAAATAAAGTAACGTTGCTGAACCCGGCCTCGTCTGACGAGCTTGCGAGTTATCAGAGAATTCTATGCAATATGACAACATTGCGTATCAATCTGACAAGAAAATAAATAACATAACCTAAAATTCTAAAATACGCAGTGGAATATGCCAAATTTCCATGGCAAACCGACGGCTCAACCTTTCGTGAACGGACTATACATATGGATGCAATGGGTATTGTGCAAGATTTCGATCTGATGTGTCTGTTGTGTTTTATTACCTATATTTTATCTGATTCTGTGACATATCCGTTCATTGTGCTATGGTTTATAGAGCATAATTACGCGAGAATATCATAATTTTCAACAGATTTCATGGTTGGAATTTAATTTCTGAAGGGTTTTCCAATAAGAGGTTTGAAGCTGTCATTTTTTGACATTCGACAAGTAAAAACTACGCCATTGATAAAAATTGAACGATACACGCTTCAAGAACGCATTGAAATTATTAAAATTCACCATAGAAATGGTGAAAATTTGACAGAGACGGTTCGTAAAACTCGAACATTTTTGGGTGGTTGGAAAGCAATAAAGAATTGTGGAAAATTTCGAGCTGTTGGGACAAGTTAGTGATGTGAAGAATAAAACCTGTGCACGTCGCTCAAGAACAGCCGAGAATATTGCTGCTGTAGCCGAAAGTGTTGAAGAAAACCCAGGTTTGTCCATTCCTCTTGGTTATTTGAAATTAGGCATTCCAAAAACGATTTTTTATGGCTGAAATTGGAAAGTATTGATCTGGACAACGTTTACTTTCAACGAAACGGCGCTATGTGCTACAAAAGCAACGAAACCATTTATCTTTTGCGGGAAAAGTTTCCGGACCGTGTTATCTCTCGAAGAAGTGATCACAGTTGGCCAAAGAGATCCTGTGATTTAACACCTTGCGACTTCTTCCTTTGGGGCCACCTGAAAGAGAAGGTCTACGCCAATAGCCCAGCATCGTTTTAAGACCTCAAAGATGGAATTCGTGAGGCTATCGAGGACATAGGGCAGCCACTTTGCGATTTGGTTATGTAAAATTTCATTAAAAGCAAATGGTCCTGTAAGCGTGGTCGTGGTGGTCATTTGCCTGATGTTATTTTCCTCTATCAACGGCAGAGCTTCTTCTTTTTAATAAAATAAACATCCGATCATTTATATTGAAAAATGGCATTTTTCTTTGAATATCAAAATAACACCCTTCACTTTGTTACTAGAGTTTTATAACTCTCTGGAAAAATATTTCGTGAAAATATCGTCAGTAATTCTCCATATTGCTCAATTTGAATTCACAACAAAGTTCAAACATTCAAAATGATTTGTAGAGTTCTTCCAGACAACATCACGTTACTCTTCACCTTTCCTCTGTGCAAACGAAGGCCAGGAAACACGTGTTTAATCGTCTATAAACTTCCTAATTCGGAATGATGATAGCCAATTCTGAATTTTGGCTCCTCATTTTGCTCCAGAGAGCGATTTCCAACGCTTGCTGAACGGAAAGGGCGCTTGGGAAAACAGTGGGCTATAAAATTAATGGGAATCTCACATGTGGGAGAATACTGCAAGTTCGGCAACGAGGAAAAAAGTTGTTTCAGCGTTATGTGTTATTATCGAGGTGGGAAGTTTAAGAGTTGATTAAATCTTTAATTTAAGAAAAGCACATTTGTCATCGATGTACTTTCTTCTGCCTTGAAATTCCTGGTAAAATACCGCTGTTGAAATAAATGAGGGGAGTATGAAGGATCTGTAGAGGAAATCTGAGGTTTCAAGTATCATAACTTGGAGAGCCTAACATGTTTTGATGAACCCTTCTGCTTTTTTCGAATATTAAAAAAATTTCAAGAAAAGGTCTTGTTGAAAGTAAAAATCTTATGCAAAATACGGAGTAATGAACTTTGTGGAATGCCTAATTCCAAAGAATGACGAGGAATGGACAAACCTGGGGTTTTCGGCCATAGCAGCAATATTCTCGGCTGTTCTTGAGCGACGTGCACGGGTTTTATACTTCACATCACTAACTTGTACCAACAGCTCGAATTTTTCCACCAATCTCTTTTCATTGCGGTCCGACAAGGTGCTTCACGACGACCCTAAAATGTTCGAGTTTTACGAACCGTCTCTACCAAATTTTCACAATTTTTTTAGTGAATTTTAATAGTTTCACTGCGTTCTTGAAGCTCGCATCGTTCCATTTTTATTAATGGCGTAGTTTTCACAAGTCAAATGTCAAAAAATGAAAGCTTCAAACGTGACATCTACCGAAATAGCGAGCTATTCAAAATAAAACCTCTCACTGAAAAATCCTTTATTCTTACGAAATATTTTCCATAGTGTCATTAAACTCTCTATTAACAAGGTAGTTGCCAAATAATCGAAAAACCTATCAGTCTGGTGTTCTCAAAACAATCTGTGCTGCAATAATGAGATCCAGCTGAAAAAAGATGGAATGTGTCGATTGCCAACTGATTCAATCAAAATATATCAGATTAATTCATGATTGTTTTCTGAGGACTGTCAAATATGACAAACATCTTCAAGTAGTGACGGAAGTTGACTTCCGGAATCCGGAAGTTAAGAGTTTTAAGTCTTTTCCAGAGGACGGCAGCGTATGCTGGTCGACACGTTGAATTCAAAAGCTTAAATGAGAAAAAATAGCGCAAATAATATTTCAATTCGCAATAAGTAAGGTAGAAATAGCTTTTCAGCCACAACGTATTTATTTTGACGACTAATGGATCTTGCTTTCCACAAAAGTCGCTGCAATATTCGAATATGTATGAATGTTTTTCCAAAATGATGATTTTTCATAACCTCTCATGCCAAGAAACTTTCTACTAACTCTTTTCAAGGATCCCATAGACTATCAAATAAAATTGGGGATAAAGTCGAAATTTACATGTTTCGAGCCACCTGATCAAATTCAAAATGAACACAACCTATTGCAGAACACACAAGGTCGACAACTTCATATCTTCCCCATAAACCTCTTATAGTCTTTCACTATCTCTCGATTCATTTCAGAGGGTAGTAAAATCGAAATGGTCCCTAGGCCTTCCAGGTTATCAGCCACAGTGGGAGATAACGCAACTGGAATACGTACCGCCATTTCATATTGAGCCTCCCGTTCTATCCACACGTTTAATACGGCTATCAACACACTCCAAATTACCCCCTTAATTAACCTGGGGAGCTTCCTTGACTTCTCCACCTTGTCTTGATTACCCTTGAGGGGTTGGATACTCGAACGAATGGAATTCGATCCAATATGGTGGATTTTTGAGATGGTTATATGGGCTGGTTCAAGAATTTTTTCATATTCCTACTTAAAATGTAAATTAGTTTTTACTACTGATTTTACCAATAATTGTTTTTATATTGTTTCTGTACAGCTGTTTAAAAACCGCCAATTTTGAACATAAGAAATCCAACGCCCAATGTATTATTTTCGATAGAATTTTTACTCTGTATGAACATTATGAATCAAGTAGTATAACCCGTGAAAGGTCTGTTATTATATTTGCAATGGTTGAGAACTTCACAGAAATGGAAAGCTTCATTTCCAGTAAAATAATATGAATACTTCTTGCCAGATAATAATTGAGCCTGATAGAAAGTGGTACTGCAACCAGCAATACAAGAAACAGTACGTTGGGTAGCCCGGTAGCGGTACGGCAATCAACTCCTTCAAAGCCTGCGCAAATAAACTACATTCGTTTTTACCGCTTGAATTTAGTAAACATAACCTTAATTTAAGAAACTGACACCGCTTAGAATTGAACATTTTCATTATTTTTTAAATGAATGTGAATATGATGTGAAGCTGTGAATTGTTTAGAATTCAAATAAAAGAAACTGTGACATCATTATTTCAAAATGGGCGAAGGTGAGTGCAGTATGTTTATTTCTCTATCATTCATCGAGATATTCGTGAATTATCTACAACATTCATTGTTTCGAATCAGTGATGAATTGATTTATTTCGCAATGTATTCCTGTTTGTTGTTTTTTGTTAAATATTACCTGAATCATCGATCAATACGAATTTATTCACTCATAACGCTACGCAACACACTATACAGTTGGAAACTATACCTACCTACATATACATACATAATATAGATATGTAATGAATGAAAATGAATAATATATAACCAAGTTTCATGTTCAACCGTTTCTCACTTTTTTCCCAATTATTAGTAGATACTATAGTATCTAACACTGCGATGACAACTTTCTTCAACTGATTCGGTGTAAAATTATCTGAATTCAAATGATATATTCAATATTCGAAAGAAATATTGAAGATGCAATTTAAAATAGTACAGAAAAACCAAATCAAAGTTCTTTTTTTACTCTGATTCAGTCAGAATACAATCTTATATTTCCGGTACATTCACGCAGAAAATAAGAATTCATCTATAAAAACATAAAACAAACACTATAATAATCAATTCAGTTCAAGTGACTAAATGAATCGTATAAAAAAATACCTCTCATCTTATTAACTTGGAAAAGTTAATAATATAACAGGAAAAAACCCTTCAATGCACGCACTTTGTGTTGAAAAGTTGAAATAATTATGCAAGTGTTTCAAAGTAACTTTATATAGCTGTATGATATGCCTCTTTTATTATACCTTCTTCATAACAAAACTGAAATTGAATATCATGGTAGGTTTATCATATATATTTAACAATATGTAAGGTAATATCCATTTGCTCTGTTATTTAGATACTTTTTAAATTTAAACACGCCATATTTTGAACCATCTTTCTCGCACGCCTTTTAGTTATGATGCAGGTATAATAAAATGTTCGTGGCACTTAAATATTTCCTCTTTATTTCTCATACTTCATTTCCCAACTTAACTTCATCCAATACTCTTTCAGACCCAGAAGATTTCATAGACTCCCAGGTGCGCGACCTAGAAAGATCCTTTCCCGAACGTGAAAAGCAAATAAAAGAACTTTATAATCTCATAGGCAACCCTGAGGAACGATTCGCATCATCAATATTCATTCACGGCGGCACCAGCACCGGAAAGTCCTCAATCACAAAGTCCATGCTGAGAAAACTGAATATCAAACACGCATTCTTAAATCTAACCGAATGCTACACTTCGAAAATCCTATTCGAATCCATCTTGAACAAGCTATCGGATCACAGAATAGATCCATCTACTGGACAGCCCTATGCTAAGTGCGACAACATGATGGATTTCCTATTTTATCTCCGAAAGGTTCACGATGAACACAACTTGAGTGGAACGTATATAGTTCTTGATAACGCCGAGAGGTTGAGGGTTATGGAATTCAACTTGCTTCCGGTTTTCTTGAGATTCCAGGAAGTATCGGAGCTTAACATCTCGGTCATCTTCATCACGGAATTGACGTTCGAGAAGTTCTACGCCAAGCCAGGGTTAGACGAACCGATAAAGATTTACTTTCCGCAATATAACAAAGACGAACTTCTGAATATCCTAACTGGTGACGTGCACCACGCCAGGCAGATACTCCTGAACAATTACGACGAACTTCTGGACTTCGACCTGGAGTTTTATCGCAACTACGTGCACGTCTTCCTCTCGGTTTTTTACAGGGTCTGCAGGGACCTCTCCGAACTCAGATACATGGCCCGAATCAACTTCTTGAAGTATTGCGAGCCGATAATGAACAAAGAAACTGCGATAACCGATTCTATGGCGTTGTTTCGAAAGGCTGCTCCAACCTTGAAAAGTTCGCTGGAAGTTTTGTACCTACGGATAACGGAGGACAAGACGGCAACGTCGGATATCGGGAAACAATCTGCGGGTATGGTTCTTTCTAAGGAGAATGTTGCTAGAACTCTGGAGCTGCCGTTTTATGCGAAATATCTCTTGATTGCAGCTTTCTTGGCGAGTTACAACCCGGCCAAGGACGATAAAAGGTTTTTCGTGAAGTTCCATGGTAAAAAAATTAAAGCGAGCAAGAGAGACATCAAGGCGAAAAGTAAAGTTTCTGAGCAACTCAATACTCAGCTTGGACCGAAACCTTTTTCTCTTGATAGGTTATTGGCTATTTTCTATGCCATTCTTGATGAGAATATTGGATTCAATAACAACTTGTTAGTGCAGTTGTCTAGTTTGGTTGAACTGCAGTTGTTGTCTTCGCTTTCTGACAGTTATGTGTTGGATGGACATAAGTATAAGTGTAATGTTAATTTCGATTTTATACAGACAATCTCTAAAATGGTTGGTTTCAGCATTAGGAAGTATCTGTCTGATTTCAGTCACATGTGATCTGGAATTCAGTATCCTGTTAAATTAAAAACAAATTTGTATCTAATGGTTGTTTCTAAGAGTGTTCTTCAGTTATTTATTTCATTAAATTTGAATTAATAAATCTGTTTTTTATTTATTAAAAGTAAGCATGGAGTAACAAATTTTGCGGGATTAGAATCCGTTCTGTCAAAGAAATATTGAATGGTCACTTTAATTGTCGGTATGGTTACGGAACTGCAATGACAAATATCGCGAAAAAGCCTAACGTTTTTCATACATTGTGCACTAGTTGCCCAGCATATTGAAATAGGAGTATTACAATAAGCCCGTTCGGCATTGACCTCCTCGAGCAGACGGATTTTTTAGTCAAGTGATCACAGATCGTACAGATTCATTCTAATATCTGCGAATAAACGAACGGTACAGAGCATCTGCCACAGAACATACTGCTCTGTACTACTTTCATAGATTATGAGATTTCAAAGCTCACTATTTTGGGAAATATGCTCATCTTTTAACGATACTTTCACCCTTTTCGTAGCTCTACCGTAAAATCTCAATTAAATAATTAGGTGCAAAGGCACTGAATGCAAAGGAAATGAAGAATGCAATATCTCCTTCTGGTCGTTCACTACGGCGATAGTTGTACCTAAAGATCCTAATTAATTAATTACACGAATAATAAGCGAGAAAGCAATATTTTCTCCTGCCCATTCATAACTGCGATAGCTATATTGAAAATTTTGAATGAATTAATAAGGTTTTTCATGAATAAATGAAAACAGAAGAATGAAAGTGTTGAAAAGTATTAGAATTTTTCAATCTTTCGGTTGTCGAATCAGGAAACTCAACATAAAACAAAAAAATATATAAAAAACATAAAACTTTATAGATAAAATCGCTTTGATCCGTCGAAATAGACCGAGCGAAAAGATCGACATCCGATTGCTCAGATTTTTATGCCGAACGGTCCAGATGTGTACTCCCCCCAATCCGGATGTAATAAACGAAAGGTTCAGATCGATCCGACCAGTCCGGTGTCAATGCCGAACGCCCCTAGTGTACTATATTAGAAATCATCTTTGAACATAGAATGAAGGTATTTTGTGGCAGTAGTAGAAAAAAGTATTTTTGACCTCAAATTCTCCATCAGCGAGTCATTCAAGATCTTTTTCCAGAAGTTTGCCTCAACTATAGCTGGCCTCCTAGAAATAATCGTACAAAAACATTTAATTATACCAAGATAATTTTCCAAACTACAAACTCAAATGCACAATGTCGGATATTACTGAGAGGAAGGAATCTTTCATGAATGTCCAATGAAGACGGAGCCCCATTTCTTGGCAGGGTAGCTTCTTAATCACTACATTCAAAATTTTATTAAATATTTACCGAGTCATTCATTCATTTTCTCTGCCGCATGGCTTTGCCGGACTGACTTCAGAATAATTCAGGAGTTCAGCCATTTTTCTTTGAATTTGTCCTCGTAACTCGCGGTTTTTTTGTTCCCAGGCAGGAAAACGGAAACTTTTATTATGATGGACTGAAAGTGGAATATACGACTTTATTATCTTTTACAGGCATCTACTGGATATTGGGAGAACTTTATGGGGGTGATTTCTATTGAATTTATGGGAGGCACTTGGGCTTTTGGGGGAGATCTATGATTGCTTAGAGCCTTAGAAGGAACCTTCAAGCGATTCAGATCGTATACCAATAGAAAATTTTCGCAATATATCAGTTTTTGGGAATTTTCTTTCATTCTAACTACCTAAGTGGCGTTTTCGCTTGAAATACTGATGGACAAAAACCCATAGTAAAGCTAAATTACTAAGGCTTCGGTGTTATACACCATTGACCCTTCAGGAAAAACTATTTCGCCTTCATTTCATTGATCGCCACTTGGAAATGTCAAATTGTAGTTTTTTTGAACTCATTGTCCCACATCAAGATTATCTGAGACCAGATCTAGCAGCTCCCCACGCTCATCGAGAATGCGAGAGATCTATGAGGTCACCTATTTTTAGGTTCCTTTATCTTGCCACTCTGGTAGCCCATTTGTCTGCCTTGTAGTCCAAGAACAGCCTGTCAGCCCTAGCTCTTAAACTCAATTTAATAGATTCTCAATCATCAACATATTTTGATTGTTGAAGTGTAAGACGTTTTAGTTGAAATTGACTCAGTAAAATGAAAAGTTTAACTTTTTTACTGAAAATTCTGTTTTCCACTTTAAAACACAACAAATATACAATGGAAAGTGAAACTATTACCAGACGAAACTACTAAGGAATACAGACAATTTCACATATTTCCACATTTTCGATTGAGCTTGCCAATCCTGAGTAAAATACAAAAGAATAAATTAGGAAAACACTATAGGGGATCGAGGGCCCAGCGCATTCGCCAATTTGCAACCGAGAAAATATACACACCAAAAATGAAGGAGAGAAAGATAGGAAACGCCCCTACAACTCCAGTACTAAACTCCGACTACGTTTTTTGGTTAGTTGATTAATTCTGACACATAGATGGCACTGAAAAGGATATATTTTTCAATACAGAAAACTGTTACAATAGGCATCAAATTCGAATTGAATTAGTCCTACGTTACATCAAATTTAGACGTGGAACCCAGAAAAAATATCCTGTTCGATAAAACAAAGGTAGTGCTGAGCTTCGTGATCAGGATGTTATATTATCTCAACATTTTTTAAAATGTATCGATATTAATGAAATGCGAAATTTTATTGCTATAGTTCTATTGAAAATAATTACTCACAAAAAATATATAAATGAAATTCAATACAAATCAACAATTTTTTCACATCTCAGTTACCGAATTATCGGAATAATTGAAGATAAACCACAATTTGAAGATGGAATGGAAAAAAATGGAAATTTTAACAGGGTAGTGCTTCTCTATTTGTTTTTAGTTGATCTGTAGAAATGCTCACCGCACATTCTATGACAGCTGCTGAGATCAATATTTTTTCGCCCACCTATATCTGTTTGAAAGCACTGAAATTAAAAAACAATGAGAAACATGGATACATGATACGAGTTTCAATACCTACATATTCATTTTTTCAAGTTCAAGATTGGCCTTCCTATTATTTTGCAGTTCATCACCATATAATATGCTCCGTAAACCATTTTAAATTTCAAAAGATGCACACCAAAATAGATAAACACAAACACAATACGACACGCAACTAAAAAGTGAAGCCACGAAGATGTTACCCACGTGCAATAATGACAATGTTTTTAAATGTCCTTGTCATTCTCCTGTATTTTTTAGTACTTAATCCTGACACATGGATGGCGCTAACATCATCGTAGTCGCTCCGTTTACCATTTTTCTGTATTTACTGTTGTTAGTTGTTTATGTGGTGTAAATTCGATTGTTAGGTTATGAGAGCATACATGATAAGTTGGTACCATTCAGAAATCTTTCTACTGATCAGTCAAGGCTTTGTGAGCGCCCAGAATCTGCAAAAGTTCTTTTCGCTGAACGCAACCATTATAAAGCAGATATTCAGCTGTCTCCAGGCGAGCTTGCTCTAAAGAAAGATATACATTTCCTACAAAGAATCTCGATTGCGTGAACTATTCCTCAGAAAAAGAATCAGATAGAAAAACACCAGAATTGGCACCCTATAAACGCACCCTTAGAGAAGGCTTAAATGGACACCCGGCACCTCCGCCAATTTGCAACCTAAACCAATACCCATAATACAGCATGACCTTGAAACCGCCACTAACGACAACCCCAATTCATCCCAAGAATCGCATCCCCGGCGAAACAAAACGCGAATACAGAGAGCGTAGGATACAAAAGCTACATTCTGCCGATGAACGAACACGTAGAGACCTGCGTGCAATATTAGGTTGGGTTTAGCGCAAGCAAGTCTCAAGTAATTTCGAACCACTGAGCGAAGTGAGATGGCTAACTGTGCTATCTGAATAATGTCAGTGCTTTCATCCAAAGCTATGGAAAAAGCAACAGATGTTTCTACCACTTTTCCAGAAGCGACTTTTTTAATTATAGGTATTGCATATATTTGCCTTTTGACTGTTCTTCTTGATAAACTTACTTCTGCAAACATCTCAATACAAGTTCTATCAAGCACTCTTCCATAAATTCACCTTCTGAAAATGGCTTCGAGTATCCAGCTTTTTTCTTACTAACGATATAACTTGCTCGAATGATATCTTCAGATTCTTCATTACTTCTCACGAAGATATTATTCTCCTGTGCAACCAAATTCTTTTTCAACTTCTCTATTCTTTCATTTCTAAGTTGTCCATTCCAACTTCCGAATTTTTGCAAATGTTTGAAAGTCTAATGTCTTCTTAAATTATATTCTTTCTCAATTGCTATGGTCTCATTACATATTCAAAGAGCTAATTTGGAGGTTCGTAGTGGGTGATCAAATTTATTGGTTGGCCAAAAAATTCTATGGGCGGCCCCGTAGGTTGCCCATGTCTGCTTAAATGGACACCCGGCACCTCCGCCAATTTGCAACCTTATCCAAAACCCCTAATACCGCATGACCTTGAAACCTCCACTAACGACAACCCCAATTCATCCCAAGAATCGCATCCCCGGCGAAACAATACGCGAATACAGAGAGCGTAGGGATACAAAAGCTACATTCAGCCGATGAACGAACACGTATAGACCTGCGTGTTTTCCAGCAAAATCTTGATAAACCCAGCTTCTTTTGTGGATTTTACGTTCATTATTAGCTCAAGTTCCAGGAAAACGTATCAAAGTGTCGCAGATCTTCCCTAGTATAGACATGTGAACCATTGCAAAGCCGGTGTTCCGCTGTCTGATTAGTTTAGGAATAAGATTAAGTAAACCTGGAAGCACCTTTCACCTATCTATTATCTGGTAGCATCGTTATAAATAGACCCTGCTTCTTTCTGGATTCTACGTTCATTATTTCCTTCAATTTCAGGAAACACGAATCAAGATGTATTACAGCTTTTCCCTATAGTTAGCTGAATCATTGAATGCGTTTAACGGACACTACAGTTTTACAACCATTGAGCGAAATTGCTCTGAACGCACTCGATCAGTGAAGGCAAGCTCAACATGTCCACTAAGCGGATGCCTTTTCTGAGCGACTTCAAAGTACGCTGTTCATTGCAGGCTCAGTGATCAACGCGGTTGGTTCACAGTTGTTAGTTTTTTATGTGTGTAAATTGATTTTAGGTTATGAGAGCATACCTGATAAGTTATACAATTCAAAAACCTTCCTACTGATCAGTTAATGCTCTGTGAGCGCCAGAATATAAATTCGCTCAGTGTAATCGTGTTCGCAGCCAACAATCTTATTGTAAAAAAGCTATGACTAAAGTTGAAAGCTGGGCTACTTTACAAGCTACAGTTGCTACTGAACAATTTGTGAGTTCTCATCTACTCGGTGGTTCCTGGTTCTTAAATTTGAATATATTGACATTTATCTTAGATCTTTGACAACGATACAAACATAAACCTCACGTGGATCGCTAAATTGTTGGCTACTCAGCGAGTAGACAGTTTTGTGTGTAATCATCACAAGCTAATTTACTCAGAAGCAGCTTGTAAAGTATCTCAATGTAATCGATCCATTGAACAGATGTTCAGCTGTCTCCAGCCGAGCCTGCTATAAATAGAGATATAGATTCTTAGAAAGAATCTCGATTGCGTGCACCATTCCTGAGAAAACTAAATCAGATAGAAAAACACCAGAATTGGCACCCCAGGAGGAAGCTTAAATGGACCCCGGCACCTCCGCCAATTTGCAACCGCATCCTATACCTACCCCTAATACCGCATGACCTTGAAACCGCCACTAACGACAACCCCAATTCATCCCAAGAATCGCATCCCCGGCGAAACAATACGCGAATACAGAGAGCGTAGGGATACAAAAGCTACATTCTGCCGATGAACGAACACGTATAGACCTGCGTGTTTTCCAGCAAAATCTTGAAAAACCCAGCTTCTACGTTCATTATTAATTTCAGGAAAACGTATCAAGATGTCGCAGATCTTCCCTGGTATAGACAGCTGAACCATTTGCAAAGTTCTGTTCTGCTGTCTGATTAGTTTAGAAATGAGGTTAAGTAAATTGGAAGCAAGCTCAAAATGTTCACTGAGTGGACGCCATTTTTCAGTGCACTTGTTCATTGCTCGCTCAGTGAGCAACGTTGTTGTTTACAGTTGTTAGTTGTTTATGTGTGTAAATTTTATTTTTAGGTAATGAGAGTATAACTGATGAATTGAAACTACTCCAAAACCTTCCTGCTAATTTGATTGCTCCGAATCAGATTTGCAATGCTTCTTTTCGCTGAACGCAACCATTGTAAAGCAGATAGATGTTTAGCTGTCTCCAGACGAGACTGCTCTAAATAAGTAATAGAATTCTTAGAAATAATCTCGACTACGTGTACCATTCCTGAGAAAAACGAATCAGATAGAATGGACACCCCAGAACCTCCGCCAATTTGCAACCCCTAATACCGCATGACCTTGAAATCGCCACTAACGACAACCCCAATCATCCCAAGAATCGCATCCCCGGCGAAACAATACGCGAATACAGAGAGCGTAGGGATACAAAAGCTACATTCAGCCGATGAACGAACACGTATAGACCTGCGTATTTTCCTTATATCGATTTCGTCGATGATGACGGCACGGCGCTTTTGCAGACTCCTGGTGGTGTGACCTCGACGGGGGCCCGAACTGAGCGCCGCGGTGCAGTCGAGGTTCAGACGCGGTCGCAGACGCTCGTGCGCGAAAAGTTACCGCGATCCAGAACGCCGGCTCGTGGTGTTCAGGCTTAACGCATACGGCCCTCTAAGTGTCGATTTTCGGTGTTGGCGGCTTTAGATTTTTGACTGGTTTTTGGTTGAAAGTTTTGTTGTGACGCATCAGGGGGTTTCTTTTGGAAATTAGGGGTTGAACATCAGGTAAATGTTGACTGAGATGACCAATATGACCGTTACGCCATATGTCGGTCGGTGAATGGGTCACAATAAATTAATTTGGATGGGATTCTGCGAATTCGTTGGGGGTTAGAGCGAAGGGAAAACGTTGAAATTGAAAACCCTAAAAAACCCTGTAAATACCAGGGAAACTGTCAACGTACCTGCCAATATTTTTATGGGATGCTCTGACAACTTTCTGATACAACTGAAAAACTTCAAACCCTCACATGAAACTCAGGTCAAATTGGCAAATGTTTTTCAGGGATAATCAGGCTACGTCCGGTGTCCCACAAGGGAACAGTTTAGGGCCCCTACTAATTTCAATGTTCTTTATTTCTTCTATTGGACGTTTGAGAATCTGTTTTAATCCTTTTTTTCACAGTTAATTTTTAAATTTTCCAAGTTTGTTTGGACTGTGAAGAATTGCAGAAAAACCTTAACTTAGTTTTGAAATAGTATCCAGATCATAATACGAAGAGACAAAAGCCATGATTTATTGAATCTATTCAATTATGTAGAAAGACCAAATAGAAAGATCTTGAGACGCATCTGCTGGAAAATATGAAGTACACAGAAATTGTAAATAAGGCTCACATGCAACCAAATGGACTGCAATAGCACATAAACAACTTTATCGGTCATTTATATCACGTTCCTCCTAAACCGACCATCCTAGACCTGTTTAAGTTGTTGTACAAATATCCATTGTGCACCAGTTCTGTCCGCTTTATTTGCAGAATTTGAAACCCCTTTTCTGGTCGACTACCACTTTGTAAAGTATCGTAACTTGTTCGAGAAACGTTGCACCATAGTGGTAAAAGTCAGTTTTGGTGGTGTGATGTCCAATGCTGTCGTGTAGCTCTATGTCTAGGTGATAGCTTAGATAATCTTGAAGGTGTTTTTGCTTTCAAATTTGAAGAATGCTACCGTCTTTGTATGGTTCTGGTTGATGCACTACAAAAACTGTGGAACATTCACCATTAATAGATACATCGAACTTTCTAAGATGATGAACAAGCTCATGAAATAGGACGTACATGGCGGCATGCGAAATGTGAACGACTCTACAGAACATATGTGGCTTTTTCTAGTTGATTTAATGAGGCCTCGACACAAAGTGGTTATATTCTAAAAGTTTACATTGCTAGTAACTTGAAGTGGTGCCCGAATACCATGGATATACAGAGCGTTTCCAAGATACAGGGTTTAGAAGTTTTACTTAAAACTGACTAAAAAAATGGTACGCCACTGAGATTTTTTGAACTTACAATTATTTTGAATTATTCGTTCAATTTATGACGAAAAATCTCTCAAGCGTTTTTTTTCGTGTGGGGCTCCGTTTTTATGTGAAAAAATAACATCTTGACGTAGTATCTCTACTACATAATGTGTTGAAATAACGACAAATACGAGTTAAGATGTTTAATTTTCTTAAATAAAAACGACACACGAAAAGAAGAGAGAGCAGAAGAGAATTTTTATCACAAATTGAACGGAGAATTCAAAAATAGTTGTTAGTTTAAAATATCTCAGTGGCGTACCACTTTTTCAGTCAGTTTTTGAGTAAAACTTCTACACCCTGTATCTTGAAAACAATGCATTTCCGGAACTACATTTATGGGAACTTTCATAAAATATTCTGAGGAATCATCCACTTAAATCTTTCATATCAATTTAGAAACACCCTGTATACATGGAGATCTATGAATGGAGCCCAAAGTACAATAGGAAAAAATCGTTCACATTTCGCATGCCGCCACTGTACATACAACAATCGGGGCTGCAAATAAACAACTTTATCGGTCATTAATATCACGTTCCTCCTAAACCGACTATCCTAGACCGATGTTCGTTGAATCTGTTTGAGTTATTGTACAAATATCCATTGTGCATCAGCTCTGTCGGCTTTATTTGTGGAACGTGGAAGATGAGATCAATTAGGTTCTGGAAATATCGACTGTGAATTGGATATCGGTAACGGACTAATGGCTAGCTAGGAAGCGTGGTTATTATTGAACCTGATGTTATAATTATGGAGCCAACTCTATCATCAGTAATTATTAACGTGGATCAGAGCGAAGTTAGTGGGTTAGGTAAATCGTATTTTAGCATCAGGTGGAACATATAAGCATATATTTCCTTCAATAATAACAGAAATATGGCCTTCAATGTGTATTATGGCCCTCAATGAGTATTACGCCTAGTGCTTAGTAAGTAATTTAGCCCAAATATGCGTACCTATGATGGCTCCCAATATGTATATGGCCCATATTCCAGAAAATAACTATAGATTGGTAACTCGACTTCCTGAGAAAAACTTCAGGACATTGCATAGTAAAAGAAAGAATTGGAAACGGAAATACACCGACTATAACCTCGAAGAAAATACCGTAAAATGGTTAACTGATGGTTCCAAAACCTCTACAGGAGCAGGCGCTGGGATATACGGGTAAAGTACCGAGTGTGCACTGTCGCTAGTCTCCTGTATGAGCGTCTTTCAAGGGGAAATCTTAGTTATTGAAAGATGTCTAGATATAAATCTAGAAAGAAACTATCAGAAGTGCGATATAGCCATACACTCAGATAGTCAAGCTGCTATCAAAGCAATGAGCTCCTACGTCATCGACTCTAAAATGATCTGGGAGTGCCGGAACAAACTCAATGAGGTAGACAAGAAAAATAAGTTCTTTTTAATCTAGGTTCCCGGTCACTCGGGAATCAAAGGAAACGAAGAGGCCAATACACTTGCCAAAGAGGTCACACGAATGTCGCACTCATTGGCCCAGACCCTTCTGTGGTATATGTAAATGTACCTATAAGAAGGAGTTTCTGGCGGAATCTCCCAGTAATGGATAATTCCGCTAAGTTCCTTCGGAAGAAAGGAAGATACCTGGATCTTGGTAAGAAACAATTACACTTCCTTACTGGCTTTCTTACAGGACACTGTCGCCTCAGAAAGCACCTGTTGAGGATACGATTATCGGAGACTGACGAGTGTAGGTTCTGTGGGAAGGAGGAAGAAAAACCCTCATTCACCTAGTCACGGAATGCCTTGGCATTGCGAGCCTAAGGAGAGAATGCCTTGAGTGAGAAACTTGTAAAAGTGAGGAACTAGCCTCGTTGAAGCACAGATATTGGATTTCATCAGATCTCTGGAACTGTAAAGGGTGTGGTCAGAACTGCTCTGTGAGGGGGCACAATAGACCTTAAGGTCGCAGTGGACTGTAACCCTTTTTAAACTAAACTAAGCTCCACTTCCTATGTCGTATATAGTTAACAAAACTAACAAATTAAATAATGTTTGCTTGAAAAAGTATTGCACTTTGTATGATTGAGGGAAGTATTGAAATTGCTAGCAGGGAATATATCCCTATTTTCAATTATTAAGTTCATCTTCAGTGCACTAACCATTCTTAATTTAGTAAAGATAGTATATAAGAAAAAAAGAGAGAAACACTCTTATTGGATGAACACACCAGGTCAAAAACAAGCAAAGGACTGATTGCATCTTCAAAAGGGAAGGCTCAACAAAAACTATCGTTATCAAAAAACGAGTTGAGGTCCTTTCTAGGCTTCTCACAGATCAGTATTCCGTGAGATATCACGGTAAGAAAACTGCGATATCCCTTTAGTCAAGAATTAAAATTTACTGTTGGTGTATTGTGGCATTCCAAAGGTTTTCAATGTTAATCTGAAAAACATTTTTGCAATAATAACCAGCTAGATACTGGGGAATATTAAGTAGTTATTCCTAATTTCACTTTACACCGAAAAAAGGAATAATGATAATAAAAAATAGCAATTCACTCTACTGTGTAACTGCATGTCGCAACAAGCTACTATATCCGCTTCAAACACGTTAACAACCTCTATAACGACAGGTTTGAAGTGGAATTTTCGACGCTTTACCGTATACGCTAAAAAATTTTATATTCGCCGCTGAAATGGAGCGGGTCTCAAATTTTTATTGTGCCCAACGGTAAACAAAACGACCGAATAAACTGAATACGGCCATTGCAGGAAAGTGGGGATTTTTTTCGACTTCACATTCGCGGCTTTGATTTTTCAATTTAACCAGGTGTATACATTCGAGTGAAATGGACCCGTCTGATATTTCAAATATTATTCTGTTTTCATTCCGTTTCTTTGTTCGATGACATATGTTGTTTTCGGGTCCGTTTTGAATCATATCCGGCTGTTTAAAACAAGTGTTGAAAAAGTTATTGGACATTCGTCCATCAGTGGAGTGAATGGATTGAAATAATTATTAGGATTTGATTCGTTTATGTAATATACCTACACATATTTTCAGAAGTCCTGGCTTCTATTTCATTCTCAATATTTTCGATAAAAATCTTTATTTGTTAAATTTTGCTTTATACAGAATCAGAGAAAATAGAAAAACTGAGAAGAGAATCATTTATCGATTATTTATATTGGATTAATTATGGTTATTTCCCTATTTTTATCAATCCGAACATCTATGATTAGATCGAGCAGGGATTGACGTCAAAATAGATCCACAGGATATAACTATTCTATGCCAAAGCCTGTTTTAATCAACTAAAAAAGTCAAATTTTGCTCTGTAGAGTCGTTTACATATATCGCATGCCGCTACTGTACATATCAATTATTCACATTTATTTTCACTTTTGAAGAAGTGAATTACATCAATCAAACGAAACTAACAGATCTCAAGATATTCTCTTCAGCCATCGAGATATAATAGGGAAGAGACGCTATGACATACAATTGAGTAAGGAAAAATAGTACCACTGGGCGGGACTAAGTCATGGACCAATATGGCGGAAAGTTCAGGGTTATTAAATTGTCAGTTTTTTCTGTTAACAAATTTCACCCAAAAAATATGACGTGTAGGGTCTCAAGGAATTCTGTTCAAATAAGGTCAACTGAATATCAAATAAACAATTTTTCTTCAGGCGATAATATACACATATAAAAAGATATCAGATTACCAAGACAGACCTGTGGTATGTTTTTCCTCTAATTTTCTTCTTATCTGTCCTTTCAGTGCACGATACCATTTTATTGTATATTATTAAGCAGAAAAAATCACAATTTAACTAGAAACAGGCGCAAGAATCATAATTCTTCCAGAAAATTCAACGATTGTCAAATTTGACGTTAGGTGGTAGTAATATGACGCATCTGATACCACGTTTATTTCAATGATGGCAACTCTATACTATCTTATCTATATGCCTTCAGCAATACAGCTTCTGACATCAAGTCATCGCATTTCAAGATGATCTTCAACATCATCATCATCTTCCTCTCCTTACACCAAGTCCTACTCTCATACATAACTGATAACCACCCTTGCATCTCAATTAATAAAGACAAATAATAGCTCGAGCATCCATTAATGAATCGATTAATAATTCCTCAATAACTTGGATCAAAGAACTCCCCCACTAAATGGCCTAATTTCCCATCTCAAACGCTGTGCTCCTACTCATAGATGCTGTCTGATTTCTACCCTGATGAATACGCAAACTGATTTTCGAAATCGGGGATGCGCAGACCTTAATTGGTTATTGAACAATCCATCAAGAAGTTAGAGCCACCAAGTATCGACGTAGTCCTCGAAGACAATTTCCGCAGCCTCCAGTGTATTTGTGTAGCATAAATGTAAGCCCTGTTTACGATTAAAGTCTAATATTCTCTGGTGGATCTTGGTAGTTCTGGTTGGTTAGCAGCCGAGAACTGAGAAGCATGGCTTGACGAGATGGATTATGCGATTTGAGGTTGCATCTCATTATTTAATGGGTATAAATTGGAATTTTGGGGGATTGGGGTAGTATTGGTGTGCTGTGGCGAATATCTCAGTAACAGGGGATGATTCGTTGGTGGGAGCTACGTCATTTGTATGCATTTGACTGTAGAACAAAGGAACAGAGAATTACAAGCAGATTTTCATGAATGTATTCCGAATAGAGAATAGAAGGTGATGTTCACCTAATAGTTTTGAATCTACTAATCCAGAAACAAGGAAACTTTAAATGAATACTTTCAAACCATCTTGAAATTTATAACTGGATCTGCAATCACCCATATGAACAATTATTTTCTTATCCGCACCGCAATCTACAGAATTCCATGAAATACTCTGGATCTGTTGAATTGCAGAAGGCAATAAAGTGATTCTACTATAGGTGCCAGGCATTATGGTGTTGAAGGCATAAAAGTTGACAGCTGATAGACCTGAGCCTTTCTGTTGGTTTGGAAAAGAACAATAAATAAGGCAGCTGAAGAAACACTCTTGGATTGCTCAAGAAAATTCTGGATTCTTGGTTGATCAATGAAGAGTTCTGTTCTGTGCTCTCCGAAACGTCGAGTGGAACAGGAGAAAAAAAACCGATGAAAAAAAAAATACAAGGGAAGATTCGTTTCATTTTTCCAATTTTTCCGCCTCACCTCCACAATACAGCTTCATCCCAGATCGATATTCCAATATCCAACTTTCTGCACCATTGACCAAGCTTCCTCAGCTTCGAAACACCAATAAACTGATCAGATTTGATGGAGTCGTGCAAATATTAATACTTGTCCCCGACATCCATTCTAACGTCTCCATCGCCATCATTTTCAGGGGCATTTTCCGACTAAGGAAATCAGTCGCGAACTCCCTAAGGCCCGTTCTGCCGGCCGTAGATGAAAAGGAAAATTGTTTCCTGTTTCGGCGAGTTAGTCTTCGGGGGTCGAATGTTTATTGGTCTTCGTGATGTTGAACCGTTTACCCACCCAAATCGAAAAAGTTTTCTGATTTCTCTGGCCGTTCTAGCACTAGCACATCGCACTTTGGAGGGAAACTTGACTAATCGAGTCATGTCGAGGTGAAGGAAAGCGTGAACAAAACAAACGTTCACGAAAATGGACTGTGCATAGCATATAAGTGGTTTTGAATAAAGTAATCCTTCACTTTTTTAGTATTTGTCACTATCACTATTTTTATTATGGATTTTACAGTGACCAGAGTAGGTATAGTACTTCTACATTTGTAAACTGGTGTAGCGAGGTTTATCCACGACTATTGTAAAATCCGTCCATTGTACGTCTCTGTGCTCGTCCTTAATAATACCCATTAATCACAAGGGAAAAATGATATTATAAATCCCTGCTGTCGGATGCTTCATAGATTTACCTTTGATATAATATTCTTTGAATTCGTATTTCTTCAGTATTCTAAAGTACTCCAACTTACAAATATGGCATACCTTGTCAATCAATTCAAGAAATATATTCAATTGTCGTGGATAAAGTATAGTATGCTACTCGCGTATAATGGCTGTTATTCACTTGGTGATTTGGGCCACTCGCCTACGGCTCGTAGCCTAACTTCACCTCCTGAATAATAGCTATCATTATCTGCAGCTTTGGACACTTGAATACCATGTGTACATTTGTTTCTGCTTCTGATTCACAAAGCCAGCAAATTTCATCTGCTCGTTTTTCCATACGATACAAATGATGTTTGTACCGACAGTGCCCAGTCAGCAGTCCTACCATCACCTTCATGATATTTCTGGTATAGGTAATGAAATCATGACGAATTTTTTGTACTAATTTGCTGGACCTCTGCTTTATATTAATTTTTTTCCAAACCCACAGAAAGGCTCAGGTCCAGCAGGTGTTACCTTGATGTTCTTTTGCCAGTTCATCGCTTTTTAATTTCCTTCAACACCACAAGGCCCTGGCACCCGTAATAGAGTCATTTTATATCATACACCATACTCAAAGGAAAGATTATAGCTTTAGTAAAATTGGTGAAATGCACCTCATTTTGATGGGAAATTTCATCATTTGTAGGTGATACAAACGCTATAATTGTCCAGGTAGCTTTGACTAAACAAATTAAACATAACACTGTCAATTCTCGACAGCTGTAGCTGTAACATCATGGCCGTTATAAACTGTTCATAAATGAACCTTTACAACTTCATATTAAACAATGTATTCCTCCTTTTTCGACTGCTTATCGCAAACTATCATATAATTCGATGGTCGCCAACTGTAACATCCTCCAAACCGTCATTATCTATGAACATCAGCACAGAATATGGCCGGTTCTTTGTTATCAACGTTATTAATGGTCTCTGGTATGAAATATAGCATGCGAAACATTCATTGATTCCGTCGAATGAACGTGGTGGTATATATTCGCTCATTTGGGCTTTTTTTGTTTTCAGGAATGGACAATGGAGTCGACTGGCAGAAGATTACATCTTGATGGATGAAAAGGGCGAAAAAATTCAGGAGTAATTATGATTTATACTGGGTGTCTTTCGGGAATTCGGAAATTGTTGATGAAGTAGAAGAATTCATATCATGAAGTACAAACCCTTTAAATATTCATAAACCTGAAAATATGGCAAAGAAAAAATGTTTGATAGGATCCATCGTCATAATTACTTTATAAGTGAAACCCTCATTCTATATACAAGGACGATTACTTGATTATAATGATATTTTAAAATACAAGATATAGTCCATTCACGAAAGGTTGAGCCGTCGGTTGGCCATGGAAATTTGGCATATTCCACTGTGTATATTAAAATTTTAGGTTATGTTCTTTATTTCTGGTCAGATTGATACGCAATGTTGTCAATATTGCATAGAGTTGTCTGATAACTCCCAAGCTCGTAGGACGAGGCCAGGTACATTCGGCAACGTTGAGTTTATTTTACGTTATGTCAGCAAATACTGCCAACTTAAGATAAATAAAGAAACGCCTACTATGTGCTCAACCTTTCGTGAACGGACTATATGCATTGACTTGAAAAATGATATATTTTTATTTAGAATATATAATAATCAATTGCCTAGTTACTTCAATGAATGTAAAATCATCACTGAGAACAGATTTACACATAACTGTAATATTCATAGGTCGCTAGAATTATACAAACGGTTAAAAGCTACGTAACAGCGTTTTCTAATTATCCAAATACAATCAATTGAAGAGCAATTTCAATATTCATTCGATTTTCAATTAAAGCCGTTCATGGTAGGTTTCTGTAATAATATTAGTTAATTGCATATGTCATAGAGTAGCATTACATTGTATTATTTGAAAACAAATATTGTCATAATAATTTACACTTTGCCACGAAATTAGTAACCGTGGAAAATCATGAATTCGTTTGAATAGACCTCTTTGAAAGTCAAAACGATTATTTCCTATGAAACAAGGTTTTTCAATTATTAAAAGAATGCCTCAAATGTCTCTTGACAACTCATGCATTTGAGTTTGTTTCAATTCATTTCATGATTTGAAATTCTGAATAAAAATATTTGCGAATGAGGTTTTAGCAAAATCCTTTTTTTATTTGAAGGACCTATATGTGCAATTAATGTGAGAACTGTAACATCGAATGTCCACTACTATTTTTCACAGTGAACTCGGTTGCATATTTCCGAATCATTTCGAGCAATGATTTGGCTTTTATTACACTAAATCATTTCTGTTATTTGTGGCTTATGTCAATAAATCTGTATTTGCATTCACAAAATGTTTGGAGGTTTTCACGGTCAATATGAAGCTTCACAGATGGGTACTACCGATTTCTTCCAACACAAACTAAACTGAAAGAACATGAATTATTTTGGTTCCAACAGAAAAGATCAAAAGATCCACGTGACACACAGCGGACATATACTTGACCTCTCCTCAAGCATACTTAAAGGGTATACTCATCTTCCACAGAGGAAACGTGAATTGGCCACTAAGGTCATGCGATTTGTCTCCAATAGACTTTTTCTTTTGAGTGTTCGGTAGACCAGAGGATTATTACAATAAGTCACAAACAACAGAAGTTCTAAAACTGGACATAACCCAGGTCAGAGTTCAATTTAACTTGGATCTATGCGGTGGAATCATGTAAAACTAGACCAAAAGGAAAGGTACCACTGTGATCAGCAATGGTGAAAATTTGAACGATGTTATATCTCCCACATAAATGGCCAATAGTAGTCCTTCAAATAAAGAAAGAATTTTGTCCATAACTTATACACAACTGGTTTTATTCAGTTATAAAAACGACCATCTCTCAATGAAAAACCCTTTCCAGTTGCTCAAAATTCTATCTATGTTTTCAAACGCAGTCTGAACAGACTTTTAACCAATCTCAACGAAACCTTTCAACAAACCCAATTCCCGAAGCACTCACCATAATTCAAATAACAGTTAACCTGACAGCTCTCTTAATCCTCGCCAGCAAATAGAAGACAGCCAAAAGCACGGGTATTACACATTAAAGCAATATTACTCTGGGAGCGTTCGTCCAAACGACTAAAATCGTATGAATAAAGGATGCACGCTAAGGATATCTCGTCCTAATAGAACGCTAATTGAGCAGTCCCTTGGGAGCGAACTCCCTGGATGTACTAGAAGTTTGGAGAAGGTTGCTAGAGGGTCGATTTAGCCTGGAAGATTATGCTTGTGATTGGAGCAGCGATGTCCATCTGATAGGCGAGGAGGAAGCGAGGGAACATGACAGGTGAGTGAATTTTAATGTTTTACACTTCGAATTTGGGTCATACTTTTTTCGACAGGAGTGAGAGTATCGATTGAAATATAATCTGGGAGGATACTGCATTTCTGAAAAACTTTTTAGGTTTTCACTCCCAGTTTCTGAAACGAAGTAATAAAAAATTTAATTAAGATGAAATGCTTTTGCGGAAATCTTTGCACTAATTTGTCAGGAGCAAATTGGTTTTGAAAAAATTGTTGCCTAACAGTAAAACTAAAAAAGGAAATAAATGGAAAGGATAATGTAACTTTTCGCTGTCTATACCAGACACCTTCAGACAATCTTGTAAAATCTTTGGAATTGTGTATTTTTCATTTGCAGTCTGATTGACATTGAAGGTTGTCAACACTTAGAGATGTTGATTATTCGATTTTGAAATTTCCTGATGTCAACTCTCTTTTCAATGAATCAATCCAAATACGATCTATTCCAAAGAACAATTGGCCAAATTATCTACTTCATCTAACACAATACATGTGGATTCCTTAATTTTCCTTTTATAATTATCAGGTTCCATCATTAGGATCTTTTCGTTGTTCCAGTTCATCATATGATCCCCGATATTTGAACATACATGATCAGCGATTTGTGATCTTGTAGTGTCTCTACTTTTGAGTTTCTTCAATGAAGCTAGAATTATTCAGTATAATCATAAACAGAGGGTTAGACAGATTGTTTATGGACAATGCAATGATGAATATATCTTTGACCTTCATCACAAGTATTTACTAAACAGTATTAAACAGTAAAATAGAGGAGATATATTTACAACTCAGAAATTATACGCGCTAACATGTTCTTTGGAATAGGTTAACCAATTCTCAGTTTGAGTTGCCATGTTTTCGGAGATGGGTTGAATATTTACTTGTTGACATGCTTCTTTCCAGAGATTGGAGAGATTTCTAGAATCTTTGCGTCTACCCTAACACGATACCTATGTAACATCAGATGCTGGAAAATCATGAAAATGGACATTTGGATCTCATTTTGTCCAAAAAACACCGATGATATGAACAATAACCTGGTATTGTTTTCTGAACGATTTCAAACCAAATTAAAAAATAATAACATAAAATAACAAGGGTACTGGAGTGAACCAATTTAAAATCAACAAACGTCAAACAACCGCTATTCGTTACAAAAATGATCACCTTTGGTTCCGAAAAAACTCGCGACGTTGCCAAATCACCAAAAAATTTCCTAAAATTCAGGAATAATTTTCCACGCTTTTCACGCATTCGACAACACGCCCGAAACAATCGGTGCCCCGATTAGGTCATTCACGGATGGGCCACTCCAGTGAGCCTGGAAAAAGCCATCAATTTCCTGCACGAACAGTGGAGGCTGACGACTACTGAAGTGAACACAATAGAAAATCAGCAAACGTCAAAAAACCGTTACTCGTTCCTCTAGTTACAAAAATGAACACCAGGGTTCCGCCTAGAAACAATCACTATCTCGAAAAAATCGCGACGTTGCCATATCTCGAAAAAATCCCCAAAAACTCAGAAATCGTTTTCCACGTTTTTCACGCATTTGGTAGCATGCTGAAACAATCGCCGCCAGATTAGGTCATTCACGGATGGGCCACTCCAGTGAGCCTGGAAAAAGCCGTCAATTTCCTGCACGAACGGTGGAGGCCCGTGAAAGCAGCGTAGTCGGATCGGCTGAATGCCTCGTTGAGTAAATGTTTTTCTTTTTAGTTTTTCCTCGGCCATGAAGCGTAATGAAGGCTGTGCAGGGGCTCGCGTGTGAGTTTTCCTAACATGCATTGCACAAAGTGGTCATTCAATATCAGCAATTGAATGGAAAATTGCCTGGTAGACAAGGTGAGGGGTCGATCGATGGTTGTTGAAATCGTGTCAGAGTTTATGCAGGGGGTGGCTCAAAGTGGAAAACAGGAAGGGATGAATTGGGTGACAAGCAATTTTTCCGGAAAATGTTTCGGTAGATTATTGGTTCGATGAACTATATACACTACTATTTACTTAAAACTCAGTTTTAACCGATAGGTATAAAATTCAATGATTTGCTAATTTAATGACAAAGGGGTTTGAGAACTTTAGGGTATTTCCCGAAAGAAATTTATCAATTCGGGGGTTCAAGAAAACAAAGTGTAGAGCTCCTACAATAATTTCAATCTTCAAATTTTCATAAAAGGTGAATGATCTGAATATCTCAATTCAGTTTCTTCAAATAGGTTGATTATTTCCAAAAAAGCATCCTTTTTCTCGGAATTTAATTGGATATTTAGGGAGAATTACCGCTGTTTCTATGGGAAATGATTACCCAGTGTTATGGGTCATCCCTTGAAGAGACAGTTCTGGTATTATCATTATTAACTCATCTGATGCATTGGTAAAGTTCGGCAACCAGCCAAATCGTACAAGGTATTCTATAAACTATGGCCATTCAAAATTTATATGCCTCGATATCTCAGAAGAAACGGAACCAACCGAAATGAAATTTCGCGGCCACATACAAGATGCTCATAGTAAGCCTCATGCAAAATTTTTTGGCCATAGTGTTAACAGAACCATAGAAAATTCAATTGAAATATTGAAAAGAATAATCTTTATATGTCCATAACAAGATATCCGATTCGAGTGAAATTTATCATTTGAATTGATATACTGAATGTTCGTGCAAAATTTCAAGATGATCGCATCACCAGGATCATAGAATTGAATATTTTCAATTATGTATTTATTTCTATATCGAAGTTCGACTGCATCTAGTTGCATATTTTTTCATAGATTTCCACCTCAAATTCAGGTTTTTCTCTTCTGAATATCCATCTATTCATTCAGTGCAGTCTGTATAAAACCTCAAAATTGAAAAATTCAATCATCCAGATAGTAGGTATTACAGCATACGGCAAGAAAACGTAAAAAAGTAATCGTTTTAAGGATTCCGGCTGCACATTCCATAAATCCCCCTCTAAAGCAGTCACATAAATATCACCCTAAGAAAATATTACAACCGTATGTATCAAAATCCATAAAGTCCCCTGAAATATGCCCCGATCCGCTCAGGGGAAAGCGCACGGTCTTGAGAAAAAAGCAATCTTCTTTACCGGCCCATAGAATATCGCTTTCAGGGAATGCAATTATTCCCGACCTTAATCTCTTCATTCTGTCGCGTGTCTAATTCCATTTTGCAGAAGATAAAATTCCTAGCATAATGTTAGGACACTTCACGGTAACTGCGGATTTATACGTCTTGTAATAAACAGAAGCAGCCACTCTATTTTTCGTTGAAACTGGAGGTCAGAAACAGTGGCGTCACGAGCACGAGCAGCCGAGTCATGAGGTGACTCGAAAATATTAAGTTGTAGGCGTAGCGGTGACGAAAATATCACATTTGGTGATTTTGACATGATGTCTGATCAACAATAGTTTGTACTTATGTTCTGCAGATCTTCATAACCAATAATTTGTTTCTGACGAATTGTATAGAAACGTAAAGTACTAATTTTTGAATTGAACTCAATAACTCAATACTCAATACTCCGTAAAATGAACGGACTATTATAACTGAAGTGATTTTCGTTGATTATCCAGACTGTTGATTTTCCCAGGGTTCCCAACATTCAACTATTCCATAAATTCGATTATAAAGCCATAACTTCAGCACGGAATTCCACAAACTTAATAAAATAAAATTGAATGCATAATAACCGGGTATCCATGCAATGATAGGGAATTAGAACACAGCCAAACACGTAGAAGTAGATTTCCCGCTAGCAGAATCCCTCGATTTGGCTTGTTTCCAAATGCTCGTTGTGCTCCTGATGTGTGAAAAATATTATCCATGTTAGGTTCCGTCAAAATAAGGATGATAGAGCCGTTTCAGGGCGGAGCCACTGGGTTTGATTCCAGCGACTGGGTCTCATGAATATAGATTTTTTCGATGGAAGTGGAAATGAATACAGGCAGTATTTCATCGAGTTAGATACTGGGATGCGGGAAACTGAGGAAGGAAGGTTACGCCTTATTTTCATCCGAAAACTTTGACCAGAACAGCATCCTTTGGAGTTGATAGAAGTATTAGGATCTAGAGTCCATCTTCTGTTCCTGCTGATAGACTGTTATTTATTTGGTTTAATCAGAATTGGAGAATAATAGGAACAATAGATATTCAATTTTGCTTTGGCAGTTTTCTAACGTGCTTTCAAACATATTGTAACTATCCTGAAGAGCTCCTGATACCATCTTAGTACGGGAAAATAACTGCCAATGAAGATAAAACATGTTCATCTTCCATAACACCTCTGACTGCTCCTTTTGTTCACATTCTGCATCTACAAATTCCAGATTATAATCAACCGAACAAACCATTTAATTGTGAGGTTCTCGCCCCAATTTCGAGTTCTCCACATTGAAGCAATCAAGTTATTTGGGTAATGAAAATGTCAGAAAGTTTAATCAGCTCAGAATAAGACACATTCATTGTATACGGGTATGGTTTCACTGATGAAGCGAGTATAAATGGAAACGTCTCAATTCTACCAATGAGATATGGTGTGACATCCTTTGTTTGAGAAACAGTGGAAGATCGAAAACTGAGATATTGTGCTACCTTCACAGTTGTCGATATGATAGCGCGAAAAGGACGATAACAACTACAAAACTTGAAATTTTGTGGGTGTACAGATTTACGCGTTGCTTTTCCACGGTATAATGACATACAGGGTTGGGATAAAGTTTGGCACCAAATTGATATCTTTAAAACGAAACGGGCGATATTTTTGAAATTTGGCAGCTGAGTGTAATGGACCACAATGCATCTGATGAGCATATTTTCATTAATGAGATACTTCTGGTTTAACCGGAAATGACCAAAAATTTTTTATTTAAATGGGATATCCTGTATATTCTACAGATTCTGAAAAGTGCACCTTGTTTCGGATCTGTCCATATCGGGTTCTATGTAAAAATTCTCTGTAAAAAGAATAAATTCAGTCTTTTTGAGAAAAATCCATTCAAATGAATACATCGTTGTTATTTGTATCAATAGGAGAATAAAACGAAATACTTTGTAGTTTGTAGTTTTCTGGTTTAATGACGTATTTTTTATGAAATCTTTAAAAATAAAATACAGGGCTTTTACTAGTAGCAAAATTTATTAAAAATATTTTAAAAAATCATTTAAATGTTCGAAGTGTTTGCTATTCAACTCCTGACAATATGCCAGTCTATTAATAAACCTTGAGTAACTTTCTCAAGACTTCTCCTGTATTGATGCACATTCTTCTTTTTTACAGATAATTTTTACATGGAACCTGGTATGGCCGATCCGAAACAAGGTGCAGAAATATACAGGGTGTCCCATTTAAATAAAAAAATTTTGGTCATTTCCGGTTAAGCGGAAGTATCTCATTGATGAAATTATGCTCATCAGATGCATTGTGGTCCATTACACTCAGCTGCAAAATTTAAAAAATATCGCCTTTTCGTTTTAAAGATATTAATGTGGTGCCAAAATTTATCCCAACCCTGTAATATCTAAAATAATGCTTCCTCTTATCTTATCTGGGAGTAGCCTAGTTCAAGCAGTATTTAAGTTGCCAAGCATACTGCTTAAATAGACCACTCCCAATGATAAAAAAAGACAACTACATTATTTACATATTTCATTTATCGTCAGGAACGTAGCACGTTAATCTTTCGAATGTTCAACTGTACAACTAGACAGCAAAACTCTTTCTCTGATGCATTGAATACATTGTTGCCGTGAGTGTAATTACACGAAATTCGTGTAACTTCATTGCATTGCGTGTATATTTCGTGAAAGTGGTCAAAAGTGTGTAATTTGCAGAAAGCAATCGATTGACATAACAATTGCTTCACAGAAACAAAGTAGACTGAATCATGAAAAAATATGTTCACATTCTATTGATTCATGAATCCGTTCACAGTTTGTTTACCTCTTATAAAAGCAGCTTTTTGTGACAGATCGTTGGAATGTGTTCAATTTTTATTTTAGGAAACAGAATAATCGTTTTTGCATATTATGGGATTGTTCAATATTCAATTTTTCCACGCTCAAATAAACATCAATGACGTGGTATCAGACGACCCGTATATATTTCATTCATAGCATGATTGTCAGCTTTCCAGGTTTCTTAACATGATACTTCAATCAACATTAGTATCATGGGTTCCAAATAAATCATATATGAACCCTGCAGCTATCTAATAGCGTTTTCTTTGGGAAAACTGGTGCGCACCAGAATTGCCCAGTGCAATTTTTTGTGTTCTATTGGTACAAATAACAATGAAATGCTCATAACAAAACTGCACTCAGATCGAACTGGGCAATTCTGTGCGCACCAGTTTTCCCAAAGAAAACGCTATAAGTTAAGGTAATGTCGATGGACAACCACTACAAAATTAAGCATAATTATTATGAATGAATCACAAACAAGAAAGAAGAAGAAATCAGTTGTGTGCATTGCGTTCACTGTTGCGTGTAAAAACGTGTAATTGAACATTGGAGTCGTGTAATAGTGAGGTTTGGTGTTGGCAACACTGATTGAATATCGTATTTTTCCTATATAGTCCGGTCTATTTAGACATTCGAAGTTACATAAAGTCCCAACAAGCTGAATTTCTGTGAGTTGTTCAAAACATAATTATAAACAATGTCTAAAAGTTCCTCATCATTCCCCTGTGGAAAAAAATTTATTCGAGGTCAATGTCAAAAAAATGAGTTTTTCGCGATTTTCAGCAAAACGGTAAGTTTTTATCATAAAAGTACTTCAGACAAAAATTGTAGATCATAAAATTATCTATAAAAAATGTATCAATACTTTTTTCTTACGAGCCACCCTTTCTGAGATATAACGATTCAAAAGATATAAAAGTAAACGTTATCGTCATAATATGCACACGTTTCCACGCCACCTATGAGTTAGGTACTTAGCGCGTAGTTATAACTTTTTTAATCGTTATATCTAAGAAACGGTGGCTCGTAAAAAAAAATATTGATACATTTTTATAGATAATTATATGATCTACAATTTTTGTCAGAGGAACTTTTATGATAAAACTTACCGTTTTGCTGAAAATCGCGAAAACTCATTTTTTTGACATTTGACCTCGAACAAAATTTTTCCTCACAGGGGAATGATGAGGAACTTTTAGACATTGTTTATAATTATGTTTTGACAACTTCACAGAAATTCAGCTTGTTGGGACTTTATGTAACTTCACTCTCATTTTTTGGTCTAAATAGACCGGACTAATTTGAATTTCCAATCCTGTATTGCACATATTAATTAATATGTGATTCCTTTTAACTATATTTTATGCTTGTTTCATACAAGCACAAAAAATAATTGGACTCATTTCACCTACGGCCTTCTCAAAAAACCCTCATTTTCTTCCCTTTCTTTTACAACTGGAATAATCCATTCTGTCGAAAGAACCACTTCATATCATCCTGATTCTCTGGATACCGTTCGCACCCTTCTCGTAGCGATACCCCATATAACCCCCAATAATACTCGGAATCACAAGAAATGGGATAAAGGGAATTCGACATTTTTATTTCATTCAGGGGGACGCATATGTTTTCCAATCTTGAGTACCTTAGCCTTGCCTGGAATAAGCCACCTGCACAACAGAGGCGACTCGTGCACAGGTATTTTAGACTGACATCATCATGAATATTTTATTAATTCTAAAACTCGAAATAAGTGGAATCATGTTCATATGATATCTTTTACTTATTAGAGGAATTTGATCAGCTTAAAAGTATTGAAATTTTGTTATTCAACCCCCAATATAATATTATCCCTGAATACTGACATAATTATCTCAACAAACTTTTTTCTCTAAACAGTTTGATTCAGTTTATTGTAAAGAAATCAATGTGCTCGTATAATACAAGAATCTCACAATCCATTAATAAAACATTCGTGACATCAACATAGAAATGAATTACTATTAACAGTCCTTCATCAAAATGCTCTAACCATTAGCATAGATAGAGCATGAATGATAATAATTCAATATTCGTGATCACATAACTTTCCTTCAGAGTAATCGAAGATAATCTACGTATTCAATCATTGTATTGCACGTTATTATCGAATGAATTTTGTCAGAAGCTTTTATCCATATTTCGAACTTGAATTAATGATAACACCAACTATAATGGGTTCGTAGACAGTTATGAAAGATGATTGCTTGGATAACCAGACTTGATTTGAAAAACCCTCCTGCCTCTGAAGCAGCTTTTCAAATGGAAGGAAATCCAGAAAAATTCGAATGTGACTGTAATTTGTAGCACAGTAGGAATATTTATATTAGTTATAAGTTCCTCGTGATTTAAAATTACATTTCTTTCAATATTAAATCGACAACATAACCTCAAGCTAAAATCTATACTTTTTTCCCTTGTATAATAGATAACTATTTAACTGGGTTCGTTTCTGATAGTGAAATTACGCCGAGGAAAAAATAATCGAAAATGATAGTGTGACAGTAAGAACAGAATATTCCTTGAATATTCCTTATTTATTTCCTGAATGACAGTACAACTATTTCCACTCCAAAAGAAAACCCATCATTCCACCCATAAACCATTAATCTCTCGCTTCAAACCTCCGAAAACTACTCGCAAGAACTCTGATTTACATTCAGTTAATATCTTTTCCTCCCCAACCGAGGGAGGTAATATTCAAATGCCTTAATGGTCTGAGAGAAGGTTAATCTTTCAAAAGGCGTTCAGCTCTCCGAAAGTGACATGAAATTTAATGGGCTACCCCAGGAATTTATGGGCGCACTGGTGATTTGAAACGAGTCTGGCAGCACGTATATAGGAAGGGTTGAAAGGTAAGGCTTATAAATCAGGACAAACAAGGTTTAAATGTCGGGAGCAAATAGGAAAGTTACGTTGGGATTGGCTCAGATGGAAACGACTGAACATCGTTCAATCATCAAGAGGATTTAGGGCTATTGGTGCAATTGAAACGCTTAATTTGAATGCCATATCGATGGAAATAATGATTGAGAGTTAGGGTTATTTTTTCATGAGCATGCTCAGGTAGAAATATTTCTGAGGAACTCATTTTACTTTACAACGTATGATACAAAGATTAAAACATCAGCACCTAAACATCGGATTTTTCCATGACTTCCTTATAAATTGAGTTCTTGATTGCAATACATTCTTATTTGACATTACCAGAACTTTTATATATGGATTGAAATATATTCTGGGAGCATTTATTATACTTGTTATGTAATTGCCTGTGATGTTGCCATACGCTAAATAAATAAATAAATCTGCATTTTTCAAAAACTTCATAGTTTTCACTCCCAGTCTCTGAACAGAAATAATTAAAAAATTGGAAGTGCTCCTGCGAGAATATAAGTAGAATTGGTTCCAAATTCAACATAAGAACTGTTTTCAAACACAAAATGATTTGAGGTCCATTTTAACCAGAACTAAACCAATGAATGAGACACAAAAATGAGAAAATTGTGTTTACAATACCCTGTATATGTGGAAAATCTTATACAGGAGAGACATCAAGACTTTCAGAGATAAGAAACGGGAACATAAGAACAACATCCACAATAGAGACATTACAAGATCACAAATCGCTGATCATGTGTGTTCAAATAGCGGAGATCATATGATGAACTGGAACAACACAAAGATCCTAATGACGAAACCTGATAATTATAAAAGAAAAATTAAAGAATCCACGTGTATTTTGTTAGATGAAGTAGATAATTTGGCCGATCGTTCTGTTAGAATAAATCGTATTTGGATTCATTTATTGAGGAAAGAAATGACATCAGAAAATTTCAAAATTAATAATAAATCAACATCTCTATATATTGATAACTTTCAATTTCAATCAGAATGCAAAAGAAAAAACACACAATTCTGAGGATTTACAAGTTTGTCTGAAGAAGGTGTCTGATATACACACCAAAAACGTTACATTGTCCTTTATTTATTCCTTTTTCAGTTTTACTGTTAGGCAACAATTTTTTCAAGACCAATTTGCTCCTGACAAATAAGTGCAAAGATTCTCGCAGGAGCATTCACTCACCTTAATTTAATTTTTTTCAATTATTTCTGTTTCAGAGACTGGGAGTGAAAACCTACTAAGCTTTTTAGAATACTGAACTTTTATGTTTCACTGGAGTTGTAACATTACTAGTATTGCTCCTGAATACTTTGTGTTCGGTGTTCCATAATACTTGCACATTAAAATAGCCTAAATTGAACATGAAAAATGTTCATTACCATTCAATTATGTATCAGTTAAACAATAGATTACAAGCTACAAGTTCCTTCGCCATTTTGTAACAAACATTTCAATCGTTTCCCTATGCTTTGTGCACACACAATAAACCGTGGATTTTCTGATCCCAAATACGTGCTCAGGAATTTCTGTATTCAACACGCTCCGAAACAAACAACCCTGGAATTAAAATAATATTCGCAGATGAAATGGAAATTAAATCAAGCGTTTCAATTATACTAATTGCTATGATTTCCCTTGTTGATTGGATGATACTCTGTCATTTGCATATGCTTCAAGCCCTCGTGTAGCTTTCCTATTAGCTCTCAATGCTCAATTTTTGTTCAGTAGTGATTTATAATCCCTACTTCAAAATGGCGGAATTACCATATGATGCTTGTGAGCATTAGCCAACTTTCATAACATATTTCATCATGTTCACGTTTGAACAAATGATTTAACTGCTAAACAATTAACCGGATCTAAATTCAGACATTTGAGTTCTATGGATTTTTTATAGACTGTTTGGCGTGCTGGTATTCTTCTTCGGTATCACAACATACAGGTTTGGAAATTCACATCTGAACATACGATATACAATGCATCAGACCAGAGAATTCTTCCGTCCAGTTGTACAGATGATTAGTCGAGACAATTACGTGCTGTAAAACACTGAACTCCGTTGTCTTATTGTAATATTCTAGTCTTGTCTCTCTCTTATCGTTGGGAGGAGCATAATTCATTTAGTATACATTGGTAGGCAACGTAAATACTTGAATCGAGAATTACGGGCAGCCTGACAAATTAAATAATTTTATACGTGTACTGCAGGTTTCCTACCATACTGCTATAAGAGGGAGACAAGACAAGATTATTGCAATAGGACAACGGAATTCATTCAGTTACAGCACTTGATTATCTCGACTATTCATCTGTGCAACTGGAGGAAAGAATTATCTGTCTGATACATTGTATATCGTATGTTTTCGATGTGAATTTCCAAATCTGTATATATCTTTTCAATTGGAATTATGTCATATGCAATAGCCCTATACCCCAGATGCCTCAAAAATAGTTTTATAATGAGCTATTTGAGTCGGAAAGATATAAACTCATGATTCGAAAAGTCGTTCTACTTATAGTCGAGCAGTAACATTATTTTCATGAAAAATTCAGCGAACCGTTATTTCTACTGAATCTGCTATTGGCGTTTTCATCCGCATGTGTCACAGCAGATGCGGATGTCGTCTCCATAGACGTTTTATTATAGACACGTCTGTTGAACCTGCGATATTGAATTTATTCCTTATTCCATATGAAACGCTCGCTTTGTTGGCACACCTGACACGACATGAATAAGAAAAGAGGAAGGCATACAGGGTGAATCTTGATATTGAATGATCAGGGTTTTCCATCTGAAATAAGAATTGAATTCAGAATGTTTATTCATCCCATATTTCGTATGAGAGGATATTTTCGACATATTCCGAGTAGAGTCAAATTGAAGTGGAGAACTTGTAAAATTTTTGGCCTTTTCGGAAACCTACTCGGGTTAACTAGATCTCTAACCTTCGCGTTCGTTTACCTAACCCGAACATCCAACCCATGTTCGGAAAGTACGGTGCTATTAATTCGATCACCGACTCAGGTTGATCTATCGTAACCCTACACGAGACTAGGGTCGTAGCATAGAGATAGAATAGTAGGTCGTAGAGTCACCGTATGCGCACTGCAGTTCAATATTATATTTGAAAAAGCAGGAATAAGTCTTCTGATCTTTTCTTAGTAATTTCATATATTTATTCTTAAAAATTATGGAAAGAGAAGAGAATTTGGCTCAGTGTAAAATGTGTGGTTCCATGAGCCGAGAAAATAATGTGGAAGAACTTCTTCATAACTTTGTATGCAGATCTTTCTGCGCTTAACCTACAGCCTTCTTTGCTTCTTCAACATAGTTACTCAAAGATAACATTACACATGGAAGGCCACACCAGAAATTATAAGACAGATAAAAGCCAAAAAATGCAAGCAAAGCTAGAGACAATCCGAAAATAAACTGGGACTGAAATAATAATTCATAAATATTTGGTTATGTTATTGATACGTCTAATACTTCAAATCCTCAACTTGATGTGTTCGTGAACTTGGAACCTGGGTCTGTGATGCGAGTAGATCCGTCATGTGACCCAATGGATCGAGTTAGTAACCTGAATAAGTTTCCGAAAACGCTTCTTAAAATCTCATTCTGTGAAATATTAAGAACTCTATTCCACAAACACCATCTACTATAAATTGAGCTATAGAAATCCTTCCACTATTTTTTAACGATCTCGTTATAAAAAGGAGTCTGATGGTGGTAATCAAAACTAGCCAAGGAATAAAAACCAATAACGCTCCATGCACCAGACTGAACCGTAAATTACACTTACACATCAATTTTTACTGGAAAAAGCCTCAACCCCAACGAAAAGATTGATTGTTTCATTCAAGCCGGGAGGAATATGGAGGATAAGTCTACGCTTTAACCTCCTTATTATGGGTTGCAAAAGTCCTTCAAGATGCTATTCACCCCATTGCTGAAGTGTTGAAAGCTTTTGGTGTCTGTGTATGTTACAAAATAAGACTTCATCTGACTTCGTAGTAAATTTTCTCTTTGAGCTCAGTAAGGGAAGTAAGGGATATTGATATTTGTTAATTTTTCAATGATTAATAATATGTCCACTACTTCTACTTGCTTTATCCACATCAATAGTTATTCAATCATCTGGTATATCAATGACAGCGATTAATGATCGAGATATTTTAACTTTGTTTCATCCGATTGTGCCAAATGACAACGAAAAGAACAAAACTAGTCAAAAACTTCAGATAAAATGATGAATGATATAAATTTGATTTCTTCGTCAAAAACCACAATAAAATTCAATCTCTTGTATACTTGAAATCTACTCGATGATGAATATCCAGGAGGTTTTCTGGTACTGTCCACAGATAATACAGGGCAAACATCTTTCATATATTCCAACAGCGTGATTAGCTCTAAATATAAACTTGGGTGAGTAAAAATCTAATGAATAATAGTTGCAAATGACTGTAACAATTTCAGACGGCAATTACAAGATTGAGCAATTCACAGAATAAATATGTGTATGTACTTACCTCGAGAGCTGACAAAGGTGTCGGTGAAATCACCCCTATCTGGTAGCAGAAGAGGCGTTGGGGATAGGGAAAAGGGTTGATTAGCCTTTCTGCACCGGTTTTGTGGTTATCACTTAGTTTTGTCAAGTCTCACACACTTTACTCGAAATTGCCCAATTGGTTTTAACAGAAGAACAGATGAAATTAAAAAAGGTGCTTATCAGAAGATAATATATGAATTTAAAATTATCCATAATTAAAGAATCAGAGCACACACTTAGAAAAATTACTAATTATGGCGATGTTTGTTTATGGCAATAATTTGACAGCCGATTGATCTACCTACTACATTTTCTTGACACAGTGTTAATAGAATTACTAGCAAAAGTCTCGAAGTTGTTCGATGAATCAATTCATTAAAGATGAAAAAGCTTCAATTTCCCATGCACAAAGAAGAGAGCTCGAGAAGATCAAAGTGGATTTCAAATGAATTATATTACCTAGTCATCTCAAACACTCAATCTCTCCTTTTCTTCGTAGAGAAAACCTGCAAATGGAAAAACTGAGCTTCGATAACGCAAGGCATGCTGAGAAAACTGAAAAGAATATTATTTATATGAATTTAATGACGAAAAACTTGAAATATTAGGAATTTTACATCTTATTGTTCGCAGAAGTAGCCTTCAAAGGATATTTTAATTAATCTAATTGAAAAAAAGGGGGTTACAGTTCACTGCAACCTCAAGGTCTATTGTGCCCCCTTACAGAGCTGTTCTGTCCACATTCTTCACAGCCCGCCTTCCAGTTCCAAGATCTAACAAAATCCAATATCTGTGACGGCTTCAACGATGCTAGTTTCTCACTTTTACAAGTTTCTCGCCCAAGGCATTCACCCTTAGGCTCGCAATGCCAAAGCATTCTGTGACTAGGTGAATGAAGGTTTCCTCCTCCCCACAGAACCTACACTCGTCAGTGCCCGATAATCCCATCCTTAACAGGTGCTTCCTGAGGCGACAGTGCCCTGTAAGAAAGCTAGTGAGTAGGTGAAATTGTTCTTACCAAGATCCAGATATCTTTTGGATATTGCTGTTTCAAAGTTTCGAAGGAACTTAGTGGAATGATCTATCCCTGGGAGATTCCTCCAGAATGGGGAGGTCATTCTGCATATTTCTTTCAAACAGCTAATAAGGGCACATATAAGATGAGAGTATCTCCACACAAAATGGAGGACTGACAAAAAGACATTCAACTCAAGTGATGCGACAAGAAATTAGAGAGGTTTAATATTTTCATAGTTCCACTATCCACAGCCCATCGAAGTGTGAACAATATTAATATATGTCATGTCTCGAGAACTTTCCAGATAAATCTGAATGATTGATTTATTAAATCCATTGGTGTACGAACAATTCGATTAAACCGAGACTCAGACGTTTCACCCCCTAAGAAAACCTAACTCTCTTATACACGTCAAGACTTCGAAGTTCGAAACGGGAAACACCTAAGCTCCAAAAGTTTTCCATTTATCAACAAAAAAAAAGGAAAGAGAATGTTTCTCGAAGAAATAATCCGCGATTTTTTCTTTCCCTAACTCCCCGGTTCCTTTGGTGCATGCCAAATTCGAATTGATTCAGTCGTTTGGAACCTGGATAAATTTATATCATTTCCTCAGTGGCGGTCGTGTATTTTCCACAATGGTTTGGCAGATACTCTATTCAGGTTTCAACATAACCTTGATGTGCTTTATCCGAAATTTTATTTTTTTGTGGAAATATCTTCTTTAATTCCTTTAAACTGTGGAAATGAAAAGGCTCTTGGGCGAGCAGTGAAGCAAGTTCAAGATATCAGAAAGAGGATCAAGGTTGTTAACATCTGATGGACCTGGGCATTTCTCTGGCTTTGGAAAAAACCAATATAACAGAATAACCCTCTGGAGAAACACTGTTCATAGTTACAGTTATAATTTAAAAGGGTTTACAGTTCATTACAACCTCAAGGTCTATTGTGCCTCCTTACAGAGCTGTTTTGACACCACACCCTTAAATCTCGCATTCGAGTTCCAGATATCTCATGAATCCAATATCTGTGAAAGCTTCAACGGGTAAGTAATTCCTCACTCTTTCAAGTGCCTCGCCCAAGGCATTCCTCCTTAGGCTAGCAATGGCTAAGGATTCCGTGACTAGGTGAATGGGGGTTTCTTCCTCCTCCCCACAGAACCTACACTCGTCAGTGTCCGAGAATCCCATCCTCAACAGTGCTTCCTGATGCGACAGTGTCCTGTAAGAAAGCCAGTGGGGAGATATAATTGTTTCTCACCACGATTCAAATGTCTTTTGGATCTTGCTGTTTCAAATTTCGATGAAACTTAGTGGAATGATTCCATCCCTGGAAAATTCAGCCAGAGTTTTTTCTTCTTGGCTTTCTCCTTCTCCAGAAACTTCTTCTTATAGGTACATTTACCTACCACAAAGGGTTCTGGGCCAATGAATGAAATTCGTGCGCCCTCTTGGCGTATGGCCTCTTCGTTTCCTTTGATTCCCGAATGGCCAGGACCCATTGAAAAGACCTTATTTTTCTTGCCTACTTGATTGAGTTTGTTCCGGCACTCCCAGATCATCTTTGAGTCGATGACTTAGGAGCTCAGTGCTTTAACAGCAGCTTGGCTATCTGAGTGTATGGCTATATCCTTAGTCTAAGGCTACATCGCACTTCTGATAGTTTCTTTCTATATTTATATCTGGAAATCTTTCAATAGCTGAGATTCCAGCTTGAAAGACTCTCATACAGGAGCCTAGCGACAGAGCACACTTGGTACTTGGCCCGTATATCTAGCGCCACTCCTGTAGAGGTTTTGGAACCATCTTTTACCATTTTACGGTATTTTATTCGAGGTTATAGTAATATAATATGGTATATAATAAAAGCAGAGAATAATATTAATCGATTATGAATCAACAATATTTAATTCATACTCGGAGCTAATCTCGTGGTGATTTCAATCGATTACTATTATTCTCTGCTCTCATTGCTATCCCTGATCTGCGCCACTGGTCTCTCCTCCAGGAAACAAGGGAATGACGACTACGCTGAAGAAATATAGAGGAATCAATCGTACAAGCTCACTACAAGAAGTCCTCCTTTGTCTTGCCAGATCCGAATCGTTAATCAGGACCCTTTGGGGCGACTTGTACAACGGATTTTCTCTCTTTTCAACCCTTTGAAATCCCGAAGGACAATTCCAGAGGTTCCAGACTCCCGAAGAACCGGGATTGATTGTCGTTTGAATGCCGCATCTGCAATGAATTAATGGAAGGAGGATTCGTCCTACTTTTAAATTTTCCGCCATAAAATACGTATTCATCATTTCTCCTTTGGTTTTCTCGGAAAGGCTCACGTTAGAGAAGCACGGCTTTCCATTTATCATAATTTGGGGAGTTCGACTAATTTAGCAGAAGAACGGAGCGATCTGGAGGACTAAGCGATAAATAATTCAGTTAAATTTCACTTTGATATTTCTAAGTTTGCGGCATGTCTTATGTGGAGCTTTCTCATCCACAGTGAGAGTTAGTTCATGAATTTTAAGGGGATACTTTCGATTAAAGTTTGGAAAGTATTTTTGGGACATTAATTCATTCAACTAAGGATTTCACTTGCCATAAGCATTCCGTTTTTGAGTAACATTTCGCACCTTTAAAGGTAAACTGTTACTAAACCAAAATTTCTTCGAATTAAGTTACCAATGCCATCTCTTTATACAGTGTGTTTGGTAATGACTTAGCGATAATTTGAGGGCATCAATATACCAATATTATCGACAAAAACACCCAATTTGGAAGTTTTACCACCTTAGTTTTGGAGTAGCCCAATTTTAAATTTACTTCATTTCGTGGACCCATCCAAATAATATCGATTTCTTTAGACATAAAGGTCCTGCAGATGTGAAAATATGTTTTTTGATAGATGATACTACCACCTTTTATTGAAGTATAACACTATAAAAACATTTAACTTGAAAACGATATTAAAAAAATTCTTCTTTAAAAAAAGTTTTAGTAAAAATATGTACTGATTTTCTAAATCCGCAATAGAACAAGAACTAGCACATTGAAGTATAATTTTTTTACAATGATTTAACACGCAAGGATATAGCTACAAAACAACACTCATGTTCGAACAGCCATGACTTTCTAAATATGTAACTTACAGAAATTATGTTTGTATCGTTTTGTAGCTAATTTCCTTGCGTGTTAGCTCATTGAGAAAATTATACTTCAATGTGCTAGTTCTTGTATTATTGCGATTTAATAAGAAAGTCAGTAGATTTTTTTACTAAAATTTTCTAAGGAATTTTTTTATAACATTTTTAAGTAATGTGTTTTATATTGTTCCACGTTGTTGACGTATTTTATCAAAGAAGCTCACTCTTTGTCGAGGTTCCTCATAACAAGGTAGATGGCTTGTTACAAAACCGATCTTGAAGGTTCAGCTAATGCAAAACATTGCACCGCGCATGTCGAGGAGAGGTGACGAAAGTTTAAGCAAAAGTGTGTTTATTTTCAATTAAACCTCGCTGTATCTTCAAGAAATTATGTTTTTCGCTTATTATAAACGGCAATAGTTTACATTTCATTGAGCAAGGACACTTACTGCTGCAACTGAGATTTCTGCCAGATTTCTTTCTCATATCCTGCAGCGTCATTATTTTTTTTTTTCGTGGATCTCCTTTAGGGAATTAATTTCGGATTCACACTTCCAGATACTGAATAATTCAAAGAATTCTTTTGAATAATTCTGGGCAACACCGTTTTCATTATTCCAGCTCTGGGACGGAAATCGAACTCATGTCAGATGGTAACATGGAAATTCGTCCTGAATTCGGTCGTATCCCAGAATGAAGCTCAATTCCCAATTTTCCATAAAATTTAATGTTAGTTCCTCCAAGTATTCTGCTTCGACATAGCGAATTGTGCATTTAATATGAATTTTGAGTTTACAACAATACAGGTTGGGAAATTCATATCGAAATATACAAGGACAGTATGAATGTCCGAAGATCAGGACAGGGTAGACCATGGGTAACAACTGTCATTCAAGAACGTTACTTGAGGGTTTCTTCTCGTTGAGACAACGGTTTGCAAACGCTCGCTCCTTCAAAATCATCTTGAGCAAACTCATGGGGTGCAAATTAGCACTCAGACAATAAGAAATCGCCTCAGAGAATACGATTTAAGGCCTAGTGTCGCGACAAGAGGCCCAGCTCTTACTCCAGCCCATCGAAGGGCGCGTTTGGATTTTGCAGAGAGAGCATATCCGTTGGGAAGAGGCTGATTGGGAAAGAGTTCTCTTCACAGATGAGTGTAGATTCTGCATCTTCCATTGTTATCGACGTTTACTTGTAAACAGACGTCCACATGAAAGATATGCTCATTGCAATTCCTGAATACTACTGCTTTCGGGGGAGGATCCATTATGGTATGGGGTGGAATATCTTTGACTGCTTGCACAGTCCTAGTGGTCGTTGATAATGGAGCTATGAATGCTAATAGGTATATAAGGAATATTCTTGAAGAGCATGTAGTGCCATTTACCCCATACATTGGTGAAAATTTCATTCTTATGGACGATAATGCCAGACCCCATCATGCGCGCATCGTTCAGAAGTACCTTGAAGAGTTTGAAGTCTCTCGAATGGAATGGCCAGCAAGAAGAAATCTAGATCTCAATCTGATTGAGCAGGTTTGGAACAATCTCAATAGAAGGCTGAGAAGTTCAGAAAATCATCCAGCTACTCTTAATGACTTAGAAATCCAACTGAGAGAAATCTGGGAAGGATTTGATCAGAACATTTCAAGACCACTCATTTTGAGTATGAACCGTCGTTGTAGAGCTGTAATTAACGCAATATCAAATCACTTATCAGCATTCCAGTATTTTCTTCCATTCCATTTCGTTCAAAACCTTCCCAACAAAACATAAAAAATAAGTTTAAAGTCAATGTAGAGTTAACTTTATTAAAATTGAGATTTTCAAAATGTGCGTTAATTTTTTCGCACAGTGTATTATGAAAAAATATCAGAAGGCTTTTTTATTGGATAAGTCTGTAGAATTCTTTTCAGAAGAAGTCACATCTGTCTGTCAGTAAACATCACGTTCCTCATTCTTTTACTCTTTCAACAACGACTCAATTAACGAAAGACCCAGCAATGTTCTCGGATAAAGAAAAAAACTTCTCCTAAGCTCTCTTTTCTTGACCGCACTGCAGACTACGATTCAACCCCAGCAATACGAGGTCCATTAATTCAATCAATGAAAACCAATGACCCATTTTGCGAATACGCTCTAGTTGCAATCAAACAACGTCTATGAAAACCACTCATTCAGTCCAATATAGAGACGCCTGGGGTTTTCCCTCGGAAAATAACGATTCTGTTATTTTCTATCTAGACCGCTATTCCGTTGGTCTTTATGTCCAACCACTGTCGTTTGGTGAGATCGAGTCTGTCGCTTTGAATCTTATTGGTGACTAGGATCGTTGATTCTATTTAGTCTCTGAATGGGTTTTGTTCAGGTTTTCGTATTTTTTTCGAAAATATTAGCTGAAAATGTGTTATAGAGAAAGAGAATTTGAGAAATGAACTAAGAACAATATTATTGCTAGGTATCAAAAAGTGGGCATCGAAAATATCTTCAACTCGATGCTATGGACCCCTTTCAAAACTTCAAGGTAAATACTTCATATGGTATACAGATGTGGTTGTTTTTTTTTTGCCTCAATTACAATCAGCCCTTCCTACTGCCGCTCGCGTTGTCGGCAATAATTCCCGAAATACTTCTGCGACAGTATCGAAGGCAGTGAGCAACATTTCCTCGCGACCAAGTGTCGGCAACGATGGACAAAGAAATTCCACAGCAACCTAGTTAGGTACATTGGGTGCGTTCAGAAGCACTCAACTGTTGGCAACAGTTGAGTAAGTTGAGAAAGCGATAGCGTTCAGCAAAATCGCTGACAAATCGATGTTTCTCAGCAGATGTCGATTTCTGGCAGCGGTAAAACTTTGCGCTTTGTAACTCATCGGACCGCTGAGACATGCGCATATACCTATTTTGTGATTGGTTCATGTTTAGGGTTTTTAGTTGAAGTTTAGTATTGTTGTGTTCTGTGAGTTGAAGTTTATTAAGGAGTATTTTGGTTATTCCAATACACTTCAATTCATAATCTGCTAGTACAGTCACAAAAAAGTTTCTCAACTAGGTACCAAAAAGTAAGGTTATATATATCATGATATGACAGATCTGTGAAGCACTCAGCGAAGCGTTCAGAACATTTTCATCCGCTGAAAACTGAAATCTACTCAACTGATTTCTGCATTTAATCACTTACAGCAGTTCACGCTGCCGGTCCTTTGACTTCCGTACGAAAAACCGACAATTCAGGGAGCGTAGAGCAGCACGAGTGGCAATGGGAGGCAGCAGGGAAGTGTGTGATTACATAGCGTCCACGACAAACGAGAAGCCTGTATCAGCGTCAACATCCACTCCCAAAGAATCGCCCAAGCTGTGACAATCAACAAAGATCTAGAAGTTATTCTACAATAGGGTTCTGACAATCGGGTTGAATTCAATGCCTCTAAGACCCAGGCTAATGTGCTCCAAGAGAGGCATCCGCAGTCGCATCCCAACTAATAATGAACAATAAAACAATAAAACCACTAATGTACTTAAGCTTCTAGGGGTCAATATCAGTTCAAATGCAACCTGGCATGAGCACGTCTGCTCAGTTGCCAAGTCAGCTGCACAGAAACTTAGATCTATTTCGTGCGAGAAAGTTGTTCACTCCAAAGCAGTTTATTACTCTACAAGGCTCAAGTGCGTCCAGCTATGGAGTATTGCTCTAATGCTCGGGGTTCAGCTCCTAAGCACTCGTTCTCTACTTGACTCCGTTCAAAAGAAGCGGTGCGCCTAATAGATGATCCAACGTGAACTGGCAACCTTCATAGTCTCGATCACCGTATCAAGATTGGAGACTTATGCCTTTTTTGCAGATACTACCACGGAGGTGTTCTATTGTCATTTCCTCCATGATTCCACCAGGGCTCAATTTGATCGACAAACAAGGCTAGCCGAAAATAGTCACCAGTTTGCCGTGCATCTTTCTACAGCTAGGACATCGGTGTGTTCAGAAGGCTTCCTTTACCGAACTGCAAGGCTATGGAATACCCTAGCTCAAGATGTATTCCCCTTTGTTTACAACTAACAGCAGTTTAAGACACGCACAAACCGATTTTTTCTTAATTAATCATTGGCCGCTTGAAAGGGGGCTATAAGCTCAGGCTTTCCCAAGAATGCGTATAAAAAAAATTCTCGCGCTGCCACTCCCTTCTCCCTGCTGTGGAAGTGAGCTAAGTGTAATCGGGGTGCAAAATTAAGGAACGCCTCCTTACTGGCTTTCTAACAGGACAATGTCGCCTTGGAAAGCATATGATTATAATTGGAAGGAAGTCTCGAAAATATTCTCCGCCTGCGAATAATTTTGCTCCGAAAGGGATATGTTCGGTATCAAAATCACCAAAGTAGATCTTCTGAAGATCTTCATTTCAATGAAAATCCTCTAGAAAACAGTCGACTCCTGAATATAGATAAAGATACCCACAAACCACGACTTCATTTTGAAACTTCAGATGAAACTGCTCATCAAAGCCTCTTAAGCCACGATCCCAAAAGTTTCACCGATAATCCAGACCTGCACTTCCGACGAAGTCTGGGATATTCTGATTCATTTTACCGGATTTATACCTCACATTATACCCTTATCAGCGGGTGAATATACTGAATTAATTCCCTTTCACGGGAAAGGTAGCTGGCTTTACTTTTCACATTGAATCCCTGGGATCCCTCGTAAGTTTAATCGTCCTTCTGAACAGTGCATTTATCAAAGTTGGAAATTCAATTTTTCATTGAATTAACCTATGTTAAATAGTATGAATACTACTGTGGGAATGCCTTATTCCAAAGAACGACGAGGAATGGCCAAACCTGGTCTTGAGCGACGCGCACGGGTTTTATTCTTCACATCACTAACTGGTCCCAACTCCCAAACAGCTGAAATTTTTCCATCAATTTTTTATTGCAGTCTGACAAGGTGCTTCAAGATGACCCAAAAATGTTCGTGTTTTACGAACCTCCTCTGCCAAATTTTCATCATTTTTATAGTGAAATTTAATAATTTCAATGCGTTCTTGAAGCGTTTATCGTTCCATTTTATGATGCGTAGTTTTTACTTGTCAAATGTCAAAAAAGTGACAGATTCGAAAGTGACATCTACCGAAAAAGCGGGCTATTCAAAATAACACCTTTTTTTGGAAAACCTTTATGTATTTCTTGTCTTGTATTAATATTTTTGTATTAGTCTTGTCATTTTACTCAAATTTGAAATATAGTTTCACGTAACTTCATTCAATCAAATTCGGCACTAAGCATATCACCTTGGGATGATAAATATTTGCGGATTTACGTTTTTCTAATGCTCTGTAGAATGAAAATGCTTCGCTTACCGAAACAACCTTTCCTCCAAATTTAAAGTTTTTTATCAAGTCTCAATTGCCCGAAATCAACCGATAAGAGAGTCCCACTTTTGTCTGAAAAAGTTTCATTCAAGGATTCAATACAATACGGATAGCACCATTGCTTTTTATAGCCTTTATTCAATTTATACATAAAAGAGGGAGATAAGGACATTATAAATCTTTTAGGAATATTTCTTGTAGATTTATTCGTGAAATAAATGCAAGGGCGAAGAAGTAGGATACCTTTAACTGGGTCTACAGATTACCATTGTTGTTTTTTTTGTTTTTGCATATTTGAACTATCAGTCTGCCCGTAATACTACGATTTCTAAGTTGATAACATACTGCTTGAATTAGGCACTCCAAACAATAAGAGAAAAACAGCAACATTATTCGATCATTCATTTCGTCATAATCTTAGAGCGTGATTTGCCATACCAAGTTTATCATATGTTATATATTTTAGATGGCTCCAAAACAAAATTACCGGTGGTCCTAAATTCCTTGTCTCAAAACTCAATGCGCTAGAACACAATGTAATAAGGAAAAATTGATTACTTCAATGAATTCTGCTGAAAAAGTGCCTGTATAATGTTTGAGTTTCATGTTTATAACTTCAGTAATAAAGAAGTTATGAGAACTTTTAATTGACGCCATTTTCCAATTTTCTCTGATAGCTTGAAAACGGTTTTGACTTAGAAGGTTGCGGTTTTCACCAAACAAGTTCTCTCAAAAATCGAGCCCGAAAAATGTGCCACTCATTTTTCTCGGGTCTCTCGGGTTTATGAGATCCCCTCACAAGACAACGAATTTAGGACACCGGTACAGCGAAAATGTCAATAATCATAAAAAACTGAATTTCAACTTTAAACGAAGGTGATTACCAAATAAATCAATTCAAAAATGATTATTAAAAATGGCCTCCAATGCCAGTACAAAAAGAATAAATTCCAAAAAAGGTCCTCGAACGTTAAACTCAATTGAGAGAGCACCACAGCGAGAAATATCTGGACCAAATGATCTGGAAAAAACAAGTCTTTGTTATCTCCTGGAGTTATACCTTCGCTGCAAGTAGGACAATTCAGCTCCAATGTCTCCATTCACAAAGATATCCTTTTTATAGAATGGGGATATCGTAAGTGAGTTATGGAGACAAGAAATCTCATAGAAATGAAATCTGGGAAAGGCATGGTATAATTAAAATTAAAATGATATATTTTCTTCACTATACAAGAAGAGGTTTTTATGTCTGGTGTTTCTCTATATATCTCAGTACGACTCTTCGCTATGAAACTCGAAGAGAATGACAGTTTACGTCACTTTCAGTTTGATTGAGCTGATTTACAGCTTAATCAAGGAACGTAAAAGTATTGTCTTGAGTTATGTTTCTAGGAGAATAATAAAAGCTTATTTACTAAAACGTCAGGTTCCTGACAAAGATTAAGGAGAGAAAGATAGGAAACGGAGCGACTACGATGATGTTAGCGCCATCTATGTATCAGGATTAAGTACTAAAATTCAGGAGAATGGGTAAAATCGAAGATTGTAGACGCCATTTTGAGGCATAAGGACATTTGAAAACTTTGCCATGATTGCACGTGGGTAATCTCTTCGTTGCTTCATTTTAGTTGCGTTTGGTATTGTGTTTGTGTTTATCTATTTTGTGTGTGCATCTTTTGAAATTCAAAATTGTTTACGGAACATATTGTATGGTAATGAACTGCAAAATAATAAAAAGGGCAATCCTGAACCTGAGAAAATGGAAAGGTAGGTATTGAAACTCGAATCATGTAAGTATCTCTGTTTCTCATTGCTATTCAATTTCAGTGCTCTCAAATGGATATAGTTTTTCTGGGCGAAGAGATATTGATCTCAACAGTTGTTACAGAATGTGCGGTGAGCATTTTTCCACAGATCAAAAAAAACAAATGGAGAAGCACTATATCCTGTTGAAATTTCCATTGTTTTTAAATCCCATTTTTAAATTGTAGTTTTTTTTTAATTGTTTTGATAATTCGGTCACTGATATGTGAGAAAATTATTGATTTGTATTCAATTTCATTATTATATTTTTTGTGAGTAATGAATTCTAATAAAAGTATATCAATACAATATCGCATTTCATTAATATCAGTTCATTTTAACAACGTTGTTTCGAATTTGGCGAACATTATAACAGTTTTCTGTATTGAAAAATTTATTTTTCTCAGCGTCATCCATGTGTCAGAATTAACTAACTAACCGAAAACGTAGTCGTATTTTGGTACTAGAGTTGTAGGGGCGTTTTCTATCTTTCTCCCCTTAATCTTTGTTTTGATAGAAAAAGTCTGAGCTCCAGTTATGTATTTTATCAGTTAAAACTTCTAAAAGTTTGCTGAACTGAAATCAGTTATAACAGAAGTTGGTGGGGAATATTTTGAAGTTAAAATCGAAAGAATAATCATTCTAAGAAGTTTATGTCAGCATCCCTATAAATAAATTAACAGTCAATGTGTACGCGGCAAACAGAAACCATAACCCAACTATGAAATGACGATCTTTTATGGGCCCCACTCACTTCGTTCTTCTCCGCCGTGTTTAACCGACGGTTAAAAACGTTGGAAGGAAGAACGTTGTCGGTAAAGTCCACCCACATCAGTTTTGTTTCGCGCACTTTCGCGGCAGTTAATCACGATGGAGCGTAAGTGTCTGTTAGCAGTGGCGGCGGCTGTTGCTGTAAAAGAAAAATAAGCCGCTGATTTTACTTTCCATACACGGAAATGACCTGTACAATTCAATAAATTCCAGCAAAAAGTCCCGGTTCCACTGCCAAAGATCCGACATTGTTTTCAAACAGTTAACAAGTAAACAATTAAAAATGTTAACGTTGAAACGTTAACGGTCGAAAATCAGGCCTCATCTGAAATTCTGAACGACGGAAAAGAACGCCGGTTTTAGCCCATACACTTCGTTTTTGCGGCAGTTTTAACCGACCGTTTTTAAACGTCAGTTAAAAACGGCGGAGAAGAACTAAGTGAGTGGGGCCCTTTAGACCCTTCGCCATATTAGAGATTCCGTTTGAACCACAGCACGCTGTTTCCCAGGAACATTACCCCAAAACAAGATGAATCAACAAAAAACAAACGAACACCCTCCAAACATACCCTCTCCCTCTGCCCTCAGTCATCAACCAGAACAACTCAATAGTACTTTTTGTTCAATCCCCCTTCTCGGGATGAACGCCACTTCAAATCCAATTTACTCCACGACAAAATGGCGACAAAATATCCCGAAAAAAAGAATTACATTTCGAGCGGATAGCCAGAACGAAATAATGGATTCCGTCCTTTTCTCGACAAATTATTCGAAGCCGGCTGGCCGAAAGCGACGGCCGGGGGGTAATTTCACGTGAAATTTAGCCCCCAGCTGAGCCCCCTCCCACGCCAATGATGAATATTCACTCCTCCCGTCGATTGCACAAAGAGTTTCCGAATTTATTAGAGTCCTTCGGATTCGCTAATTGGGGAAGTTCCCCATGGTTCTGTTCTTAACGAGCGAATTATGTTGAATTAATTCCTAGGCTGGAACAGTAATTTTCAATAGGAAAAAGTGTAATGTTGCTGCTGGGGTTATAAATGTCGAAAGTTATGGTTTAGAGCGGTTGCTTAATTCGGGGATATCTATATCTAACTGTAAAGAGAAAGGGATTTCAAGAGAAGACATTAGGCGTTTTTCGGAAACTTACTCAGGATTACTAACTCGATCCATTTGGTCACGAGACGGATCTACTCGTATAACGGACCCGGGTTCTAAGTTTACGAACACATCAGGTTTAGGATTTGAAGTGACAGTCGTATCAATAACATAACCAAATATTTTATGGATTTATTTTTTCCTTCCCAGTTTATTTTCGGATTGTCTCTAGCTTTGCTTGCATTGATTGGCTTTTGTAAAAACTTTCTTATAATTTCTGGTGTGGCCTTCCATGTTGAATGTTATTTTTGAGTACTTATGTTAAAGAAGTAAAGAATTTGTTCTTTCAGTTCCAGTTTATTTACTGATTGTTTCTAGCTTTGCTTGGATTTATTGGTTTCTGTGAAATCTTCCTTATATTACTAGTGTGCCCTCGCATGTTCATGTTATCTTTGAGTACCTATATTGAAGAAGTAAAGACGGCTTCAGCTTTAACGCAGAAAGATCTGAATACAAAGTTATGAAGAAGTTGTTTCACACATTATTTTCTCGGCTCATGGAACCGCACATTTTAAACTGAGCCAAATTCTCTCCTCTTTCCATAATTTCAAGGAATAACATTACATTACATTAATTACTATGAAAATAAAAGAAGACTTATTCCCCCTTTTTCAAAAACAAAACTAAAGTGCAGTGCGCATGCGGTGACTCTGCGACCCTGCTCTTGTTTAGGGTTACGATAAATCAACCTGGGTCAGTGATCGAATTAATAGCACCGTACTTTCCGAACACGGGTTAGATGTTCGGGTTAGGTAACGAACGCGAAGGTAACGGATCGAGTTAACCCGAGTAAGTTTCCGAAAAGGCTTCATTCTAGGCACAGTAGGTATTTATATGCGAATTTCTCACCCTGTATGATTTCTGACTTTTTCGTCCGATTGCAGGAAGATTTTTTCTTCGATTTTTGCCAATTGGTGGACTTCCCCATGGTTCCATTCATATAAAGCGGATTGGATTCGTACTTACATGAGAAACTGTAATTTACAATCGGGAAATGGTACTTTGATACAGGGGCGCAGCCCGAGGAGCCTTGGCCCCCCTAGATTTCTCTGCATGTAAACTTCTCCACCTGTATCTTAGTAGATGCAGTTGAAATCAAGAACATCTTCAATTTTGTATTTAAAATGAATTAATTGTATTCATGGATTCAGTTAATTTTCTGAACCTAAATGATTCTTCTTTCCAGCAAAAACATTATGATTTTCCTTTTGAAATGAGACTAGGTACACATGAATATTTGCATTGGGCCCCCCTCTCCCGAATGAAAATTCTGGCTGCGCCACTGCTTTGATAAATATGAAACCGAAACGAAAATACTGAATTAATTTCCTTAGTACAAATATTAATATTTCAGATGTTGATCAACTTGAAACCTGAAATATATCACAAACATTTTCTCCAGCATCAACACCAAAGTAATCCATCAAAAATATACCCATTCTCTAGCAAAAAGCCTTCTTTTTCAATTTCCATTAGCGTCATACAAAACGTCCGAACGAAAATGGAAAAAAAAGAGAATAATACTCAACCTTGCCTGAAATAAATGAGGATCTTTTTGTTCCAGGGCTCTCGACTGACACAGCTTCTCTGACGGCAACAATCATCCTTCTAAACATATTTTTCATACTGGCAGACGTTTCGGCTCCTTCTTCAGAGTCTGGCTCGAAGTGCAAAAAGTCCGAGTTTACTTGTAACAATGGAAAATGTGTGCCATCCAATTTCTTCTGCAACAAAGTCAACGATTGCGGGGATTCAAGCGATGAACCGAGATATTGCACGAGTGAGTATGAAAATTCATCATTGGAAAGAATATTACGTAAAAGTAGAGAGAAAAAAAATTAACTGCAATACGCCAGAGGATTCTAGATAGCCAGAATTGAGTAAAGTATAAATTTTGTTTATGAAAGCTAATCATGCACATATTCCAGAGAAAAAGAAATGAAGAGAAACCCTGGGCAGGTGCTTTGGAGTGCTCGCTTATTGATAGAGTAATAAGATTATTTCACCCCAAATTTCGTAAAGAACTTGAGATTAATACTGAATATATGAATGCGAAATCTCAGCACGATCGAGATTATACAGGGTGCGGCAGCAGAACTTCCTTTTATTAAAACTTAACAAAACGCATTGTAAGAATCAGAAAATTTTTATTCATTTTTATAATATAGGCACATACATAAAGTTTTGTTTTACCCATTTTTGAAGATAAAATCAGGTAGGTGACGTCCCCCATTCTCCATACACCGAGTAAACCGATTTCTGGCGTTTGTCATGACTCCAGCCAGTATAGCAGGCGTTATGTTCGTAATTTCTTCTTGGATGTGAGAAAAAAAATCCTGTAACATGTTTACACACCGGTCCGAATTCACTGTCACTGTGACTTCATTTTCCTCAAAGAACCAGGGACCAATAATTCCACTTGAGGAAATTGCACACCACACTGTGACTTTAGGTGAATGCAAAGGCCTTTGATTCAATCGTTGATTTGACCCCTTGTGACTTTTTTCTATGGGATTTTTTGAAATCTCGTGTTTATGTGAACCGTCCAAGGACCTTACAAGATTTGAAGAACAATATCCAGGAAGAAATTGCCAATATAACGCCAGCTATACTGGGTGAATGGCCTTATTTTATGGAACACACTTTACGATTTTGTTGGTGAACGAATCTTAAATCTATCTGTGTCATTAAAAAGCGAAACTACGCTGAAAATTTCAAGACAAACCTTTCGAAAGTGATCGTGTTTGAGGACGTACAGCCCAACCGACAGAATTCAATTTAAAAACGGATTTGTTATCAGGTAGTCGAATCCTTTCGTTTGAAACGATTTTCGTCCCTAAATTCGAAAATTACAGACATTTTGGCAAAACGATATTGCACTCGCGTAAAACTAGCGCTCAAGAATCCATTGACGAATTTTATTCTCTACTTTTTTCACCATATTACATTTCTATAAAAATATTACGTAGAGTGTTATCGAGTAGCAATCTGTGTTTTTTACAGGATGCAACAGGACATACTCAGGGGTAGTAGGAATAACATACGAACTTGAGCTTCATCGACCGAAATCTGACAAAGTCCCTTTTTATTGTTATTTAACATTTACTGCTGCAGGAGGAGATTATGGAGACCTTGTTCAGGTAAGCAATTATTTTAACTACGAACGACTACGTCACTTTGCTCAAACAATTAGGCTTTACTGATCTTCTTCACTAAGTCCAACAAATTCCAGCTCAAAATCCGAAACTTGAAAGCATTTGGTCAAAACTATGGTACTCTGTGCCTCTAGCAATATGCACGCAAAAGCAGTAGTACTATTGTAGATTGTTAAAGGTTACATTCCAATGCGACATTGAGGCCTATTAGGCCCCCCATTCAGAGCTTCAATAAACTCCAGTATCTTAGAGGGCTGCAAGGAGACTGCATCCACGTTTAGCCTGGTTCTCAAAGCTTCGACGTGAAGCTCGCGACAGTTATTCCACCAATCAGAGAATATCAACAAAACTCCCCTGACCCTCTCCTTTTGGTTTCTGGTTGTCAAAATCTGTAGCGACACGCCTCTTTTGTAGTTGAAATAAATCAACTTCACTTGTATTTCTGCGACAGCGAGGGAGAAAATAGGAGAAGTGGGGATTGTCGCTGGCTTCACGTCGAAGCTTTGAGAACCAGGCTTTTCTCCTATAATAATTCTCCTATCCAAGATATTCCAAGAGCCAGTGAGGAAGCGTAACTCATTCTTACTGAGATACAAATACTTTTTGGAACGTGCATGTTCAAAATCCGAAGAAATCCAGAGTGTTTTTCTTTCAGTTTCTTCCTTCTCTAAAAATACTTTCTTAAAGATGCATTTGCCTATACTAATACTTCAGAAAGGTTCTGAGCCAGTAAGTAGCGTTTGTTCTCCTTCTGTTTCAGCCTCTTTTTTTCCTTTAAATCCTGAGTTTCTTTTATACGCATCTCTCGGGAAAAGACTGAGCTTATACAGCCCTTTCAAGCGCCCCAAGATGAATTAAGAAGAAATCGGTTTGTGCGTGTCTTAAACTGCTGTAAGTTGTAACCAAAGGGGAATACATCTTGAGGTAGGGTATTCCATAGCCTTGCAGTTCGGTAAAGAAAAACCTTCTGATACACCGATGTCCTAGCTGTAGAAAAATGCACGGCAAACTGGTGACTATTATCGGCTAGCCTCGTTCATCAAATTTAGTCCCTGGTGGAATCATGGAGGCAATGGCAGCAGAACACCTTCCGTGGTAGAATCTGTAAAAAAGGCATAAGTCCCAACCTTCCTACGGTGATCGAGACTATGAAGGTTGGCAGTTAATGTTGGATAATCTATTAGGCGCACTGCCATTTTTTGAGCGGAGTCAAGTAGGAGTAACGAGTGCTTAGGAGCTGAACCCCAAGCATGAGAGCAATACTCCATAGCTGGACGCACATGAGCCTTGTAGAGTAATGAAAGCTGCTCTGTAGTGAACAATTTCCTCGCACGAAATAGATAGTTAAGCTTCTGTGCAGCTGACTTGGCAACTGAGCAGACGTGCTCATGCCAGGTTGTATTTGAACTGATATTGACCCCTAGAAGCTTAAGTTAATTAGTTGGTTTTATTGTTTTATTAGTTGGGATGCGACTGTGGGTGCCAAAAAGCCAGACTAAAGAAACCTTGTTGTTCTTGTCTTCTTCTTTGAATTTTCCTCGGCACTCCCATATTAGCTCTGAGTCGATGACATAGGAGTTCAGCGCTTTAATAGCAGCTGGACTATCAGAATGTATGATAGTTTCTCTCCAGGTTTCTATCTATGCATAGCAGTACCATTAGACAGTAGATTGTAGCGCACGTGAAAACAGATAATCGTTTTCTGGTAACAAAAGCTACCTAAATTCTGCAATTAATAACGGATGGAAATACCACACGGTATGCGCTATTCGTAAGTTGAAATATCTCTTCATAAAGCTCTATCCCAAACACTCAAAATACAGAAAGTAGAAAGAGCACAACACGAATTTCGAAACACGATGAACATGATACAATTCCGGAAGCTTGCAGCAATTATATTCTGCCCTAATTGATTCAGGTACAGATATAATATCTCCAAATTATGCTCCATTGTTTATCTTTGTGACCGTAATAATTACGCAGTAGTCTCAGTTATGTACCACACGTGCAACAACAATTAACATGTACATTAGCGCACAACGGCGGTAAGTGTATTCAGCTACATTCAGCACATTGTGGCAACAGGCGGGACCGTATTTGACTTTGAACCAGGAGTTTTAATGGAAATCCTATAAACGGAAATGTTCCAGTTATGTTTGTCGGAGTTAGTTGAGGAAAAACAGGATGAGTTATGAATAAACTTTGCCTTTTGTACTGGGGAAATGTAAGTTGGGGCTTTCGCGAATGCCAGACTAACGGTCGTTTATTATTTAGAAAAATTGCAGGATTATGAGGACCATTCTCGAAAAGTATGTTATCATAAAATTGAAATCCAATTAAAGAATTTAGAAAACCCGGTGCAGGTGCTTTGAGCACCCATTTGTGGAGCAATGAGGCTATCACGTCAAAGTTTTGTATGGGACTCGAGATTGATACAAAATATATACATATATGCAAAATCTCAGCACGAGCGGAATAATATTCTGTAAATTATTCGAAATCTAAAATAATTGAAAACTTGAAACAATTAAATTCTATGGTTCTGATAATGCGATCCTCTTGAAATTTTGCATGAACATTCAGTATATCAATCTTCATTCGCAAAATAAATTTCACTCGAATCGTATATCTTGTTATGGAAATATAAAGATTCTTTCTTTCAATATTCCAATTGAATTTCTTATGATGCTGTTAACATTTTGGCCACAAAATGGCGTTGAGGCTTATTATGAGCATGTGGACGCAAAATTTCATTTCGATTGGTTTCGATTTGTCTGAAATATTGAAGAACAAAAATCTTTAATGACCTTATTTTATGGAACACCCTGTGCGATTTGGCTGCCTAACAAACTTCACCGCGGCATTTGGGAATCGAACTCACCCTGAAGATCTCAAGTCTCTAGGACAATCCCTTCGAATAGATGTTGACCACGAACCCTATCGTTTGAGTCCATTTTCAGCTTAACTCTCGAAAATTGAAGACATTTGGGAACCCGTTCCAGTAGAACGAACGCTCAAAAAAGAGCTCAACGTTATTAACTTTTCACTTCCGCTATTTCCACCATTTTCTTCTATATAAGGTATAAAATATCTGTCAGCATTCTCAAGTTGCCATAAAAAACACTCTTCATACTTAAAACGCAAAAAAACTTTTATCCACTCCTATAGAGTAATATGTCAATTATTAAACTTATTTCTATGTGCAATAGTAGCCATAACACAACTGTAGAATGTCTATGAACCGAAAAGCGAGTGTTATAATAACACCCGCCCATAACACCCGCTAATTAAAATACCTAGGAAAAATGGAATTGCTTACAAAAAAAATTAATAAAAAGTAGGATCGATCCGGAAATTTATTTCAGCCATCAAGATAACGTTCTAGCGATTCATTCCAGATTTATTTTTGGAAAACGTAAATTTTTGAAGTTGCGAAAGTACTTGATTTGATTAGTTAGAGACTCTGATTTGATTCCCGACCACAGAGTACAGAGGTTTGACGGTTGGCCGAAATATCGTCAACGCTTTTGACAACTGTTCAAATTTTTTTAAATGCAGATTAATTCGAATTTTACTGAAGAAGTCGTGGATAAAGTATTTATAGTATTCAATTCGCGGTAATGCACAAAACACACTTGATGAATTACACCACTCGCCTGACGGCTCTTGGTACAAAATTCATCTGCGTGTGTTTTGACCTGCATTACCGCTCATTGAATAATATACTATTTCTCACTTTCGTAAATAAAACTCACTATTGATAGTTCTATGAAAGCAAACATCAGACCCATCCCTCATATTGAGTACTAATAGGGGTGAAGGTTGATGATTTATAACAAGGAGAGAAACTTCTCTATGACCTCTCCCATGTTGCCAAATTATGAAGGTATCATCCACGTATCTCATATCTCTTACACATCATCCATCACTGTCAATGATATACATCTACATATATTGTAGACTCGCCAAACATATTCCATCTAAATCACAAACCAAAATAACCATTTTCTCTTTCCAGTTGACGTTTGACAGCTTCACCCTCGGACGTTTCGAATCCTTCACCTCCGACGGGTGTCCAGATGGTGCCTTGCAAATTGCTGAAGCGGATAGACCCCAAGTGGGAGGCTCTTGGTGTGGGACTACGTGGACCCCCGCCATTTATTACAGCGAAACAAACAGCGTGGTGGTGTCTGTTCATCTTCTGAGATTGGCAAAGGACCAGGCGGGATACAATTTCGATTTCAGGATGGAGTACAAGTTTTTGAGGAAGAGCGTGGCAACAGTGAGGTACGGAGGAGGTGAGTCGAAATATTAAGTTGTAGGCGTTGCGGCGACGAAAATATTACATTTGGTAATTATGAGTTTCTGATCAATCATAGTTTGTACTTATATTCTGCAGATCTCTATAACCAATAATTTGTTTCTCACGAGTTGTATAGAAACGTAAAGTACTTCTTTTGGAATTGAACTCAATGATCTATTTGCTTTTTTTGAGTACTCGTTCAGCGTTCTACTTGAACGAGTGCTATATTGTTTTGCCCAAATGTCTGTAATTTTCCAATTTTGAGCCGAATGAATGAGAAGTCTAGTC
>CM024245.1:35118883-35154990 GCA_013421045.1 Propylea japonica | reverse complement strand
GGAAGTTTTCGCACCACGTTTACTCCTATTGATATCTCGCATCTCAGAGACGCCGTAAAGAAGAAGCTATATTGTTACTGTAGAGCGTGAGGAAGACCCGAATGAGTCCATCCGCCATCGAGCACAGGAATTGGATCTGTGTCCATCCACTTTATGAAAAATTTTGTGGAAGGATCTTGGTTTGCGTGCTTACAAAATCCAAATCATGCAAGAATTGAAGCCAAACGATCATCAAGCAAGGCGTAGATTCGTCGAATGGGCCCAAAACGACTTTGACGTTGTTCCCGATTTTAATAAGCGAATTTTGTTTAGCGATGAAGCGCACTTCTGGTTGAGTAGCTACGTCAACAACAAAAACTGCCGCATTTGGAGTGAAGCTAATCCTCAAGTGTATGTCGAAACACCGTTATATCCAGAAAAACTGACTGTTTGTTGCGCTTTATGGGCTGGTGGAATCATTGGACCGTACTTCTTCAAAACGATGATGGCCAGAACGTTTCGGTCAATGGTGATCGCTATAGAGACATGATTACTAACTTTTTCATTCCCGAATTGAACAACCATGATGTCCAGGAGCTGTGGTTCCAACAAGACGGCACAACATATCACACAGCTAGTGCCACAATCGATTTATTGAGAAGAAACGTTGGGTGATCGCCTAATTTCACGTTTTGGGCCTGTGAATTGGCCTCCAAGATCTTGTGATTCAACACCGCTAGACTACTTTCTGTGAGGCTATGTAGAGTCATTGGTCTATGCGGATAAGCCCAAAACGCAAATGGTCATTTGGCCGAGCAAGTCACATGCTAGAATCTTATTTAAAGTGTAATGCCACAAGATTATCTTTCGGATAAATAAATTTCATTTCACACTTTTATATTTATACGTCATGTTGTGAACCCACTAAGTCCAACTTGTGAACGTTGTCTCAAAGTCTTCAGGATCTTTGTTGAAATCTTTGTTTTTGGCCCCTTCTGTTCGAAAGTTATTGTGCGCACAAATACTTCATCTGTGGTCCAACAAAATCGTCTGAGACCACTTAAATTTGAAACTTACAGTCATTTGGGCAGAACTACTTATCTATCGAATGCAAAATCATCAATTACATGTTCGACGTTCGATGGTATTCAAATAAGGTTAGGTATGTCCATCCACACCAAAACGAACAAGTCTAATTCTATGAATGATTAAAGGTCTGGAAGCTTGTTTCAGTTCGTTTCATGTTTGATGCAGGTAAGTTTCTAATTTGGACTTGCACGATTCGACATAAATATATCATTCGCTAATTGCCCTTTGAGGATTGAGGTTGAGCGCATATTCATTATGTATATGTTTATGAACACATGCGCAAAGCAGAGCAGTATAAATTCCTGGTCTCAATAAGGAATAGATGTACAAGAGAACTTTGTAATATACGAAATTCAGAGGGATAGCTATTTGCTTTGCCTCGGCATGAACAGAATTCCTTCATTAAGTGAATGAATTTTTCAGATATTTCCACTAGAACATGTCTTGGACAGACTTATAATGAGTATCATATAATGGAACGAGTCTGCTCAAGGAAATTTAAAGTTTTCTTGTTTCCAAGTTTGAACCACTAACTTCTTTATTTTATCATTTAGATTGGGTACAATTTTTCAACAGAAATAGTAAAAAATTATTATCATTTACTATTAATCTACAGGATCTTACTGAATGAGTATGACAACTTTAGGATGTTGAAGCTCGTCCAAAATATCAGAGTTTTACATTATAGTATGTCACAACTTAAAGGGATGAATCTACGTATAATTTCAAGAAAAAAATTCATATGAATATGGGTCCGCAAAAGCTTCGTTATGGAGCTACAGGGTGTTGAATTTCCAAAAAAATTGTTTTTTTCTTCATAACTCTTGCAGTTTTTGAGATACTCAGTCCAAATTTGTAATGCGTGCTATTTTCAATAGTCTCCATCATCACACGTCCTGAATTTTAAGTAGAATTTACAGGGTGTTTTTTTCTCCGGAGCCATGTCTCCTTTTTTCTTCTCAAACTTTTTTGCGCTACGGCACTGGTCAGCGTAAAATTTTTGATATCTTCGTTCAATTTAGAACTTTTTTGACCGTTGAAATTTTTTCGTATCCCTAACCGTTTTCGAGTAAAAAATTATTGAATCTCTTCAGTTTGATATTGAATAAGCTCAAGTTGAGTCTCAGATGACGAGCTATCAAAATAAAAGCAAATTTTGGCATACCTATCGAGTATTTCAATTATTTCAATCAACTAGTTAATTGAAAGCTAGAATAATTAATGAGTATATTACAAGATTTCTCCGTGGACCGCATTAAGAATTATGTATAAATTCTTGACAAAAAATACATTCTTATTTTGGTCAAGCCATACATTTGATATAATTTATGTATAGTTGTAATATAACTCGAATTGCACCTTAAAAAAGTAGAATCATTATTGCTCAGTTCCGTATATATTAAACCCACATTTTATTCTGACTTACTGACATTAAAACGACACTATGGCCACTATGTTCCCTTTAGATCAAAAACAAAAAAGGACATAAGGAACTCAGAAGTTCTTAAGTCACTAAAAGATTTTATCTATGTATTCTACTCAATCTTTATTCACAGACAAGCAAAGGTAGTCATAAATATCCATCGTAGTTCAATCGTCACATGTTCTAAGACGATAAAAAAACCACTCTGCCAAAAATGAATTAATTGGACTACATGCGTTTTCGTTCAGAATAATTCCATGGCCTTTTATCTCACTCCACACCTTTGTACATACGTGAACTTTTCGCTCGTCCTGAGCTGAAAGACAAGACCGAAAATAAATATCAATCCGGATCATACATAAAACATAGCATCCCAAAATAACCTGCCCTTTCCTTATCCAAACTTTCTGATTTTGTAGCACAAATCCGGTGCTATTCAGAGAAAGCACGAGACCATTTCACTGCTTTTACGGGCTGCAAACTCCTGACTCCATCCTTACACCTTCGAGTCCCAAACCACCTGAAAAGTTTGCACAAGTTCTGAAAAGCATTCTGGGCAGGAATGGCGAGATCATGTGTATTGTAGTAGTTTCAGACGTGCCTGTAGAATTAGATATTTCAATTTCGGGAAGTCTTATTTGAGAAAGAATCTCGAAGTCTCGAAGGATTCAGTTGTGTAGAAATCGAAGGAACAGTATTTTATGTTCAGATTGTAGAAAGCTCGTCCTCCTTAAACGAGTGCTATATCGTTTTTCATAAAAACTGTATAGATTTTCACTCCCAGTCTCTGAAACAGAAATAATTAAAAAAATTTCAATTAAGATGAAGTGCTTCTGGGTAAGTCTTTTCACTTATTTGTCAGGAGCAAATGGTCTTGAAAAAAATGTTGCCTAACAGTAAAACTGAAAAAGAATTAAAAATCCTTTTCGTTCAATTCTTTTCTCAGTTTTACTGTTAGGCAACATTTTTTAAGGCTAATTTGCTCCTGACAAAAAAGTGCAAAGATTCTCGGAGGAGCACTTCATCTCAATTAAAATTTTTTTAATTATTTCTGTTTCCGAGACTGGAACTGAAAGCCTAAAAAGTTTTTAAGAAATGCAGAATCCTCTCAGAATATATTTCAATCGATATCTTTATCGTTTTGCCCAATGTCTGAAATTTTCGAATTTTGAGCCGAAAATGGTCTCAAACGACAGGTTTAGACTCCCTGATGACGAATTCGTGGTCAAATTCAATTCTGTCCGAGGAGCCATCCGTCCGGCCGTTATCACAATAACTTTCGAAGGGCGATTGTCCTAGAGACTTGAAATTATCAGGGTGAGTTCGGTTTTCAAATGGCTCGGTTAAGTTCGGTAACCAGCCAAATCATACAGTGTGTTCCATAAAATATGGCCATTCAAAATTTTTGTTAATCAATATCTCACACAAAAAGAAACCCATCGAAATGAAATGTTGCGTCCATATGTAAAATGGTCATAGTAAGCTTCATGCAAAATTTTGTGGCCATAGTATTAACAGAACCATAGAAAATTTAATTGGAATATTGAAAAGAAGTAGCTTTATATTTCCCTAACAGGATATCCGATTAAAGTGAATTTTTTTTGTGAATGAAGACAGTTATTCTGAATTTTCATGCAAAATATTGTGGCCATAGTGTTAACAGAACCATAGAAAATTCAATTGGAATATGTATTTTCATAACAGGATAACCGATTCAAGTGAAATTTTTTTTGTGAGACAGGTGGTAATACTAGAGCACTAGAAAGATAGGTATGCCAGACAGGCTGACTGGGTCTAACCATGGACTCGAAAATTACAGATGGTAATGTCAATTTATCAGTTATTGTGCTCTATTGTTAGTTGCGTGCTTTTTTTGAAGAATAGTTAATAGAAAGTATTGAATTTTTATTCAAAACAATAAAGTTGGAGACTAGACAGGTAAGCATAAGCATTTGTTCGATTACAGATTTCATTTCATTCGAATTGTTCTGTAATTTTCGAGTCTGTGGTTGGACCCAGCATGACTTTCTGGTATACTCCCCTTTTCAGAGCCTTAGTAATACGGACTATTGAATTTGGATTCAGGTGTAGAATTGTAATCATAATCACTCAAAAATAAGTAATAATAAGTTTTGCTTTTTTTCCTAGTTTGTCTCATCCTGTGTGAAGCACAGAGTAACTAACATTTTCTATCAACTATATTGAATTTGAAATAAGAAAAAATATTTATATCAACTCCAGGACATAGATTTTTTCTTGAGAAAACCTAGAACTTTTGTCGGTCTGGTTATTTTGTTTCAAAATAGATGAAAAATTCTGTAGGTGAGTCTGGAATAACATTAATATTTCTTCGCTGAAACCCTCAAATCGATTTTAACAATTGTGTGTTTTTCTTCAATTCATAGAGACGTCGTTTTACTGTATATTCTGCCTAGTCCATATTGATAAGTTTCAATGTGACAAAAAACGACAAGAAGGTTTTCGAAATTCCTCATTGTCTTAATTTAAAGTGCAAGAGAGTCGACAAGTCGACAATCTTCGCCATCTCTCATTTTGTTATCGCGAAGTCAAGGCACATAGGCACAATAACGATCCTTCCAAGTGTCTTCAATTAACCCGACAAAATTCTCAACTGCCTCTTCAATTAATAAACGAAACATGTAAAGATTATAGTCGATTTTAAGCAGTATTCACAAAAAGCAGCTCAAAGTAACAACGTTAACTAATTAATATGGGACTTAGTCCCATAACTGACTTTCCCATTACATGATCCAACGAATTCTCCCCTCTAAAAGGAACTTAATTAAATAAAATAATAAGCCCGAATTTGTTTTCAGAAAGGCGAAGAAGTTGGGCGAAATACAGGGAATATAAATCTCTATCTGTTCCTTTGTTGGATTTTCGAATGGAGAGGATGCTCGGCAAAGAGGAAACATCAAGATATCATTCGTTTCAGACGAAATAAGTTAAGCTTCGAGTTTATTTTGTAATGAAGTTTCTTTTCTCGCTTCGGTCAAAATGATGGAGCATAAAATTTTGGTATATGTTAGGTTTGAGAGCTGTGTCTGTAAAGGCTACATTGGAGTGGTCTTAAAAATTGAGTGGACAATAATTTACTAGAGATGTAGCTTTTTTCTTCTAGAAGGTGGTTGCGCTGAAATACTGTCTGATTAGGGATATAATCGTTTGTGAAGTTTCATGTGTGTGTGTTAGATTTTTAAGTAATGACTGGCAACGATTACAAGCTTATGGCAACAGTCATTTGTTCTTTTCATGTTTGTTTCTTTACGATTAACCCAAGATGTAAGATGATTCTTATCGTGAAAGTTTTAGTAGTTACATGAATGAGTTCTCAAAGTGGCTCTTAACATTTCTTCAACTTTCAATCAGAATTTATGATGATTAAACAATGTTCAAGTTTGTTCTGCTTGATGAAATTCGCAAAGAGGTCTTTTATTGTTACAATGAAAGTATCCAAGAAAACTGTAATTTCTTAGCTCTATTTTCCTTGTTGTGTTGGTACACATTTGTTTATCATATTATGTTGGATTGGCATTATTAGTTGATTGATATATATTGAATTAAAAATGGATTAATGTGCTTCTGTGCTCTTTGAATGTTCACTGTGGAATTCGAAAGGCTAATTCGTGTTTTTTTTTCCAAATCATATCTCCAGTATGCATCACTTAACTACAAATCAGCCAAATTCCTTTCCTTTTTCGCCCTTCTTATGTCCCAGTGATTCTATCCCCTAAAAAGATTCCCCGAATTTACTTTGACAAGCCTTTTAGGCCTACCACTTCCAAATATTTTATAACCCCTGCTCTTCAGTTTTCGTCGGCCCCTTTCGGTATATTGGATGCTCTCAACGTTTGTAGCAATTTCATCAAAGGTTCACAGATTGTTTTAGGCATTTATGATGTTTTATTTGGGCTTAAAAAGGATTCTCGGTGGATGGTGAGAGCATTGATTTGTTGATTTAATGGGGAAATGAGCCAGGATATTTATAGAATCAATTTTCATTATTGATTTGATAATGTCGAAGTTAGTTACTTTTATTCTGTGGTGAATTCGTGCAGAAATATCTCAGTTTCACACAGATTTCATGGCTATACTCATTGTTCTTTTTTATGCGAAATTCACTAAGTGATATGGAAATAGTTGATCAATTTCAATAAGTGTTCTGTGAAGAAAATATCGAATATAATACAGGGTAAAGCAAAGGAACTTGCTGTCTAGAAGTCCAAATAAACACAAACTCAGGCAAATATCGATTTAAATATTGTTCTATGATAAGAACAACATTTAAAGTTTATGTTTAGACAGTTTTAAAGATGATATTCGTAAAATGGTTTCCATTATTGTCAATAGGTTCCGTTTATCGATTTCGGAAATGTCTGAAAACTTTGTCGTGCATTTCGTTGGGTAGCGAAAGCCTTGTTCTTCAAGTGGGCCAGAGTATTAGAAAGATTATTATAAACATGCTCTTCAAATTTCCCATAAAAATCGCAATGTGTAACAAACCGATATCGTGATTTTTTCAAACTCCAATGAAAACATTTCAATATGATCTCGAATGCAATTTCCACCAGTTCATCAAATCTTATCAAAACAAAATCACTGCATAAATATTTGCAGTACCTATAACGACTTCTTGAATCGCTGTATCTAACGATGAAAAAACAAACGATAATTCCGTGGGTTCAGTTGAAACTAGGAAGCAAACAATCGATGTTTTCTCTAGAATTTCGTATAAATATTTGAGAAAGTTTCGTTGATCGGAGCTGCATCTAATCAAGTTTGGATTTTTATTTTATTATGAGAGTTGGGTGTTTTCTGACAGGGATGAAAGATAGGTTTTGATGGTGAATATTTGGAATTTAGCAGTTTACAACGCGAATTTTGTTAAATCATCCTGTAATTGGGTGAAAATTGGACTGATTATCACTTCTGTGCCTCAAAAAACGGTCACATTCAAATTTTTCCTAGAAAATTAATTCGTAATTCGAAAAAATCTGTTTCACCAAAAGAGGGTTCATCACACTTCGAGTGATGATTTTTTCAGAACCTCAGATGTTCAAGCAGAAGACCATTTTTCATTGAACACCCTGTATGAGCCTTTACCTTTCCAAGGTACGTTAAGGAATGCATCCATTCTGTAAGAAAACATCAAAGTGCCTGCGGCCCATTTTCCCTAAACTTTCTTCATAAGTGTGTTTCTCTAAGCCACAAAATGTGCTTGTCCTACAAAGGAAGTTTAGAGTCCCTTATCCAGTTAGGAATTCTTGAATGACAGTAATCCAGACCAAGAATTCGTGCAACGTTTGTTAAGTTTTCCCAAACGTTCTTACGTTTCTTTGCGATATACAAAGAATTTTGGCCTCTGCGATTTGTTCATTGTCAAAAGTGAAGTCCAGTTGTGTTTTTCCATTCAAAATTCAAAATATATATGTTGTTTCGATATTTTTTCAGATGAGGATCTTTCTAAAATCCCTTTAATATTCAGACTGATAACAATAAAATTTTCCTCTAACTAGGAGGATATATCAAACTAGGTCGGATTCTCCAAGCGGTGTTTCTTGTAACCTCAGTTTAGACGCCTGAAAATTAATTTATATCTCGCTTTGTAAATGAGTAACCGTGAAACTCATTATACTATTAGTCATAATAAATCAAAATGTGAAAAAAACTGCTTTTTATTTATGATTTTCCTGAGAAAAAACGCCCATTGGTGGTGAGATGAACTCTCTTTCAGAAATGGCAAATACACTGAGATTTTCTCTTCAAACTAAGATTCAACTGTAAACTGATAATGTCGGGTCTATTTTCTACATTGACGGTATTGAATCCTTCTTTTCATTGCAGTTTCGAATTAAATATTTCGCTGTAAAAATAATCAATTCATCGACCAAATAAATATAAAGATATGTCAATATCTAAGAATTCGGACCAAGGTACATTTTTGTGCCTTCTTCTCTTTCAAAACATCATAATATTTTAGGAAACCGTTCTTATACCCCTATCATACCATGCCTTTTTGTCGGCCTGACCGAAACCGCCTGAAATTTCACGAATTGCGCATGCGCCAGGCACTATTTTGGTGCCTAATTCAGGCTTTCAAATAAATAGATCGGGCTCTATCTTTCACCCCTGAAACGTGGGAATTTCGAGCTTTTTCGTAAAAATGTCGAGTCGGCAACAATAATACAAAATTTTTCTGTCTAATTTGTCATCTTGGCGTAACCTAATATATTTTTTTCCTTTGAATTGCTCAATAATAAATATGTTAAACACTCTTTATCTTTATTCAAAAACTTAATGAATAGGCATATTAAATAAACAAATAAATGAAGGAACATACCTCTTTTACCTATATACAAATAATTTATACTCATAGCTTTTATTGCCTGATTTTTAGTTCGTCCAAGGCTTTACCTTCTATCCCTTGTAAAATCCTATTTTGTTATTTTTCAGAATTGAAGTTACATTTACAATAATTGTTAAAAGTGATATTTCTAATATAATTTCGTCTTCTATTGTTCGCATCATTATTTTTTCATATCAATACAGATACCATTGCATTCTTTCGAAAATATTTCAACACAAGCTTAAGGTAAAATTTAAATTTCTTCAATGTTTACCATTTTAGAATTACTACATGAAACCCCTTGAAACAACCTTGAAAAGGATAGGTGTAATACTGCGAATTATTTGGGGGAAATTTACCCAACAAATAGCCATGAAAAATGTGTTGAATATACACAAGAAAAAGGCATGTGTATAATAAGGGTATTAAAGCTGTCATCCCATGACTTACATGCTCTTATTTCAGAAAAAAATTATCCCGGACAATGTGGGAAATCTCTCGGATTAAGATAAAACATAAAAAATAAGATGACAACTTTCCATCTTTTTTTTCCTATAGGCCCTCCCTACTTAGATACGACCTCCTGAATGACGCCACTGGAAATTCATTTAGTGGAATAAATTTCAATTACTTACTTCTTTCATTATTTTTTTTTCGAGGACGGTTCATTTTATCGACACTGAACAAGAGTACTTTTTCTTCAGCTCAATGTTCAAGGTTTCCAAATTTATTTTTTTGGAACCTTACCATACAGGGTGTTAAAAACTTAAGCATTAAAATGTACAACCCAGTCCGCCCCTGGTAAACTGAACAAGCTAATTGAAATTCGAATGCGGTGATTTGAGAGGTCCTTAATACTATTAATCATATAAAATTTTCCTCAAATTATATCGAGTATAGTTTGAAAACTTATTCCACTAAAATGGATTTCCAAAGACGTCATTCAGGAGGTCGTATCTTCGTAGGAAGGGCCGCTAGAAAAAAAATTATGGAAACTTGTCATCTTCATTTTTTATGTACTATCTGAATCCGAGAGATTTCCTACTTTTTTTGAGACGCTCTGCATGTACATCCTATCTTTATACTACTTCGTCTACCCAAACTTTGCTTATCAGTTTCCTAGCTTCCAAAACTCTCTCGTTTTTATCCTAATTACTTGATTGCCTCGAGGACTCAACTAAACCGTTCGTGTCTTGCAAATATCATCGTAAACTCGAAAAAGCCCTCGAAAGCCCGATATAAAAAACCAGGGTAGATGCGACGCGACGTCTATAAAATTTAACAAGACGAGCTCAAGCCTTCAGAGACACGTTAAACTGGCGATGTGTGTGAACATTGTGGGAATAAGAAACAGTGTGGAAGTTGATTGCTTTTCCATTAGGAAACGAAGAGACAGACAGTGGAATATTAGGTAAATAACCCTGGAAAGGAGAGTGATTGAGAGTAGACACTAGACTAGGCTTTCATGAGGAATACTTGGTGTCTCGAACCAGCTGTCACTGCTGACAGACGAGTTATTGGAAATTCAGAAAACAATGTCAGTGAATTTTTCGACTGAAACAGTTTTGAATGAGAAATTTCATCTATAAAGAGTTGAAATTATTGTTGTTTATTCTTGGGAAGTAGAGGAGTATCATAAGAGTGGTCAACTGTTTGAAATACTTCGAAAATCACTTCTCTTTTTATGTAATAAATAAATTTCATCCATGACTATTGTAAAATCCATTCATTGTACGTCTCTGTGCTCGGCCATAATAAAACCCATTAATCCAAGGGAATAATGAGATATTAATCACTGCTTTCAGATGCTTCATAGTAGCTTTGATATATATTCTGAAGTACTCCTACTAAGGTAACTAAAGTTTTATTTTGATATTCAAAGAAAAATGCCATTTTCAATATAAATGATCGGATGTTTATTTCATTATAAAAAAGAAGCTATGCCGTGAATAGTTGAAAAATACATCAGATAAATGACCACCACGACCACGCTTACAAGACCATATCCTTCTATTGAAATTTTCCATAACCAAATCGCAAAGTGGCTGCTCAATGTCCTGGATAGCCTCACGAATTTCATCTTTGAAGCCTTGAATCCACGCTGGGCTATTGGCGAAGACCTTCTCTTTCACGTGGCCCCAAAGGAAAAAGTCGCAAGGTGTTAAATCACAAGATCTCCGAGGCCAATCGTGATCACCTCTTCGAGAGATAACACGGTCCGGAAACTTTTCCCGCAAAAGATCAATGGTTTCGTTGATTGTATGGCACGTAGCACCGTCTTGTTGAAAGTAAACGTTTTTCAGATCAATACTATCCAATTTCGGCCATGAAACGTTGTGGAATGCCTAATTGCAAAGAACGCCGAGGAATGAACAAACCTGGGTTTTTTCCAACACTTCGGCTACAGCAGCAATATTTCGGCTGTGCTTGAGTGAGGTGCGCGGGTTTAATTCTTCACATCACTAAATTGTCCCAACAGCTCGAATTTTTCCACCAATTTTTTTATTGTGGTCCGACAATGTGCTTCACGACTACCCGAAAATGTTCGAGTTTTACGAACCGTCTTTGCCGAATTTTCACCATTTTTAGAGTGAATTCTAATAATTTCAATGCGTTCTTGAAGCGCGTATAGTTACATTTTTATTAATGGCGCAGTTTCTACTTATCAAATGTCAAAAAACGACAGCTTCAAACATGACATCTACCGAAATAGCGGGCTATTCGAAATAACACCTCTTATTGGAAAATTATTCATATTTTTAAATATAATCAATATTATAAATATATTCGGGTTCGTATCATTTCCATCAGGACCAACATAAACATAAATTTCATTGCACCTCAATTCCTACTGCCCTATATCTGTCCCGAACATTTTTATTCCCAAAAATAATCGAAAACCGTTCTGCCGAAACTTTTATAGCCGTCTCTCGCAGAAAGAATAGGTATTCGGGTTAATTCAGTTTGAAAAAACATTGCCCTCGTTTTCGGACCTCAGAAAAAAACACAGATACATCATTCTTTTCTACCGACTGTCCTATATAGCTTGTTTTTCAGTTCCTGATAAACGAGGAATCAGCAATATTTTCAAGTGAATGGATTCGCATTACTGATACGCTCTTTCGATTTCTTCATCTTTACTACGGCCCAGTGGCGGGTCTTGAGAGTTTTTGGCATGGGTCGACAGATACCTACTTAATGAAAATGTGATTCACAAAAGTAGTTTACTATTCTGTCTGTTTAGAACAGCGTTCGGTAATTTTTGAAGGTAATAGAAAATTAGAGTAGAATAAAACCTATTGAGAAAGTAGGAGAATACAACTTAAATTGAAATTTGTCTCCCAAGTTTGGTGAAAACTTAGTTTTGTATGTGCAAAATATACTGTGATTCTTATTAATTCAAAGTATTGATTTGCTCAACTTATATTGAAAATGAATCGGAAAGGCACAGTTATTTCAATAGAAAATAATTCTCACTTCAAAATTTCGTCGTCGTTTTTGAAAAAGTTCATGTGATTTTTGCTCTTAAAATTCTCTTTTTACTAATGAAAATATACATTACTATGGTAAATATCGTCAGCAAATGAAAAGAACTTTGGTGCAACGTGAAACTGGATGCAACATTTTGTAATTTGCTGCTTAAAATATAGTTCAAAATGAACAAATTCAATCTCTGAATGTCATGGTTTTGAAGAATGTGTTAGAAAAACAATTTGAGCATTTAAGACTATGTTTTTGGCAGCAAATTTGAAAATTTTACATCGAGTTTCACAATTTCAAATGTTTTCTGCATTTATCAAATTAATGTATAAATTTTCGATATTATAAAAAATTAGAGATTTCAACGATCAAAAACCCCGAAGATTTTCTCAGAAAGTCCGATATTTTGAAGTGGGAATTTTCCATTGAAAATTAGGGTGCTTTATCGAAATAAGGTGAAAAAATTAATTAAAATTCTGATGTATCCAATCCACAGTGATGAGTTTTTTATAAGCGTAATGGCCCTTGCAGAAAAATTTTATATTCCATTACATGATAAAATGTGAGCTCGTTATCCGCTTCATATCTTCTTTTCTGCAGAAGATGGTAAAAACCGACAAGAAAGAAGATTGAAGGCATGTAGAAGGTACTCGAGGAATCGATAAGAATCGTTTAAGAATCGTTTAAGTTGGAAAGAGAGGTTCATTCATATCAGTCAAACTGAAATTATACGTTTTGTTGAAGGTGTTGAAGAATGAGGCCCGGGGCATAATATGAGCTACAGAGTGATCGATTATTTTGAATTGTTTTTTGCTATAAGAATAGTGAAAAAATGCCATTATTTAAAACTGACAAGAATGGACGAATAACTGGAATGTTCTCTATTTTTTTCACAATGAAAGTTATTGAGAAAGCTTTCTGTTTATAGAGTTATTCGCCCACATGACTACGGAACAAAAATCGGTGAATTGCTATGATTTTCCTGAAGTTTATTATTTCTAAAAGTTTTTTTTCCTGGGGATAACTCGAATTGCCTATCGAGAACCATCAAAATAAATATAACTCGAAGTTCCACCACATCAGTTTCACCAGAAAACAAACCGCTCTAATAAACCTCGTAAATAATGAAAATTCCTAATAAAAATAACTCCGCATAGCTTGAAGAGAGTCGAATCCAGATTCATAACCCCATCAGTAATGAAATCACTCAGCCAAGAAGTTCCATTGTTTGTTGATTTATACCTAAATAATTTCCGAAGCTAAAATGAGATGAATAAAGAGAACTGACGAAATAAACCCTCTGAGAATATACACAATAATCAACAGGGCTCTCGGGATCAGACCTGATCAAAAAACAAACCGATTCGGATTGCAGAATTGAATTAAATAAAATGAGGACATATCGTTCCCACAGGACCTTTCTTTCCGATCGATCCCACCAGAAATTTCCTGATTTTCTTCATGAAATATTCAGTTGGATCAGATAATGAAGACACAAACGAATGAAGCCGAAGATATTGACAAATTCCGCTGCAAATATCAGGAAATGATGGATCGTGTTCGGGAAAGTGAAAACCGTTTTCCACACAAAATATATGTATTCTTATTTGCAGTTCTGTTCATCCTTAGGGAGTTATACAAGATAGGAATTAGATACTGGGAATGATAGGCCTTAGGATATGATTAATGTCAACTTTGAGTGATTGAATGTAGCTTTTAAGGAATCGTAAGGATGAAATTATCGAGATTAATTAGGGAAAGGTTGTTAATTTGAGTTATTGGCGATAAATTTGATAGGTTTTTTTATGGGGACATAATTTATTTCATTTACCTCCAAAACTTTCATGTAGTCAACATTGCATTTAAGTTAAAAAAATACACAATGATCAACAGGGGTTTTGGGAGGCAATCTGACCAAGAACTGATAAAGCCAAACCAATTGGGATTGCAGAATTGAATTAAATAAAATGAGGACATATCGTTCCCACAGGACCTTTCTTTCCAATCGATCCCACCAGAAACTTCCTGATTTTCTTCATGAAATATTCATTTGGATCAGATAATGAAGACGCAAACGAATGAAGTCGAAGATATTGACAAATTCCGCTGCAAATAGCAGGAAAAGAAAGTGAAAACCGTTTTCCAAACAGAACACATTCTCATTTACAGTTCTGTTTATCCTTTGGGAGTTATACAAGATAGGAATTAGATACTGGGAATGATAGGCCTTAGGATATGATTAATGTCAACTTCGAGTGACTGAATGTAGCTTTTAAGGACTCGTAAGGATGAAATTATCGAGATTAATTAGGGAAAGGTTGTTAATTTGAGTTATTGGCGATAAATTTGATAGGTTTTTTATGGGATATAAATTATTTTATTTACTTCGAAAAGTTTCATGTTGCCATTGCCAATAATACTGCATTGAATTTGGAAACTTGGAGGAATGTCACCCTACACTATCTGGTTTCCACATAGATTTTATAGAGACTTGTAGATATAATTCTACTTTTCCCATTTTTCAATTTCATTATCCTTTCTAACCTGAACAGAGTTTTTTAGTTATAAGCTTCTTAGTTTCTCAATTTGTTGGTTTTTCAGTTTCCTAATTTCCTTTATCCACTCTTATAGAGTAATATGTCAATTATTAAACTAATTTCTATATATAATAGTAGCTATAACACAACCGTAGACATATCTATGAACTGAAAAGCAAGTGTTATAATAACACCCGCCCATAACACCAGCTAATAAAAATACCTAGGAAAAATGAAATTGCTTACAAAAAAAATTAATAAAATGTAGGATCGATCCGGGAATCTATTTCAGCCATCAAGATAACGTTCTAGCGATTCATTCCAGATTTATTTTTGGAAAACGTAAATTTTTGAAGTTGCGAAAGTACTTGATTGATTAGTTATAGAGACTCTGATTTGATTTCCGACCACAGAGTACAGAGGTTTGACGGTTGGACGAAATATTGTCAACGCTTTTGACAACTGTTCAAAATTTTTTAAATGCAGATTAATTCGAATTTTACTGAAGAAGTCGTGGATAAAGTATATTATTCAATTCGCGGTAATGCTCAAGACACATTTGATGATTACACTCACCTGACGGCTCGTGGTGCAAAATTCATATGCTTGTGTTTTGACCTGCATTACCGCTCATCGAATAATATACTATTGTTTTCAATTTCTCATTTTCTCAATTTTACAACCCCAGAGCTTCTCAATTACTTATTTTTTTTCCTCAAATGGGATATAATCTTGTCCTCCATTTCAGGTTCAAAATACAGACTAAGGAAAATCGATAAATTTTATTTTTCTGAATAGATTTTGGTAGGTATGAAGTTTTCTACAACTATTGCCACTGTGTAATACTCCATGTTCACCTTCTCCCATCCAATATGTCATTTTATAATCATATGACATTATGACTGTCAAACATGGCTCGCAATTCAAATCTTACGCTTTTATTAAAACACTTCATAAGCATTGAAAGTTCTCGAGCTCTCAAAAACACACCCATTATTTATCGAAATGAAGAAAACAGAAGGAGAACTATTGAATATTCCATGATATTCATTACAATTCATAATGGTATCCATGTTCCCCAATTTGAAGGTGAATATTCTTCCTGTAAATCCTTCCTTTTTTTTTGAGTTGTATTTCCGGGAGAAACAGGAAGTACACAGAGGTTGTTGTCTCTCTTGACCCATCTTCCTCCAGAGTATTTTGTTATAAATGGGGGACAAGCATTCATGTTGTCAGTTCCTCCCCCAATCGGCTTCGGGGAATCCTTCACCATTTTGCCACTTAACTTTGGATGAAACGCTGTTTCTACACCAATTCATACCCAAACAATTCGGGCCACTCCATTATTTCACCGGAATTTCAGTTTATGCGAAGCGTTTTCTACGAAATTAATGGAAGTGGTCCAATTTCGACGCTAAGCAAAGGATGTTTGACTTCGCGTCGCAACGCTTTTGGCGTTTATTGAAAATTAAAAAAAAATGTTGACACTGGTCTCACTTTTTATTCTTTCGAATATATTTCCGTATCATATTAATATAAATTGAAATCAACCATGACGTGATGTCGGAAGCTTGTGCCTGCTTGTTCATATTGAAAAAATGGTAATTTAAATTTGAATAGGATACTGAGAGAGATTGGATTCTTCGCATTTGTTCATGAATACAACGTTTTCCTAGCCTTCCTGAAAATATTAAGTAATTTCTTTCGTAACCTTGTTCACGCTTTTCTTACTGGTATGATGTTGTTTGCAATAGAAATCGATCCTTGGGTGATGTCAACTTTTATTATATTATAGAATCTTGTCACACTTGAATTGAAAGTAATGTCTTCCAAATGTAAAACATTTGCCGATTTTACAATTTGTAATTATATTCTTTTTTTTAATTCAATAATTCTTTTCTTTCGTTATACAGGGTGTTTCCTAAACATGCGGCAAAAATTCAGGGGATTGTTCCTTGGACTATTCTAAGAATATTTTGTCCTTTGATGATTTTTGATAAACCTCTTTGTTTCGAAGATACCGGGAAAACAAAATTTTAGATAATAAAATTTTATTATGAAAATTACATGAAAATTTAACTTAACGGCGTTTGTATAGCGATTCATAATAGTCAAAGATAAAATGTTAATTGCTAATACATCACAAACGAATTCAAATGAAAACCGTGTTTAATCTGTATTCCTTTACCATCTGAACTTATCAATTTAAGTAAAAAAAACTGGCCGTTTTAGTAATTGGAATGTTGTTAAACAAATTTAAAAATAAATTGTACCTACTTAGTAAACACAGTGCGGTACGCATTTTGATTTAAACTATTATTAATTTTAAAAATGAAAAATGTTGTTCGCCCTGTATCTTCGAAACGAAGAGGTTTTTCAAAAATCATCAAGGACAAAACATGCTTAAAATAGTCCAAGGAACAATCCCCTGAATTTTTGCCGCATGTTTAGGAAACACCCTGTATATCATCCACGTATGAGATAGGAATTTTTGGTCAAGAATTATAAGAATGTAACTCGAATATTCATTCATGAATGAGCTTGTTCTCTGATCTTACTGACGCTTTTTTGTTCAGATAAAATTCTATCGAAAATAATCAAACAGTTTCTAAAAAAATGTTTAAAACAAATTTATCCTAAATTTTTTATCTTAGTTAAACATTTCTTATTGAAGAGGTACACACAAAATTTAGCACGTCTTAAGGTCATTTTTGAGCACCTTTATGTAAAATATAAACCAATCGGACTAGTTCGGAAAATGAAAAAAAGACCGAATCGTCATCACTCGATATTCAACCGATCAGCCCAAAATTATCCTTCAATATAAGTCATTGTCATCATAAAATGTAACACATTAATTCACGGATATTCCTAAAGAAGGCTTATTTCAATACATCATGTTCATTCAAAAATTACTGAAAAGTTTCTGAATTCTGAACTCGTGGAACACTTTTTATGCCTTCTACACTTCTATTACACATAAGTATAACCAATACCCAGTCAGCAAAGCCACCACATTTCTAGTCCGACAACTGTGAACAAAATTTCAGCTGCCAATGATGAAAAAGGGGTTGAATTTATCGTTTCTACACACACGGCACCTTCCTTAAAATTCTCGACGTTTTCCTTAAAATGCAAATATTTATCCCTCCCCAATATTCCTGCAGGATGTAAAACTTCCTTATCCCATTCAATATATCCATCTTGACAGTCCTGAATAGATGCATTTTCGGAAAGTGGTGCTTTCAGAGCAACCCCCATAAATTTCATTTGCATGTCTTTATGCATATAATGCTTGTCGGTCTCACTTTGATGTTGAAAGTTCCAGGACTACTACTTACTTACTTCCTTGCGTCCACATTTCCTTTCATCTTAGACCGGCGTTTGGCCACCTACATAAAATAAGGGAGAAATTGAAGTTGATGCAAGGGGAAAGTCATTTCTATTCAACAATTCTGAAGGAGGGGGGGGGAATTTTAAGTATAACTGGAATGTGAAATCACAGGAAGGTTCGTTCAAAAAAAGGTTCAAAACATAATTATGTATGAATATTATAATTCTTTCATTATCATTTTTGATACAATTGATGGCTGAGCAACAATATATTATTTAAGCATAAGTATATCAAAATGAAAACACCAAGTAAATACACAAATTAAAAAAAGGATATAATAAGCCCTTGTTGGAATACATTTACTGATCGCAAACTCACAAAAAATATGTTCCAAAAGTATCTTCATAATTTCGTACCTAACTATCGTCGTAATATCGGAAACTTTATTTACGTCTCTCTGTCCCCATCTTCCAATTTCAGTTGAAAAAACATAATGGTATAGACTATATTCGATTATACTTTGAGTAAAGAAGTTGGTATAATTTCCATGGACGTAGTTGAAAGCTATCGATGTGAACGACGGTAATTTTCAACAAGACAGCGCTTCGTCTCATAAAAGTGACGAAATATTCTGAATTTTGCGGTAAAAGTCTTTTGGTCGTGTAATTTCTACAGATAAAAATTGACCACGAAGTTGTTTATAACTAACACTTCCAGACTTTTTTCTGTGAGCTCAAGATTTTGAGGATGAAGTTCATGAATTGGTCATGGAAAATTTCACTGATTTCATCATTCATTCTTGAATCGATTGTGGTGGATTGGTACAGGATTCATCTTCCACAATTTCTTATGTCGAAAAATTGGAAAGTGGATTCATTTCGCTGATGACCTCATGAAATGAATTGAGTCCACTGAATATTTTGATATTCTTCTAGGCTCTACCGTCAGAGAATATGCATAACAAAGAAACAATAATTCAAATAGGTATATCATAAAAATATGGGAATCATTTCTCTCAATGACATCAACCAATTTGTCTACAAATGGATAAACATAAGCGGGCATATCTCGAAAACTATGGACTTCATGTATACAAATTACTAAACATAATAATCGATCGATGCACGAATTCAAACTGAAATAAAAAGAATACATCAAGACATAATGAGCACACTTTAGATAATACGAAAACGTGAAAATGCTACGTAACGAATAAAACGTAATTTCTTGTCTTAATTTCCCATTAGCACCACCTTAAATTATTTCGTAAGTGCCTCTTAAGGAGGGAGAAAAGAAAGGTTTGGCTGCCTGAACAACATGAGGTGAGTTACTACTAATAAGCCTCATTAAATTAATCGCTGTGCTATCGATCAGTGCTGTATGAAAAATATGAGAGAAAACCTGAATTTGAAGATTGAAGGGTATAGTGGATAAGAATAGGATGTATTTTACAGGCTGAATAAGGCGAACATGTCAAATGTGGAGGGAATAAATCGAGGAATAAATCTTTTTCGTGAGTTTATGATCTCCTTGCCCAGCTCGTGACAGCTCAGAGGCTAGGAAGGTGAAATCATCAAAACTTTTTGGCGTGTTTAAGCCCAAGAACGTTTCTCCAGAGGGTTATTTCGTTATTCAACTCCCATCGCTTCACCGATGCCTTATTTTGGTCTTCAAACAAGTTCATCAATTCTAAATCCCGCAAAATTCATCCGATTCAACAACTGATGAAAATCTTCTCGTCTCCACTTCAATACCTAATAACCCTTCTAGGAATCGCTAAAACTTCAAGCCTTATTCAACATTCCCATTCTAAATCATCAGTGGAAGCAAATTTTCCACGTTCCAGTCAACAACTTCGCACAAAAACACACCGAGGTTTTCTGCAAATCAAAATATCGTGATTGATCACGTTCCAGAATCCTTTCCATCGAATCCTCAATAACAACACCGTTGAAAGGACGAAATGATATGTTTTCAGCTTATGCGGACGCATACATCATCTTTTCATCCGGCTGTATAAACGACAGGTGTTATTCTTAGCCTGCTTCAGCCACTGACGGATTGAAAAACAACTTCGTGCCTGATGGTCACTTTTGGTCGTCGAAAAATGGACATGTCCGTATCCAGTGGAAGATTGTAGATTGAGAATTATCCACTTTGGCTTTGAGGTGTATTGTGACCCACCATCATTGCCGATTTCGTAGCTGCGCTACAGCTTGCCCTCTAGTTCAAGAGCTTCAACGAACTTCAGTATGTGATAGAGGTTCAGGGAAGCTAAATCCTTTAGTTCTACTGTCCAAGATAATATTTGCGTATGATCGCGAGGTATTCTGTAACTAAGTGAACAGAAGTTTCCTCCTCTTTCCCACAGAATCTACAGTCGTCAGTTTCTGTTGAGCAAATTATCATTATATGCTTTAAAGCGACAATGTTCTGTTAGAAAGCCAGTGCAGAGGCGTAACTTAACTGTTAAAAGTAGTAAGTTAATAGAATCTTTCGGTTATACAGAGTGTTACATAAGAGTATGTCACAACTTGAGGGGGTGAATCTTCATGTAATTTTAATGAAAAATGTTTATATGAACATTGAAATTTCCAAAAAAATAAGTCTTCATAAATCCTGCAGTTTTTGAGATATTCAGTCCAAATTTGGAATGCGAGCTATTTTTAACAGCCCCCATCATAACACGTCCTGTATTTTAACTAGAATCTACAAGGTGTTTTCTTGTCCGGAGCCAGGTCTCATTTTCCCTCTCAAACTTTTTGCGATACCTTCGTTCAATTTGAAACCTTTTTCGTATCTCTAGCCGTTTTCGAGGAAAAAATTTGTGAAAGATTGTTTGTTAATCGCTTAATGAGGAAATAACTTTTATTTACAATTTTTCAACATCTCCTCCCATATTATCGATAATATCTCAAAAAAATTCAATTACAATAGAATATGTCCTTCAAAATACTTCTGAAATTGATATCAATCTATTTATAGATACGTATGATTCATATACCTCCAAATGGCACATTCAAGATTCAACTGAAGACTCAATAGAGCAATATACCATGCCTTGAGTAATATATATTATCCAATAATTTATTGGTATTGCTGATTAAGTACCTAGTATTATTCCACATGCGATCTCTTGTTAATTATTATGTGCGTGTCTAGGTTCAGTCTACTCAAATCATTATTATAACAATGGATAAAATTTATTGAGAATATCAATTCAGTGAAGAATTTCCTGCTGTGAAGTAAAGAAGAATGTCTCAATTATCGTGATTATTCGATAAATAAAATCTAATATAATCAGTGAGTAAATATGTCAAATCTATTCATTATATTAAGTGCATTAGCTCGAACAAAAAATTCGCCATTCTGATAGTGTTATAAAAAATATCTAAACTGTAAGGAAATTTGAACTAACTTGATTAGGTCAAAACTGTTTTTGTTTCTGTAATCCTATATAAAGCTTTTGCATTATTAATTGGAGTATTTTCGGTTGAATAAACAAACATTTTTTTATTGTTGAATTCTTCAGTCAGAGAAATATGAATTCCCTAATAGTACTCATTTTATTTTCATAGTTTCAGATTGCTAATTGTGTTAATGATTAACTGAAATTCAGGTCATAAATACCGACAACTTCCGAAATACCCAACTCACAAATTTGCATATTGAGTTATGGGCTAAAATGGAAACAGGTAATTCATAAATCCACCGAATGGGTAGGGAAGTACACCTATTCTGTGATTTATTTTGCCCTACAATTCCTGAAGTTCATTTCGTATCGTGTTGAAATCTACTATATAATTGGTTAGGTGTTAAATAGCAACTTGAAGGATTATTCAGAATTTCGTGACCTTATATTGATCGAAGTAATCAGGGTGCTCTCAAAATTGACCCACAAGATCTTTTGAATTTTCTGACAAATGTCTAAAAATACCAGACAAAAGAATTTTACATCCAGAAATTGTATAGAAATATTCATTTATGAAATGAGTTCAGATGACAAAACGTTAAAATTCAATTTAATTTCGTATTAAGAGCTAACAAAATACAAAACATGAAACAAAAAGTCCCTAGCTGAGGTTGGTGCAAAACGGGGTACCATACTATTCTGGCGTATGATACCAGAGCACAGGGAAAAACCTCAGTATAAAAAACCATGTCTCGCCGTTTTTACAAGATTGAAAGTTCAAACTATTCGAATAAATACCTTCAATATTTGGATACAAAATAATTAATTCATGCTTTTGGGCCAGGAGGTGTTTTAAACCAGGTGTGGCATTCCAAGTGATGATTTTCGAATTTCCTGTTCTTCTAAGACCGCTACTGGACCCTATCGAAGGGTAATCATCTCCCATGAATTTAAATAAAGGTATTTCATCCCAAATATCGAATTCAATTTCGGAATAATGATGAAACACGTGTGACAAACTTATGTCAAAATTTTTGGTAATAAAATAGCATGAAACTCTCATCATTTCTTATTCAATCATCAGTTTTGCACACTGCAATTTTTCACCATTTTATCACTTCCTTCTCGCATCTGGAAATATTCGGGGGGGCCCATAAAATTGGGCTAAATACAGAATACAAAACCCAAACAGATAGACACAGATACAATGATTTACCGAGTTCAGTTTTGCGTAAACAGGCAATCAAGCTCGTCTCCTATATCATGTGTGAAATTCAGTATTTTTAGACTGACTCGTTGAACTAATGACCTGGTGTTAGATTATGTTTAATAACAAACAAATAATCGGACAAATAGACAGACGAATAATGATGTGAGTGGTCATGAGGGGTCGATCTATCTTCGTCATTTTCAGAGAGAATGTACGTGGTGAATGAAAGTGTTGTTCTGTTTTAAATATGGACTGCCTGGAATAAAGTTCAGAAGGTGATTTTGTGGTGTCTGTGTGCTGAAGTGAGTTTTGTAAAGGTTTGTCAAAGTTTTGTGGAGATTTTTTGTCTTGTACAGGGTGTCAAATATTCGATGATCACTGAGAGCATCTCAGGAAGCATAACAGTTTGAGAAAAAATGTTCGAGGTCTCGAGGGTGTCAATTCTCGGATCACTCGTTCGACGAACGTATTTGTTCGTAATAATTTGAGTGAACATTTTTGAAAATCGAAATCATTATATGCGTTCGAAATGAATGTACCTACACTTTCGTCGAAACCAATAGTTGACGACATGCTCGAGAATATCGGATATAATATAATTGTTTTTTTCTGATCGAATCAATATTGAGTCTTATCGCCTTAGTTACCATATGTCATAACACACTCATATTTCCCAAGGGAAATATGAAACGTCAAGTCTTATTGTCCCAAGGAAAATATGAAACGTCAAGTAACATTTTACTAAAAATCGTATATATGCAACATCAGAAAAAAGTCATTTGGAGCTTCTATCAAATTTCTTGATCTGCTCTCGGGACAACACTGATGATTTTTTGGGAACGTATCCTTTATTCTTGTTCTTAACAAATACTTCCATTTCATCGAATAATTTGACATTCGTTTTTTCTTTCAAATGTAGCATGGATCTTAAAATAGATATTTTGGCCATAACGTTTGATGAATATTTCTGCAACTAGTAATGGAATGAATTAATCATACATTGCAAAGAACAAGAATCAGAGTATCATACCAAATCTTCAAAATATGCTAGCAAAATATTTTGGCTGACACCGTCCATCAAACTTTTTCTTTTCCACTCCCGAAAACCTTCATACTCATTACTATTATAGACAGCTTTAGATTTGGCCGGAATCAAAAATTCACGGGCTTTCGCCGCTTGAGTTTCGACGTAGTTCGACATTATTTCAATAATTTTATTTTTGACAAGACGTCAAAATAAAACTAGACAACCATGATTCTCACAATCACGGCCCATAGCAACGTTAAAAATCCATTAAATCAAAAATTTACAATATAGTATTAATTTTTCCATTTTAAGAACGATATTGTTTCGATCAGAAAACACTATTGATTACAATACGGGAAATATGAATACATTTCCCACGGTTGTCTATACATCCCTCGGGCTTCGCCCTCGGGATGTAACTAGGGCAACCTCGGGAAATATACTATTCATATTTCCCTAGTTGTAATAATAGCTATACAATTTCCAAAAATCTACGATCAGAACTTCACGAACGTATACGTTCGTCAATTGAGTGATCCCGAGAATTGACACCCACATCTCTTTTTTCAAAATATACAATTGTCAGCAAACAGATCCCAGGGGCCTGTAACACAAACCTTACAAGTGTAACAAGTCTACAGTAATTTGCCTGTAACTACAAGTCCAACCCAATTCGATGTCACAATGCGAATGGCTACAATTGTAGAAATTAAATAATTTTGTACATGTGTAGCTACACTTGTAATGCAAATATCATAGAATTCATTATTATTTGATTCCTACTATATGACATGACTTGTCAATATAAGTAGTATTGCTACCTAGAGTTGGAGATATGTAAACATTATCTACACTTGTAGAAAATTCCGTGACAGATTATACAAGTGTGAACTTTATGTTACAGAAAAAGTTTACATATGTAGAGATTTTGACGTAATTACTAGTTCGTACTTGTAATTACAAGTGGTTTTTGTTATGAAACAGTTACAAGTGTAGAATATATTCTTACAATTGTAGGACTTGTAGTGCTTGTGTTACAGGCCCCTGATATCTGAATTTGTTCTTGAGTTACAGGGCGTTTCTGAATTCCGATTAGCAACGTATAATAATGAAATATTAAAGAATAATTAAATCTTTGGAAAACCGAGATATTTTCATACGATTTGTCCCTTCACGTATTTCAGAAATGGGGAATTAGAAAATGATAATTATGACTCCATTTCTACCATATTCGTTAATTATGTCTGCTTTGACACTATAATTTGAAACGATAACCTTCAGGTCAAAACAATCTGATAAGTTTTAATAGCACAAAATGTTTTTTAATGGACCATGAAAATTGGCCAGTTACGTCGTTATGAAATGATCGACAAATATAAAAATATGGAATAGATATGGAACAATACCAACTGATAAAACCTCAGGGTGCAACGTATAATTAGGCAGATTGCTCAAAATGTTTTATCAAGTGAAATGTCATGTAATATGATATGATAAACAATGAAGAGCTAAAGCTGGTGATATTTGTTTGCTCAAGAAATCTATCAATAATATTTCCCTTGTAGGCACTTTTAGATATTGAAATGAAATATACTCAAGTACAATTATAGAAATTTATGGCAGAGGATTGGCCCAGTACTAAGTGTCGGTGAGAGTTGTGATTTCTAATATTTTCACAGATAAAACTATGAAAATTTGGCTTTGTACCATAGCGAATTTGGGATTTTTCACCTCTTTTTTACCTCTCTTTCGCTGCAGTCTCTTCGACTGCAGTTTTATAGTTGGTGATAGTTTTTATCTGTATTTGGGTCATCAAGAAGAAAAACTTTCAGTGTTTATAAAACAACGGATGACAGCCTGTCTCAAGCTCTTTGATTGATATGTCCGTTACCAATCGATTTATATCCACTGAAAATATTGTTCTCATTATTTCAGATATACTGGGAGATTCCATCAGCTGGATCCAAGAGATGGCCGTTTGACTGAAAGTGCGTTGTGAACTTGTGTGAATTTTTCGGGACATATTGCTGTAAAAACTGTTTTAAAATATCAGTGTAGTGATGAGAAACATGCTAGACGATAATGTTAATCTTACTGTGGCCCTGGAACTTTTGGCCTGTGAGTTTGCAGCTAATAAGACGCCAACATTGGAAGGTAAGTTTTCCATTCAATTCAAAACCATTTCTTTCTGACTTTTCGTGAAAATCCATTGAAAATGTATGAATATCGATTCAAAAATATATTCTGGAAGGATTCTACATTTCTAAAAAACTTTATAGGTTTTCACTCCCAGTGTCTGAACTTAATAATTAAAAAATTTTGAATTAATATGAAGTTCTCCTGCGAGAATTTTTGCACTTATTTTCAAGAACAAATTGGTCTTGAAAAAATTGTTGCCTAACAGTAAACTGAAAAAGAAAATGAATGAAAAGGACAATGTAACGTTTCGGTGACTATATCAGACACCTTCTTCAGACAAACTAATAAAATCTTCGGAATTGTGTGTTTTTTCATTTGCAGTCTAATTGACATTGAAAGTTGTCAAAACATAGAGATGTTGATTTACTTAATATTGAAATTTCCTGATGTCATTTATTTCTTCAATAAATCAACCCAAATACGATCTATTCGGACAGAACAATTGGCCAAATTATCTACTTCATCTAACAAAATACCTGTGGATTCCTTAATTTTCCTTCTATAATTATCAGTTCCGTCATTAGGATATTTTTGTTGTTCCAGTTCATCATATGATCTCCGCTATTTGAACAAACATAATCAGAGATTTGTGATCTTATAATGTCTCTATTTTGATGTTGTTTATTAGTTTTCTTATCTCTGAGTCTTGATGTCTCTCCTGTATAAGATTTTCCACATATACATTATGAAGTCTTGATAAATGAGAATGAGATTTCTTTCGCACCACTAGGAATGGAATAACCGAAACCTTCATATCAACCTATGACCGGAGCCTCTGTGAATGAGGACCTCTTCAAAAAGTAGAAAATCCATGATCCCAATTAACCATGTTTCACTATAATTCGTCAATGAAGCAAAATTTCACACATGAACAATCACAAACCAACAAAGTCATTAATACCGGTCATAAGATCAGAGAAACATAAAGCACTCCTCCTGTAGGTAACCCTTTAGTTATTGTTTGGGTCACGATATCCGCCTAGGGACTAATCGGTCCATATTTCTTGGAGGGTCAAGCACTAACAATAAATACACAAACGATGGAATTGAGAAATGACGAACAACCTCCAACTTTGCATTATGTTCCTTATAGCACTTGATTTTCAGTGGCATATATCATGGATGGCAGACATAACGAACTTTATTTATCTGTGGAATTGATTGGCCACCTTAAACTCTTGATTTAAGTTCTTCTGACTATTTATTTTCAGAATACTTTCGAGGGTTTTTGTGAAGATATGGACATTGAAAAAACTCTTGTATGAGGAAGCAATAGCTATGGCTTTCTTAACTAAATTATCATTATATTTTGTCATGAGAAATTTTCAATGATGAGTTTTCTGTTCTCATCAAAAGGACTAAAAAATATAAGTTATAAGGGCTGAGTCACAAGTTGAAAACTCGTGTTTAGGAGCTTATTCGAGCATACATTATTATTTCACTTAGTTACATCCTATTTCTATTTAGCAAACTTTAAATTCTTCTTGATAGGCTTCGAAACGCTTAATGGTTTCAAGTAGCTTTTCTTAAGCTTTCCAGTTCATATAATGAAGACTATGGTAGGGATTGATGAAAAATAACTTTCAAGGGTCAACGCAAATAAAATATCGGTTGTTGAATTTTCTTCTCGTATTGGTACCTTTTCATCGATACATTCATGAACCAATACACAAATTCCTTTAAAGCCACGCTGTTATACGAAATCGCAGATTTTCAAGTTAACTAAGTAATCGATTATTACGCTTAACTTAACCGATTCCGGGAGTTTTTATTCAATCGATCGCACACGATGTGTACCTATGCGTCAGATCTTTCGTATACCTAAGGTTTTTATATTCAAAACTGGAGAATCTTTTCATATTGCGAAAAAATTAGGATATCTTCTATTGCATTTCTCATTTTCGACAGAAAATAAATGTTATAAATGTTTATATAGGAATACCTTTTCAATCGAGGGCCAAATCTACTTAAAATATTCCGGATAAATGAAAAGATTTCGTGTCTACTCCAAAAAAGAAGAAAAGAAAAAGAATGGCTACATATGTTTCGACCCTTACAAATTTAGGGTCATCTTCAGGCTTGTGGGACAGGAAAACGTTGTTTTTCAAGCCCGAAGATGACCCTAAATTTGTAAGGGTCGAAACATATGTAGCAATTTGATTGAACTAATTTTTGGAGTAGACACGAAATCTTTTCATTTATCCGGAATACCTAATAGCTCCAATTAATAAGATGGACAACATATCTGGTACTTTAAATATATTCAACTTTAATAACAACATATTTTCAATAGTACCTACCTATATTATGCAACGAGTGTATTCTCGAGATGAAGACTAGGCCACGTGCCGTAGGCGAATGGCACAAATCACCGAGTGAATACAGCCATTATACGCGAGTAGCAAACTGTACTTTATCCACGACTACTGAAAATATTTCTTGAAGATTTTAACATTTGTGACCGCGACAAGACCCTTCTATGACAACGCGTGGAAAAAGTCAAGTTGACACATGAGAAATTCTTGAAAAACTGGTCATTGTATATTTAGTAATAAAAAATGCTTTAATTGATATAATGAAAGTAGATTTGGCAGATTTGACAAGGTATACCCATATTTGTTAGTTGGAGTACTTTAAAATAATGAAGACATGCCAATTCAAGGAATATTATATCAAAGCTAAATCTATGAAGCATCTGACAGCAGTGAATTATATCTCATTAATCACTTGTGATTAAAGGATATTAAATTATTGAAATGGCTAGATTATATAGTAGTCATGGATTTATAGTTTTCCAAATGTGCAGAAGTGTGAAAATGTTTCAAAATTTTATAATGTTTTCGCAAAGACATAACGAAGTTCCTCTGACAAGCCTCCATTAAGATAACAACTGAAATACAGAGAGCGATAGAAATAGATATCTTCAGAATGCATAAAATAAAATGAACAACACTGATTTCACATAAAATATTAACCTTTTCGAGAATTCAATAAGATAATCCGTTACTTTTATCCTCCATTGATAAGACGTTCCAAGAAATAGAGGAAAACATCATTTCATTTGGTCCTGAGTGCCTGAATAGATTCGAATCCTTTGTCAACGCGAATTGAATTCATGTTCCAGTTAGCTACCCCGTCCTCTCGACCTAGAACCAGCGAAAATAGCGCAGCTCTTTACGAAGAAAATATCCAAAATCCGTTCATCCATTCTGAAACGCGAGGCACAATGTGATTGCAGTACACTGTTTAACCTGAAAAGACGGTGTTAATTTGGCGCACGGTTTCTATTATTCCCCAGGCTCTTACCTACCGTTTTAAGTCAGTTTAATAGGGCTAATAAGAATCTCGGAGCAACAAATTCAATTTTCCGGCAGTTGCGAGCGACATGCTCGACTTGGAGTAGCTTTCGGTTCTGATATCAGCGGTGTAGATGGAATGGTCTAGAAGTAGAGGGTTCGGAGTCATAACTAGACATCAGATTATGCATGCAAGTACATATTTAGCCATGTTTGAGACGTAACTGCATATTTAGTACTCACTGTCGAAATTGCATATCTCAGTAGAGTCGGTCGGGAGACGAAATATTCATGAATAAATGAAAAGTTTTTCGTATCTACTCCAATATTAATTTAATCGAAATGCTACATATGTTTCGACCCTTACAAATTCAGGGTCGTCTTCAGGCTTCTGAAAATACAAGTTAATTCAAAAAGGAGATGTTCGTGTCAACTATAAAATGTCAAAAAACATAGTCAAAGTTACAGGAATCAGGAATAAAAGAGTACATAAAAGCAGTTAAGCCTAAAACAACAACAGAAAATAGATAAAAGGTATATACAATTATAAATGATTTCAAAACTTGGACAGATTAGAAAGTTATAAACTTAAATAATAAAATAATCAATATATGAAAATTTTTCCTTCTGAAAGATCGCAATCTCGGCTAATTAGTCAGGATTTGACGTTTATGTGTTGTTTTCCTGTCCCACGTAAGTTCTTTTTCAGAAGGAAAAATTTTCATGTATTCATTATTTTATTATGGAGCATCTAAACATGCTCAATTGGGTTCAATTCTGGTCTTAAAGTAGGCCAGTTGAATGCTTAGATATCAACCTCTGCTGCATACACCCTGGCAATCCAAGCCACACTTAGTTTTCAGTTTATTCTCATAACGTTCGTATTTAAAGTAAATCTGTGAAATTGCTCTCATAGCCATAGCGAAATTGTGGAGTTTAATGTTGCTCTGAAAACCCTGTATATTCAACAAAAATTGAGCTATTGTTATGAATGAAGAATTAAAGTGTCAAGAGAAAATGTCTTGATGATGGTTCTAAATTTAGGGTAAAAAACAGATTTTGTTTCACCCTATATAAAATGATGTACGCCGAGTTTTCTCGAATTCAAAACTGTTGATTGATTAAGAATGACCATACTTACAATTTAAAAACAAATTCAATCGAATCGGACTCGAAATAACATATTATAAATTAACAAACTTAATATTATCTCTGCTTGTATTATTTAGGAATTCATGATGCTATGCTCTTCTCATAAGTATCAGAAATGCCTTGTACTATTGAAGTTGAAAATATTGGTAGCTAAGTGGATAGAATATAAACCTTTCGATTATATTGCAACCATGTTTAAATTTCTAGCTTTTCCGTTTGATTTATGCCTTCGCCACTTGCTTTTTCAGTATCGTTATCAAACTGTGTAACTATTTCTTTGGCAACAGCTTAAAGGACTTCTTTCTTCATCGTTCAGAAGCTTCGATTTGTTCCTTTTCCGATTTACACAACTCCCAGACACGCCACTGCCTCAAACACCCATTCCAACTCGTTCCTTGAATACCATACCAACTTTTTCTCTAGTATCCCATTCGACATTACAATGTATCCAGATTCCGCGTCTAAATCGACCAGAGTTCCATTCGCAAACCAATCATTCAAATCGAATTCGATTCCCTCGGGATATCACACTGAAAGTTTTATTGCAGTGTCATTAACAATTCAATCAAACATGGCTGCTTATGTCTCGGCGGTTTGTAGTCTCGGAATGACGACGGAGAAATGAGAATTGAGGAAAAATTCCGGGAAGAATGTTTTTGATCGTTGTTCGATATGGAGATTGCATCATTTCGGTTTATGAATGGGAATAAAATTTTGCATATTCGGGATGTTCATTGACTTGGAGATTGATGGCTATGTTTGTTTGATGCGGGTGATGTTCGTCAGTATTAGGCCTGGTTCTCGAGCTTCGTAGTGTTGTCAGCGACAATCCCCACTACTCCTATTTCTCTCTCGCTGTCGCAGAAATACAAGTGTAGTTGGTTTATTTCAACTACAGAAGAGGCGTGTCGCGACAGATTTGACACCAGAATCAAAAGAAAGGGGTCAGAGAAGTTTTGTTGATATCCTCATATTGGTTGAATTGCTGTCGCTGGCGACACTACGAGCTCTGAAACAAGGCTTCAAGTTGATGTTTGTTTTGATGCCTCCAGTAATTGTTAATTGTTTTGGCTAAGATTGGGAATCTTAAGGTCCATTTTGCTACTTTTCAATTCAGCTGATTAGGGTATGGTCATTAAAATAGCCTTCCACTTCAAAGTACGGATTTTTCCAATAAGAGGTGTTATTTTTATATTCAAAGAAAATGCCATTTTTCAATATAAATGATCGGATGTTTATTTCATTATAAAGAAGAAGCTATGCCGTTAATAGTGGAAAATACCACCAGGCAACGACCACGCTTACAGGACCATATCCTTTTAATGAAAATTTCCATAACCAAATCGCAAAGTGGCTGCCCTACGTCCTCGATAGCCTCACGATTCCATCCTTGAGGTCTTGAATCGACGCTGGGCTATTGGCGTAGACCTTCTCTTTCACGTGGCCCCAAAGGAAGAAGTCGCAAGGTGTTAAATCACAAGATCTCGGTGACCAATTGTGATCACCTCTTCGAGAGATAATACGGTCCGTAAACTTTTCCCGCAAAATATCAATGGTTTTGTGTTGCTTGTGTGGCACCTAGCGCCGTCTTGTTGGAAGTAAACGTTGTCCAGATCAATACTTTTTCAATTTCGGCCATAAAAAAATCATTAATCATCTCTAGATAGCGCAATCCATTCACCGTAACTGTTGCCTTCTCGGCTGTTCTTGGGCGACGTGCACGGGTTTTATTCTTCACATCATTAACTTGTCCCAACAGCTCGAATTTTTCGACCAATTTCTTTATTGCGGTCCGACAAGGTGTTTCACGACGACCCAAAAATGTTCTAGTTTTACGAACCGTCTCTGCCAAATTTTCACCATTTTTATAGTGAATTTCAATAATTTTATTGCACACTTCACTCGAAATTGTCATTTAGTTATATCAGGAGAACATATGAAATTGAAATGGGCACTTATCAGAAGATGATAGATGTATTTTTCTTATTCCTCTTTTTAATGTTTCACCCTATATTTTCCAATTTTTTCAGTCTCGGATCTTGGGTTTTTACTCTCTATAATCGATCCATCTTTTTAGATGTCTTCAAACTTGGCCTTCTGAGAGTTGGATTCTCCTTGATTCAAATCTAAATTCGATATGCAAACAGTCTCAAAATATACTACGTTCTCACCCTTAAACCTGAAATCTCTACTAACTTTTCAATGAGTACTTCAGTTTTTTTTTACATTGACAATAAATGGAAGGTAAAGTGAAGGAGGATAATATTAATACGAGTATTTCACTCTGAAATATTTTGCAAATGTGTCTCTGCAAAGCTGTTTTCCGAGCGTTTGTAGCCAAAAATTTTTATTGATTTCTATAAATTTTTTTTTGTGAGGTGGGAAAGAGTTTTTCCGTTCCAATTACACATTTGATCCTATTCCATTTGTCCTTTCAACTCTACACTACACCGCTCTATATGTTTTGAACATTAGAATAATGGCCATCATCAGTTCTAAAATGTTGTCGACACTGATATGAAAGAATGAAAAGTCCAATTTCAATTATCACAGTTCCCCATCTGTTAAGTGCATTCAATTCGTCATAGAAAACGAGTTAATCAATGTTTATTCTGCCCAAAAATCACCGTTTTATTATTACCCTTGAAATTAAATTTCACAGGTTCAAATCAATTTTTCCCTATCGAGGAATAATAATAGCCATATATTCAAGCGGGGATTTTCGATAATGCCGATTTCACGTAGATTATCAAGAATAAAGCGCTTATGGCGTTTTCCGAAATCGGAAATAGGTGGAAAGCTTCCGTTCTCCAGCTGATCGAAGCTTCGAATTTGTAAATCGCTATTGTTTTGACGCTTTATAACGCAACCAATGTTCTTTGTTGATACAGAGTTTGGATTAAGCGGAAAATCCTTTATTGTTTCAATATTTCCCTTCGGTTTTCATGGAGCTCCATAGATAAACTGGACTATTATGATTTTGGACAACTTCCAGAGCGATTCGGCTGTGATAGATTGTTGCGAGATGATCATTTTCGCTTGTTTTTGACACCGATAACGTTTCGTTGATGATTATTGAAAACTAGATGAAATAATGGTGAACTCTATGATAATAATTAATTATAAGTAGAGAAGGTGTCCCGAAAAAATGGGAAATCTGTTGATTTCAGATAGAACATAAAAAATGAAGATGAGAAGTTCCCATAATTTTTTTCCTGCGGCCCCTCCCTACGAAGATACGACCTCCTAAATGACGCCACTGGAAATCCATTTTAGTGGAATAAGTTTCAAACTACTCGATATAATTTGATGAAAATTTGATATGATTAATAGTATTAAGAACCTCTTAAATCACCTTACTCAAATTTCAATTAGCAATTAGTCTACCAGGGGCGGACTGGGTTGTTTATTTTGATGCTTACATTTTTAAACACCCTGTATGATAAGGTGCTAAACAAAACAAATTGGGATACCTTGAACATTAAGCTAAAGAAAAGTACACTTGTTCAGTGTTGATAAAATGAACCGTTTTCGAAAAAAAAATGAAAGAAGTAAGTAGGTAATTGAAATTCATTTCAGTAAAATGAATTTCCATGGGATCATTAAGGAGGTCGTACCTTCGTATGGAGGGCCACTAGGAAAAAAATTATTGGAACTTGTCATCTTATTTTTTATGTTCTATCTGAATCCGAGAGATTTTCCACATTTTCCGGGCACCCTGTATAAGATCAACATTTTTTTTCATATTCCTGAATAATTTAATTGTTCATTCAACTGATGATTATTTAAAGTCACTTCCATTTCATGATTGCAATAACAATTTCTCCAGGTTTTTGCAGTGTTTTCAAACATAAACTACTGGTATATCAGTGGATATTCAAATCTAGCTATGATTCATGTTTTAGGAACGATAATAAATCATGAAAACAACAAGAGTTGAAACTGTACAATATAACTTATTTTATTGGCAGATAATCAAACGAATGTTTATTAGTTGATCCAATATTTACATCATGAGAGTAATGAAATATTCCTGTTTTCGAATCGGGAATCAGCTAGATGTAGAGCACTTCAAATGTACATTCAATCGAGCTAAACTTTTGCAGTAAAATATTCAATACCAATTTAGATCGAAATATCGAAAAAAAATTCAATATTCCTATGAAACAATGGTTGAATGCAGTCGAGTTTTGGCGCAGTAAATGGTCATGTAATTTTCGAAAAATTGTAAAATTAGAACATAGAATTTTCAATTTTTTTGAACGTATCTATTTCATTTTTTGAATAATTTCCAGAACATAATTTCCATAATGAATTCATATATTAGGCATAAATCTAAAAACCTATAGACATAAACATTTGAAACTCCGAAATCTAAAAAATACAATTTTTCACGAAATGATTTTCGATGTTCAAATTCCAAGGTCAAACATGAATCCAACGCGTTTATTCTATGGCGGATGATTAGCAGTCATCATAAATTAGATCAGATACTGACCATCTGTCAAAATACGTCATTTCGTCGGAAAATACAGCTTGTTACTATTAACATATCGAATTAGGCGCTAATATAATTAATCAGGATTGATTTGTCCTGGGTTGAACTTGTGGTAATCAATCGTAAAACCCACTGTAGGTTCACTGATTAATTATCATCACAGTAGGCACAATTAATTATTACAGTTGATTGACTTCGTTTCGAAAACAGAACGGTTTGTTTTGAAATAACAAGGTGAGATAGATTTGGAAAAACTATTCTCATGATATTATTTAAAATGTATATTATATTCTAAGATGATTGTTAATATTAACAGAAAACATATATCATAAAAATTCATTATAAATGTTAATTTGTATCTTGATGAAAATAACCATCAGATTGAATTTCAAATTAGGAGGGGCCACCCAAACTCAATGGGGGGCAGTCAAAACCTAGGGGGCGGCCAAAGTTTAGGGGGGCAGCTAAAATAAAGGGGGGGCTCGGCACTGTAACAGAAACAACTATCAAGAGTTATCAAACACAAAATAAGCTAATTAACTATTTTTTTTAATTCGTATGCAAGTTTTACAGAAATGAGTATAACTTTATATTTTTCCAGAGCCCTTCTGCAGAAGTCGGTTTGACTCCTGGTCCTGCTGGCCTGATACTCCAGCAGGACATACTGCTAATCATAGCTGTCCATCCTCGTAGTTGGATTTGACCCGAATAGTAAGTAACTTTTTATTCATTTATTCATCAATCATCAAAAAATAGAATATCTGCATGTGTTTTAATCCAACCAGTTGATTACAATAAACAAAACAAATTCTTCGTAGATATATAGTACAAAGCAAGAATTTTCATCTGCTTTGTTATCTCGAAATTACATTTGAGAAAAAAACACTATATCAGAGATAGTTACAATAATGACCTATATAAATTACAATCGATTCATAGTTTTCCTGAAACGCCTTTGAATTTCGAAAAAAGCTGCTCTTCAACCAGGAGAGCTTATCAAACTATAATCAATTTCAAGCGGATAACCAATAATAACTGCGGTTATCATTGGTTCAGCCCTTGGTTATTCCCTTTTGTCCTAGAACGAATAACCGGCCCTCGGCT
>CM024245.1:35087367-35118783 GCA_013421045.1 Propylea japonica | reverse complement strand
ACAGAGCCGGACCGTGGGCGTGGCGAGAGAGGCATTTGCCCACGGGCGCAAACGACCTAGGGGCGCAAAATGTGAAACACAATTTTTTAATCGTTTTCTGTTCATTTTGTTGATTGAGTTCTTGTTCATTACTTTTTAAGAAATATGGGAGGTTCAGTATATTTGTGCTTAAAAGAACCCCTAGCTGAAAAGTTTCATTCATTCATTTGTTATGTTTTGGGGTGCTGAATTCGAATCTGAGGTTTGCTAACAAAATTTCGTGTCGGAACATAGAACAAAACAAAAATAAATGAAAATCTTCATTCTTGGTCAGTTTTTTTGCTTAAACTCGGAAACTATCAACTTTTCGTGAAAAACCTTTCCCATACAAAATGAAAGTACATAAACTTTCCTACAAATTGTTTTACCACAGTTTGATCTGCGACAACCTGTTCTGGCTCAACTTAAATGAGGTATTTTCTGTGACTCAATAAATGAAGAAAAATTGAATTCTATGGTTCCAGTGATGCGACCCTCTTAAATTTTGCATGAGTATCAGTATATCAGTCTCGATTCACAAAAAAATTCACTCGAATCGGATATCTTGTTATAGAAATATAAAGATTCTTCTTTAATATTCCCTTTAAATTGAATATCTCAGACGAAACGAAACCAATCGAAATGAAATGTTTCGGCCAAATGCAAGATGCTCGTAATAGCCTTATGCAAAATTGTGTGACCATAGTGTGAACAGAACCATAGAAATTCAATTGGAATATTGAAAAGAAGTCATAGAAAATACCTCACTTTCACTATAATTTGAGCAGAACAGGTTTCGCAGAACAAGATGTGGTAGTATATTTTGTAGGAAATTTTATGTACTTTCTTCTGTATGGAAAAGTTTTTCACGAAAATTTGATAGTTTCCGATAATGAGCAATAAACTGACCAAGAATGAGATTTTTTTCCTTTTTTCTATGTTCCGTCACGAAATTTTGTTAGCACTTAACACTCAAAGAAATCAAAACCCACCACAAAACTTTCCAGCTGAAAGCACAATTCGACTGGATTAAGATTATTGTGAATAAAAAAGTTCTTCAAAATATAATGATAAATAGTCAGTTGAATGTAGAACTATCCCAAGTCCTTTTTTCCAGAAAATCGGTTTTGGCTGAAAAAATGCTTGCTACCACGATACACACACACCGGTATGCCGACGCGCATCGAGAGTGACGTCGCTGCGGAGCATTTCCATTGCATTTTGCGGATAGAAGTGTTAGAACTCGACGAATTGATTGGAATTGTTTCTTCTAGTATTCCCGCAATGACGTAGATGCTTGCGCCGGACGAGTTTAGACCCCGAATCTGGCATACCGGTGTTTGTGTATCGTGCTTGCTACTACACTTCATCTGATGAGATATTGCAAGTCCATCTTACATCCTTACCCACACTTTTTCAATTTCATATAACTCACGTGATAGTTCAATCTAGCGATTTAGTGGACATAGCATAGTTCTGACCCATCCATAAGGACATATTTAGTTGAAAGGGCAATGCCATCTGAAAAAAAGTAGGTCTTGTTTTCAAGATGGCATTGCAAGTGGTCATTAAATAGTTCTGATATTCAGAACTACCATACAAATTACAAGCTATATTATTGTCCCAATTTTTTCGAAAATTCTTTTTTGGGTAAAGTTTACCATCACAAAACAATCAGGATCTTCAAGTTGAAGTTCAAAATGAAAAAATTCGTATATATCTTCAATCAGCTTTTGACCTATTCAAAAAAACGTGTCTCCTGAAAAGTAAGAATTTCGGTATAGTTCTGCATTAAACCCATCGAAATGTCAATTATGAAAAAAAATGTATTTATTGAAAAATGAATTTCTTCAAGGGCGCATTTTGAAAGTTTGCCACAGGCGCTAGAATCCTAGTTCCGGCTCTGTTTATAGATCCTACCTTTATATTATTATAAGTATTATAGATTTCCATTGTTGACTGAACGAAATGTTTCACCGATAATTTTACAATTTTTCTATACTCAAGAAACCATTGCCTCTCTTTCTTCCCGAACTCTTTGAATTATTATCCTTTGATTATAAATTTGATTGATTGCTTTTGTATCAAAATTTTCATTATTCTGCTTTCATTGATTATCCTGTCCATTGCATAACGTGCACCAATTCTTATATGGTAACGTTTTCGGGTTAAAGAAAAAGTCACCAGTGCTGTATTTCCGATTTATCCACACAATTACTCAACATACATTTATCATAATAACTAACACTGGTTTATTTTTCAGACTTGCAATTTATATTTACTTCGAAACCGTTCAATATAGTATAGAGCATACTATCGCAACTGATTTCTAACTGTAACATTGTTTAACAGTGCTGTAACTGACCTCCTGAGTCCAACGCGCGCGCGTCTTTATATGCTAGCACGGTCTTGTTCCAGAAATACCTAGACTATTCGAGAGAGTTCCAGACAAAATTAAGTCGATTCAGCGACGCGAACCTTCCAGAGCTTTCTAGAGCGCTAGAGCGATAGGTCGCATTCAGGGGGAATTCGCACGTTACATTTTTATAATTTATATTATTATTTGTACTATATTTTATATTATTTATATTTTTATTTATATCTTACTCTCTTCTAAGTTTTTACTCTTCGCAAGACTTCGTTTCGTCTTTCGCGATTAATTCATATTAGCGGCAGCTTTAAAACGCGCTCGTCGACGTGACGTCATCGGCTGAGATGAGTCGATTTCTTCGGGTTTCAGATCTCCTCAGAGTTTCAGACGGTGGATCATTATAAATTCGCGGATTGCTTGAAAGCAGGTCTTTCTTTATTCCTTAATTGGATTTTTCTCATTCTGTTCCATATTTCTCGATCTGATGACCTTAGTTTTCATTGTCGTAGGTTCTGGAATCTTTTTTTTAGGGCTTAATGTTCCCCTTTGAAGGTTGACCCAATGAATGTTTTCAGATATACGATTTTTTCAATTTAACTATCTACCAACTCAAGAAACACTTGAAATGTTTTTTTTTTCGAATTCATCATGTGGATTTATCGACTAAGTATAGGTACTGACTTATTATTAATTTGATTGACAGCTTTTGTGCTTCTTTCTGTCTTAAAATCTTCAATTTTCAGACTAATCGAGTGCACCTATTCTAATTAATTCTATTCTAATTAGGTAAAATCCAATGAGTTTCAAAAAATAGCCTACTATAAATTCAAGAAACAGTGATTCATTATAATTATGGCCGTTTTCGATCTAATACCTATAGGTTTAAGCATAAACAGCAGAAAATATTTTCTCTTTCAACTTTAAATGCAATATTTTGTTTTTATTTTAGGTTAAAAATGGTTGATGGATTCTTCATAGGTGCATTTTGGCATTTTGATATATTGAGGCATCTCTCCCGTGAAAAAAGGATAGATGGCCCTAAATTCACGGGATAGACGCCCTAGATCCATTCGTTTATTTTCCGGATATTACCTAGTGATTAAATGACTGAATTTTGTTGTAATATGCCGATTCGATACAAACGGAAGCAATTTGCCGCGCTAAGAAAGCAGTTGCGTGAAAACAATTAGTATATAGCTAATAGCTACGTAATTACTTGTACCTACCATCACAATGACATTTTTGTCTTCAGACGATGAACCACTTGACATTCACATAAAAATCGTAAAAGTCACCATCTAATACAATTTGTGCTGAAAGAACAGATCTTGCATGGAATGCTGAAAAAATTATTATGTACAACACATAAGGCAGATTGGTCAAAATGTTTGGGTTGTGACAAGTGAAAAACTAGGGCTGCAAATCTTGACCGCAATAAAAAATGTTTGAACATTATTGTAGTAAATGAGTTTCAGTTTGAAAATTTCATGTTTGGTTTATATATTGAGATTAAGATGATGAAAAGTGAAAGTTTTTGCTTTACCTTCCTATAGGGCGACTCTCCTTAAGTGGGGCGGCTCACTCATTAAACTACAGAGACAACTTTCCCTTACTCTCGGGAAGATGACCAAAAAAGTTGTTTCTGTTTTTATTTTTCTTAATAGAATATATTAATTTTAAGTTTGTTAAACGTACTATGTTGTACTTGAATAAATATCTCTTGTTTCTATGATTTTTTCCTCATAATTTCAATTTATAATTGAATTTTTATCACAGTTGGGCATCTCACCCGGAATTACCTTAATGATAATTGATCTATTACTTTATTGAACCTCATATATAGTCTTTGAACCGCAGCATAGTATTCAATTCAACAGCTCATTCCCCGTAAAACATCAGAGGGCTCATGCAATCGGGCCAATTGGAACTGACCACTGTCCATCTCTCCTAACCTTGTTTCTCCACATGCCCACCCCATTAATGTGTGTATATTATTCGACCATTGTCCAACCCATGCCCACCGCATCTCATCGGGCACACGTCCGAGCTCAGGAGAAGAACCTTTGACCTCTGGCAATCATTCTTCTATTCTGGACCTGGCAACATTTGGGACAGTCTCAGGCCATGTCCACCGTCAGACACACGCTACCTGCCCTTGAACTTTCACCCGAAACGACGGGTGAAAATGAGCACCCGAAAAAAGGGTTGAGTTCAGAAGTGCAAAGAAAACATTGGGGATGATTTAGAGCGTGCTACATAATGTGTATCGAAACCTGAATTATAAATATATATTAGATGTGTATAGGTAGGGAAAAAGGAACATTCTAGCTACAGATTTCTGATGAATTGTGAGGGTAGAATTGGTGAATTTTTACCTGTTATTTGTTGAATTGGTTCAGATATTTGTGATTCAACAGTTACCTGTGTTTAGTTTTTTATATATATAATATTTGGGTAATGAACAATCTCTGTAAACGATACCTAATACAAAACTCTAGGGGTTTTTATATAGATACTTATACGTTTTTTACTTTGAAGCGGTGTTTCAAACCATTTAGCAAATTCATGCTAGTGAGACTTGGAATGAGAGATGTCCAAGCATCTATTTTTGCAAAGACGCATCTGAGGTTATATTTGCCAATTTTAGGAGTTCAGGAAAACTCATAACTGAAAGTGACAAATTAACAGCAGAGTGCCTGTAAGAACCATCATTTCAGCCATCTTCGAATAACCCACTAGAAATCATTTTCCAGCTATGGTAAAGGTTTTCTTTAATACTACAGAAAGGTAGTCATGATGCAATCGTCCCCCACGCTCATTTAAAATTTTTTTAGCAAAAATTGATATTTCAGAGGGGGGCACCAAGAATTGTCATTTAAAAATTTCTCAGAATAATATGCAATATCCAATTGATACTTAGAAAGAAATCTTTATTACCTAATATGTATATGTATTACAAGGTCGTGGTTAGGAATAATTAATTTTGGGGTGGTTTTGAAATTTTTGCAATTGATTTTGTAAGTGCTGGGAATTGTAGGGGTCGCTTTTTTTAGTAAGTTTTTGTCCTTCGGGAGGGGTTTGAACCCCCAAAACCCCCCTGGCAACGCAATTTATGTATAAAAATATTCGAAATAAGAACCAATAACTGTTTAGTGTCTGCGTTCACTCAACTGATTTTCGCATCCAAATATTTTAGTTTTTTAATATAAAAAAACTAGCTGTATTTAATTTTCAAATTTATAATGAGGGGCGATAAAGAAAGCACCTTCAAGAAGATTCAACACTTTCATCAAATTTTTTTAATTGAAATCAAGATATGTATGCAGAGTATATCCAAAGAACACCGAAAAAAGAAACAATCTATTTCTTTTCTTTGTTTCTTGACGGGTTCTAGGGAAGGTTCTTTCAGAATCTTCCCCCTTATCTATCTGTTTTCATAAAATATTGGCTTGAACAAATGTTATTACCATATCATTATAGGAATAGATGAAAGTAGATAATTGTAGATACAAATTTGTAAGGAAAAATTTTTTTTTATTGCAAAGACTTTTTTGGCCTATTGATATGGTTTGCCTTTCGATGAATATACAGAGTGTTTCTGAATTGATGCGAAAGATTTAAGGATATGATTCCTCAGAATATTTTATGGAAGAAAGTTTCTATAAATGTAGTCCGGATATGCATTTGCTCCAAGATACAGAGTGTTGAATTTTCACTTAAAAACTGACTGAAAATGGTACGTCCACTAAGATATTTTAAACTAACATTATTTTTTATTCTAAGTTCAATTTGTTATCAAACAATCTATCTTGAAAACAATGCATTTCCAGAACTACATTTATGGAACTTTCTTTCATAAAATATTCTGAGGAATCATCCCCTTAAATCTTCGTAACAATTCAGAAACACCCTGTAAAATAATATAATATTATGATCGGAGTGAAAGGAAAATGAAGATGAAATGCAAATAATCATTTATTGAACCAACTTTGATGAATAAAATGATAAATAACACGAATAAGTATAATACCATATGTATAAAAGGCCTCTCATCGTCTATCCTATTTTTCATGAAAGGGTTTCAAAATAGACATTTATAATCAGTGTTTGGTTGGTGGTTGTTCTATTCATTTATATTAGAGGTGTCCCATATGGTAGATAGGTATTTAAAAAATGTCTTTCATTATTTGTATTCAGATGACGAATCACGGATTATAACGAACTAAACCTAAGTTTCGAAGATATCCTAAATCAGATTTCAAGTGTATGTACCAGAAGTTCAATATTTCATAAATAATCCGAAAGGAAGAAACGATAATGAAAAAAAAACAACTAACAACTCATCTCATCCTACCAAATTCTGACTAGAAGCTAAAAATCAAACCCACCTAGGCCTAGCGCTACACAAACCAGATGAAATGCCCAACTCGGCAACGCCGCATTACCCGGATCCCCGAAGGACCCTATCTCGCACCCTCTCAGAGCCACCCGACGTGTGTGCCGTGTATATGTGTACAAAAGGAGGGGGGAGGTGACTCGTCCGCGGTCCAGGGTAATTACGGATGCTGGGCTCCGCCCGACCAAATGACGGGACGGCATTCAGTTCCCCTCGTACCGCCTATCGATCACCCGCCAACACGCGTGCGTGACCGGACGTGTAGTGACCAGCGGTGGGTCAAAGGCATCGGAAGGTGGCCAGAGGCCGGGGGGTCACCGTGAGATAAATGAGGGACGAAGAAGTGGGGAATGCTCTGGCGTGGGTTGCAGAGCAGGAATGATTACGGTTGATAGAAATCGGAATGTCGCACGTATGATAGGGGGTTTTGTAAATTTAATACGTGTATGTATTTGTGTGGAAAATCTCAAAGATGCATAATTTGAGAAAAATGTATACTACCGGTAATAAGCACACTAGAATTCCATTGTAAAATTACAGCACTTTAATTTGGCATTCTGTAGCCAACGTAAAGTGCTGTAATTTCACATTCCTACATAGGAAAATTACACTAAAAGTCTAAAATTCCCATTTAAAAATACATGATTTTTCATGTAGATTTCATTATTCAGTTATAGAATTGTACCTATGTTTTTTTACATTTAATATTGTAATATTCCATATGAATTTTACTCAGATATATAACGCTGTACTAAATTTTGATTGTATGATAAAATTTTTATACCTACACTTTATATCAACTTATTATTATATCAAATTTTTGGTCGTCAATTACGTTTTGACTACATCAGAGCAGTACGACGACGTCGTCCTCATACAATGAAAGTCGAATGTAAATGACATACTACCTAACTGTTGTGTATATAAAAAATATAAGCTGGAATAAAGTGTTTTATTTTTTTCATAACTATAAAAATTACATCGGTATAAATTCTGAAGAAAATCCATAAAATCAAACATGATGAAAATAATTATTCCTGTTTTGTCAGAGACAATGGTTTTATTGCAAATAATGGCATCAATCGAAAAGTATGGCCCAAAAATTAACTTTATTCAAAATCTATTTTGAACACAAGATATAATTCACATTTCTTCGTCTAATAGGTTTCCTCAACTGTCGATTTTTTTTGCTCTAAACCTTCTTTGTTGAATTGGCCTACGTCAGGATGAATCTGGAACGATTATCACCTAAATATAGTATTCTAAGCCGAATATCACCTTTTTGGATAATTTGTATAGTTTTTGTACAAAATATGTACGAAAAAATATTCTTCTCTCTCGTCCGAATATAAAAGTTCTTTTTCTTCATCGGACTCAATGTTGATACTTTCCTTTTTTTCTCTACTGAATATTCATTTTTCTTCCTAAGCCTCATCGAAATTTGGAGTTGAGTGTTTTGAACTGGATATACCCTACCTATGTTATGTCAATTTGGCCCTCTCAGCTCAGACCCATGTCATTTTACCACCCCACTATGTCACTCACGAAGCGAAACGCATTTAAACAAAAACGACAGCCTATTATAAGATCTGAGGGTTTAATTTCAAACTATCAGTACAAAATATCATCAAAAAATTTCAATCCACCTCCTCAGACATTCAAAGTTATAGCAGATTTCGTTATGTCATTTCGAAACTTATCGATATCTAGAAGACAATTATCTGTCGTGTATATCATGCAATGGACCAATCAATACTGAATGTTAATTACCAATCTTAGACACCTTTTGCAACAGCACATTCGTTTTGATCGCATTGCACGTCGATTTTTAGGAAAAACACGAGTTTCATTTCAACCCCCACTGTGTCATTTCGTACCACCCTTCCCTTATTACATCGAAATAGCTGTAAAACTACAATAATTTTTGTGTAAATCTTATGTGAAGTTACCCCCATTTTCGCAGTGAGGGATAACTTTGTAGTCTTTGACGTTATTTTGTTTTGGTTGATACAGATAATTCTATTGTAATTTCATCGAAGCCATAAGCTGACCCAGGACCGTCTGGTGTAGTCTGAAAGAACAAATCAAAAGAAGATTCCGCCCATTTCTGTCTAGGAGAAAAGACAAAAGAAGAGTCAAATCGAGCATGCAAAGTGTGCCTTTGTTACTGTATTAGAAATACCGTTTTGACGAACAAGAATGAATCAAATAATTTCGTTGTCTTAACTGTCTTAAACTGTACAATTCAGCGGAGTGGCTCGTTGGATCGTTGTAAACTTTTATTCAACATTCAATCAATGAAATGAATGCTTACGCGTACGTCACCCCATCAACCAACAATTCTGATAGTTTCAATTCGCTAGCTCATTTCGGTGATTTTATAATTTTTGTCCTCGAAACCGAAACTAAAATCGTTCAGAAGATATGTAATAGAAATTTAATTAATGTTAAAAATCATATGCCTGGTTGTTATTAGGTATACCATGGCAGATACAAAACGACGTCACGTCCAATTATTTAAGTGGAGCTTATCATGATACGCTCCGTGAATTACGAAATATGCTGTTCCTCCTTATAAATCAATACTTACCCTTGAACACTTCCTTTTGTGAGATTATTCTCTAACTGCTACTGGACTACTCCCAAAATTTATATTTTCCAACAATTTCTCTTGCAAAAAATTTTAGTATCACGCAAACAAATTTTTCTTGATTTACATGCAAGGAATAAAATATCCTCCATTTCCCGAATGATCCAAATAATCATAATAATAATCACAAAAACTTTTTTAAAGTTGCAAGTTTTTAGAGTTTTCCTGACGACAGCTGATGGGCAATATTGACAGAAACATTGAATATTGAATATAACAACAACAAATAGCTGGTAAATTGACATCCCTGCACTGTCAGCTTCATCCACATTCAGTGTTCTGTTTCTAATTTAGTCCAATTCCTCCTTAGCAAGTTTTCCCGGAGTACAAGCTTCTCTTTTCGAAAAAATTCCTCTCCATTCTAATAAATCTTGCAACCCTGCCTTCCTTGTTCGTACTTACATGTATCTGGCCTGCGAATCACAAGGTAGAGTCAGTGATAAATAACCTCAACAGGCAATGCTCTCTTTCAAGAAGATAAACATGAAGAAAATGCTGAAGGAATTGTTCACAATAGTACTTATAAAACCACAACCTACAATTATAGTCGAACCGAACGAACACAAATGATAACCAAAACCAAGAACTACCATATATTGAAGGGTTATCTAAAATTAGAAGAATTTGGAATAAAGACCATATGAGAACAGCATTCAAGGTTCAAAATACTATTAGGGCTAATTTTGAAACCTGATAATGAGAATAAACTTACTAAAAACTGCATATACAGTGTCTCCCAATAAGCTTGATAGAACTTTGAAATTGAATAAAACACAACAAATTAACCCGATTTTGGTTCTCAACATTTATTCGAAAGATATGGTGTATAAGTTTATGATTTAAACAAGATTCGTTCAAATGGCCTCCACGAGCTCGTTTGCAGACCTTAATTCGTTTGACCCAATTTTCCATGACTCGGCCTAGCATTTCCTGTGGTATGGCCTCGATACACCTCGTAATGTTCTCCTCAAGGTCTTGAATTGTCCGCTGGAGAGTTGCTGTACACTTGTGATTTCACATATCCCCATAAAAAAAAGTCCAAGGGCGTTAAATCACACGATCTTGGCGGCCAGGCGATGGGGCCGAAATTAATGAGTCGCCGAACTTATCGCGCAATAAAGTCATGTTGTCGTCGTTCGAAATGTGTGGGGGGCGCCGTCCTGTTGGAAATAAAGATCGTCGTCACCAATTTCATCAAATTTCGGGAAGAGAAATTCACGCAGCAAGTCGCTATAGCGCTGGCCGTTCACAGTAACGGCTTGTCCGGCGTAATTTCGGAAAAAATACGGCCCGATGATGCCACCACTCCACAATCCACACCAAACTGTGATCTTTTGTGGATGCAAAGGTCTTTTTCTTGCACGCTCCAATATCGGCAATTCTGCTTGTTAACGAAGCCGTTCAGCCAGAAATGAAACTCTCTTCGCGTGGCCACCGGCGAACGCGAATTTGCGTAATAAATTTGGACGATTTCCAAACGTTGTGTGAGCGTGAAACTTTTCATGGTAAAACTTTGAACCTTCTGAATAAAATGACACTTCGAACGTCAAAATTGATAAACAAATATGGCCGCCAAAACCTTACAAAGTTCTACAACCTTATTGGGAAACACTTTACTGTCTGTAAACAATGCGAGGGACTTTGGGAGATGATTCCTCGATGAAAATAAGCAGGGGTATTTCATATGATTTTTTTTCGAAATCGACCCCACTTCCAATATACAGGGTGTCCCATTACTCGACGTCAACCCGGAACCGGGTGAAAGGCAAGTAATGCTGGTTGTCAGAAAATATAAAAAAAATCTAAGTTGCATGATTTTAAAATAATGCGCATTTAAAATACACGCAAAATTCCACACCCTGTGACAGTCTTTTCGCTCCTGTTGCCACAAATATCAACTTTTTCCAACTTTTTTCTCTTGCTGTGTAACCTTGAATAATGCTTGTCAAACTGTAATCAAATTTTGATACCAGCTGCTCTAGGTTTCATATAATAGAGCTTACTTCTCAGAAAAAAATTCGAAATAACCATTGCCTAGTTTCAACTGACTGTATTGAAAAAAAAATGTACTACGTAGGTTTGGCATGTTTTTTTCAAAAGTTGGCGCATTTAGTAAGGATTCCATAATGGTATAATACTCGTTTAATTGTAGCTGCCGTAGTTCAAATTTATTTTCGATTGCCTTTGAATACACTTTTCGTTACTGCTTCCCAGTAATAAAGTCCAATCGATTCAGTCCGGTGAACGGGCCGGCCACGAGATTGGACCAGAACGTCCGATCCATCTTCCTGGAAAACTGTTACCGGACTTGAATCCATTTTTTTTTTCAAAACAGTCAGTTGAAACTAGGCAATTGTTTATTTCGAATTTTTTTTCTGAGAAGTAAGCCGTATTTTTATGAAACCTAGATCAGCTGGTATCAAAATTTTGATTACAGTTTAGGCAAGCTTTATTCAAGGTTACACGCAAAGAAAAAAGTTGGAAAAAGTTGATATTTGTGGTAACAGGAGCGAAGAGACTGTCACAGGGTGTGGAATTTTGCGTGTTTTTTTAAATGCGCATTATTTTAAAATCATGCAACTTAGATTTTTAATATTTTTTTCTGACAACCAGCTTACTTGCCTTTTCACCCGGTTCCGGGTTGACGTCGAGTAATGGGACAGCCTTTCGAAGGCGATGACGAGTTGACAGATTTTAATTTTTTTATAAGTCATGAACACAGTGAGTCATAAAACTATTCATAATATGAGGCACTAAGTAGATTTTTTAGATCTCATAACTTCATTATTAGCGGTTGAAATAACAATCCGCTATGATTTTTGTTTCAAAATTGTTTTTCGTGGAATAAATTCTCGAAAAATAAAATTCTCTTATGATTTCCCATCAAATTCTGGAGAAAAAAGTCTCTTGCAAGATTTTAAGACACAGTCGATACTTTTTTCGGACAAATAAAACTTACAAGCAGTTTTATATGATCACTATTCATTCCACTTCATCGTATGAGTGTTCGAGAGAAGGAATATTCTAGGATGTTGTATGTCTATGACAGGAGATAATGAGTAAAGATGTTTTATAAATCTTTATGAAGGTTTCATTGGTAATTTTCGGAAGAAAAATATATCCCTAATATTTTACTCTTACAAATAGAACTTTCTTTCGATTAATAAGCATAATTGACAAAACCAATTTTGAGCATAAACAATATAAGTACCTATTAAAATATTCATTCTATGGAACATACGATGAAATGGAATGAACAGTGATCGTAACTGCTTGTAAGTTTTTATTTTTACCGAGAAAAGTATCGACTGTATCGAAATTTTTGCTAAAGACTTTTTTCCAGAATTTAATGGGAACGATGAGAAAATTTTATTTTTTCGAAAATCTATCCCACGAAAACAATTTTTGAAGGAAATCATAAGGGGTTGTTATTTTCAACCCCTAACAATAATGTAACGGGATAAAAATGTATATGTATAGTTTTATGACTCACTGTTGTTCATGACTTATAAAAAAATTAAAATCTGTCAACTCGTCATCGCCTTTCAAAGGCTGTATCTTGGAGGGGTGGTCGATTTCGAAAAAAATTTATAATGCCCCTGTTTATTTTCATCGAGGAATCATCTCCCTAAATCCATCGCATTTGTTTACAGACACCCTATATAAAGCACCTTTTGGGAGTAGTGGTAGAGCTTATATTGGAGAAACTAAGCGTCCTTTAGATGTTCGAATCAATAGAACATAAAAAATCGCTCAACAGAGTGATAGTGATAAATCAAAGCTTGTTTAACATGGTTTGAATGAAGAGTTGTAGACCATAGTATTTCATGGGACGAAGTATTCATAATACATAATATCAAAAGAAGATGAACTCAAACGTAGAATATTAAAGGAAGCCACTCTCATGTCAATTACGAAAATCCCATCAGTAATCGTCTGCTGATCTCGAAAATATTTGAGCTCCCATAATAAAATCCAGATTGAAAAGATCAAATGAATTGATTCAATCAGAATAGATCAAAGTAATTGATGATTGCCTCCTGAGAACTTAAAAAATGACAAACATTTTCAGAGAGCGACTAAAGTTGCTTTTCTTAAATTGTAAGATTCCTGACGACAGCAGGTGAATGTTGGCCGAAACGTTGAACAAGAAGCAAAAATTATAGAAGTACTCCAAATAATACTTCAATACGACAATTATAATATCTTCAGAGGAAAAATAACAGGGCAAAAGGCTTGTGACAAAAATTATATGTACACCTCTATACAAGCACAACAAATAGCTGTAAATTGACCTCCCTGCTCTGCCAGCTTCTGTTTCCAATTTAGTCCAATTCCTCCTTCGCGAGTTTTCCCCAGAGTACAAGCTACTCTTTTCGAAAAAAATTTCCCTTCCATCCTAATAAATCTTGCAACCCTGCCTCCCTTGTTCGTACATGTATCTGGCCTGCGTATCGCAAGGCAGAGTCAGTGATAAATAACCTCAACAGGCAAATGCTCTCTCGATGTGGTGTAGAATGATTAATTAGCCCATCGGGTGAAAAGCCTATGCCACTACTGCGATCTTCACGGTTCAGTTTTTTCCCTTTAATCTTGGCCCTCTCTGCAAAAATCATTCTACAATAACATCAATTACTTAACCCTCAGTGGAGTTTGTTAGAGAATGGGAATTTTGGAGTGGACACAGACGGTGAAAAAAGGAGGTCTTTCAACTGGAAATTGAGGCAAATGTATTGATTATTAGAACAAAACAGTATATTCTGGTGTTGATGTTGAATCACTTCGATATAAGTGATCTAATTCGAGATAATTTTAATTTTTTAATTGTAGGTATGGTCATCCTTATCAATCACCAGTTTGAATTCCAAGAAAACTCAGCGTCATTTTATACAGGTGAAACAAAATCTGTTTTTTCACTCTAATTTCAGAAGCACCCCTGGTCTGTTCCAGTAGTTCCATCGTGTGATTTCTTAATTCATTATCAAGACACATCTTCTCTGACAATTTAATTCATCATTCATAACAATAGCTCAATTTTTGTTAAAGATACAGGGTTTTCAGAGCATCATTAAACTCCACAATTTCGCTATGGCTATGAAAGTAATTTCACAGATTTAACGTTAAATCCGAACGTTATGGAAATACCTGAAAACTGAAGTGAAACATAAAACAGAGAAGTTTCACATCAGCGCTACATGTTGTTCGGTATGCACCATTTATAGAGACGATTTCTTGCTAAGGCTTTATAATGTCCGACCGCATCAACCGCATGTGGCTAGGAAGGCCAGGGTGTATTTAGCAGAGGGTTGATATTCAAAATTCCAAGCGTTCACTGGCCTGCTCTAAGACCAGATTTGACCCCAATAGGCATGTTTGGATTCTCTTGGGGAAAATTCTATCTCGCATACCAACTCCTCAATATTTGCTGCAAAACCTTAATGAGGACTACAACTGCGCCTGGGCGGAAAACACGTTATGTTTTTTACTACTTTGTTTTCAGTTCGTTTTCATTAGGTCAGAATTTTAGACTATTGTTATGAATGAAAATTTTAATTGTCAGAGAAGATGTCTTGATGATGAAATAAGAAATCACACGATGGAAAAACTGGAATACACCAGGGGTGGTTCTGAAGTTAGAGTAAAAAACAGATTTTGTTTCACAATGTATAAATGACGTACGTCATTTCTTGTGAAATTCCAAACTGGTGATTGATTAAGGATGAACATACATACAATTGAAAAAAAATCATTTGAATCGGACATGAAATAACATTAACATTATGAATTAACAAACTGCATCGATTTTTTGAGTGGATCGATTATTTTGCCGGTCAGTGTATATGGACATGTGGATGTCTCATATGTACCGTGAACTTACTGAATGTGAAAAACAGCCGAGTAAGATAGCCGAGTTTTGTGGAGAATTTTTCGTACGCCACTGGAATATTGACCGGATAGCGATGCAAACAATTTTGATTCGCCGAGATAATTCGAGATGCTTCCATTTTTACGTTGGAATCTGGTTATGGTATGTTCTCTACGAAAATGGCCCATGTTAAATCCACCACCAACTTTATGACTCATTTCCACTTGCACCCCCTTGGGGGGGATAGCCGAGTTCCAGCCAAGTTTTTCTGTGAAAAATGTATATCTTGCAAAAAATAACATAGGATTGACGTCAAATTTGGCAATAACATCCAAAACACTAACTCATAATTACTGCATACGCCACATTCACTTGCAACCCCCAGGGGGTCAGTACCAAACAGCCTAAAATTTAAAATTTATGAAAAAACAACCAAACATAGTAACGCTCTCATGCAGCTGCATGATTATTTACATATTGACAAAAAATTTTTCAGCAGTCATCTTTAACTTGCACCCCCATGGGGGGCTTACATAACGACTTAATTATTATTCAAACAGATACAAATATTTCGAGAACTAGACATACAATCGACACGAAATTTCGTATTGTCCTTCTTTCCTATACATAAAAAATAACTATATGACTCACTTCCACTTGCACCCCCTTGGGGGGCTAGCCGAGTTCCCAGCCGAGTTTCTGTGAAAATTTATATCTAGCAAACTAGACATAGGACTGACGTCAAATTTGGCAATAACATCCAGAAAGACTAACTCATAATTACTGCATACGCCACATTCACTTGCACCCCCCAGGGGGTCAGTATATATAACATATATTATATATAATACATAATTAACAGATACGAATATTTCGAGAACTAGACATACAATCGACACGAAATTTCGTATTTGTCCTTCTTTCTATACCAAAAATAACTATATGACTCACTTCCACTTGCACCCCCTTGGGGGGATAACCGAGTTCCAGCCGAGTTTTCTGTGAAAAATGTATATCTTGCAAACAGACTAGAATTGACGTCAAATTTGGCAATACATCCAAAAACACTACTCATTATTACTGCATACGCCACATTCACTTGCACCCCCCAGGGGATCAGTACCAAACAGCCTAATATTTAAAAATTTATGAAAAAACAACCAACATAGTAACGCTCTCATGCTGCTGCATGATTATTTACATATTGAAATATTCGTATCTGTTTGAATAATAATTAAGTCGTTATGTAAGACCCCCATGGGGGTGCAAGTTAAAGATGACTGCTGAAATATTTTTTCGTCAATATGTAAATCATCATGCAGCAGCATGAGAGCGTTACTATGTTTGGTTGTTTTTTCATAAATTTTTAAATATTAGGCTGTTTGGTACTGACCCCCCTGGGGGGTGCAAGTGAATGTGGCGTATGCAGTAATATGAGTTAGTGGTTTGGATGTTATTGCCAAATTTGACGTCAATCCTATGTCTAGTTGCTAGATATAAATTTTTCACAGAAAACTCGGCTGGAACTCGGCTAGCCCCCCAAGGGGGTGCAAGTGGAAGTGAGTCATATAGTTATTTTGTGTGTATCGAAAGAAGGATAAATACGAAATTTCGTATCGATTCTATGTCTAGTTCTCGAAATATTCGTATCTGTTTGAATAATAATTAAGTCGTTATGTAAGCCCCCCATGGGGGTGCAAGTTAAAGATGACTGCTGAAATATTTTTTCGTCAATATGTAAATAATTATGCAGTAGCATGAGAGCGTTACTATGTTTGGTTGATTTTTCATAGAGTTTTTAAATATTAGGCTGTTTGATACTGACCCCCCTGGGGGGTGCAAGTGAATGTGGCGTATGCAGTAATTACGAGTTAGTGTTTTTTGGATGTTATTGCCAAATTTGACGTCAATCCTATGTCTAGTTTGCTAGATATAAATTTTTCACAGAAACTCGGCTGGAACTCGGCTAGCCCCCCAAGGGGGTGCAAGTGGAAGTGAGTCAGATAGTTATTTTGTGTGTATAGAAAGAAGGATAAATACGAAATTTCGTGTCGTTTCTATGTCTAGTTCTCGAAATATTCGTATCTGTTTGAATAATAATTAAGTCGTTATGTAAGCCCCCCATGGGGTGCAAGTTAAAATGACTGCTGAAATATTTTTTCGTCAATATGTAAATAATCATGCAGCAGCATGAGAGCGTTACTATGTTTGGTTGTTTTTTCATAAAATTTTAAATATTAGGCTGTTTGGTACTGACCCCCCTGGGGGGTGCAAGTGAATGTGGCGTATGCAGTAATTATGAGTTAGTGGTTTTGGATGTTATTGCCAAATTTGACGTCAATCCTATGTCTAGTTTGCAAGATATACATTTTTCACAGAAAACTCGGCTGGAACTCGGTTATCCCCCCCAAGGGGGTGCAAGTGGAAGTGAGTCATATAGTTATTTTTTGTGTAGAGAAAGAAGAACAAATACGAAATTTCGTGTCGATTGTATGTCTCGTTTCTCGAATATCGTATCTGTTAATATGTATATTATATATAATATATGTATATATATACTGACCCCCCTGGGGGTGCAAGTGAATGTGGCGTATGCAGTAATTATGAGTTAGTGTTTTTGGATGTTATTGCCAAATTTGACGCCAATCCTATGTCTAGTTTGCAAGATATACATTTTTCACAGAAAACTCGGCTGGAACTCGGTTATCCCCCCCAAGGGGGTGCAAGTGGAAGTGAGTCATATAGTTATTTTTTGTGTATAGAAAGAAGGACAAATACGAAATTTCGTGTCGATTGTATGTCTAGTTCTCGAAATATTCGTATCTGTTAATTATATGTATATTATATATATATATGTATATATACTGACCCCCCTGGGGGTGCAAGTGAATGTGGCGTATGCAGTAATTATGAGTTAGTGTTTTTGGATGTTATTGCCAATTTGACGCCAATCCTATGTCTAGTTTGCAAGATATACATTTTTCACAGAAAACTCGGCTGGAACTCGGTTATCCCCCCCAAGGGGGTGCAAGTGGAAGTGAGTCTATAGTTATTTTTTGTGTATAGAAAGAAGGACAAATACGAAATTTCGTGTCGATTGTATGTCTAGTTCTCGAAATATTCGTATCTGTTAATTATGTATATTATATAATATATGTATATATATACTGACCCCCCCTGGGGGTGCAAGTGAATGTGGCGTATGCAGTAATTATGAGTTAGTGTTTTTGGATGTTATTGCCAAATTTGACGTCAATCCTATGTCTATTTTGCAAGATATACATTTTTCACAGAAAACTCGGCTGGAACTCGGCTATCCCCCCCAAGGGGTGCAAGTGGAAATGAGTCATAAAGTTGGTGGTGGATTTACAGGGCCATTTTCGTAGAGAACATACCATAACCAGATTCCAACGTAAAAATGGAAGCATCTCGAATTATCTCGGCGAATCAAAATTGTTTGCATCGCTATCCGGTCAATATTCCAGTGGCGTACGAAAAATTCTCCACAAACTCGGCTATCTTACTCGGCTGTTTTCACATCATGTGAAAACTTTCCAATTCATTTCGCTCGAGAGTTATACCTAGTGACCAGCAAGTTGTCGGTTCAGTTTGCTTCGACTTTTTTTTTATTAATTCCGAATGGCATGATATACTGTATTGTTCGTCCGTCACTATTATGTTTCCAAATAGCAAATTTCAAATTGATCTGATGAGTGTCCTGGAATGTCTTACAAAGAAATTAGAGGGAGCGCATGTCTTCATCACCATCACCACTATGGGTGCCAGGGCATTGTCGTGTTGAAGGAAATGAAAAAGCCGATAAACTTTTATTAAAAGCATCAAGGATTACACCTACTGGATCTGAACCTTTCTGTAGGCATGGAAAAGATCATATACGGCAGCAGTCCAGCAGTGGGAGCTGAATACAGAATGACTCTTTGGAAAACAACCCAGTCCAAAAAGTTCGTGATGATTTCACCATCTATACCAAAAACTCATGAAGCTGTCACGAGTTGAGCACTGCCGGTACAATTATCATTATGGAAAAGTCAGCAGACGAGATCTGCAAGCTTTGTGGATTAGAAGCAGAAAGAGCCGAACAGTGGTATAGAAGTCCCCAGACCTGGTTGGCCTAAAAACAATTCATATGTGGAAACTGGTCCTGGACACAAAAGAGGTAACGCCCACGGCTCCTAAGGATGTTGTCGGTTTTAACAACGCCATTGACGACCTCTTTAGGTTTCCAAGAACGAGTAGGTAGAGTAGATAACAGAAGATCCACATGGTCGCATATCCTGAAGGCTTACCCATCTATAACGACCTCAGTTCAAATAAAATGATAAGTCAAACTTAATCCGAAATTTCAGGTCTTTTTATCTTCACTCAATATTCAGAGAATCGATAGTTACTTCATCTTTGGACGGTTGAACAGAATTCGAATCACTCAGAGACACACCGACAGTCAGTTAACCTAACCTACTTATAGTGAAAGCAGAGAATAATATTAATCGATTGAAATCAACCAATACTTCGGAGCTAACTTCGTCCTCGTTCGAGACAAAATGCAAGGATGGTTTTCAATCAGAGCACCTATGGATGGCCATTTCGTCCTTATTAGGATTCATCAGCACAGGATAGCTCTGAATGATACAAGGTTCCATACGAAAACTCCATAGCATGAACCTTGAACGAAGTAGCGAGATGTTTACCATTTGTCGCATTGACCGACGCGGTGCGCTTACGGTTACGTCAGATGACACCGTAGTAAATAATAAGAAGGGGTTTAACCTCTAACCTACTTATCCGAGATCGGTTTCAGCTTCACATAGATTCGATAATTAACATATCTGAGTACAACATAGTACTACCCCCCGTCAGTGAGCCTCCATAATAGAGAAAATCTAACTTGTTCAACTTATTCAGTAACACAATGCATCATTGCCACCATTCCACATATTTCAATCATCCCTACAGCTATTCCAGAAAAGTTTTCTTCGCACCCGGTAAACACAAACCTAAAATAATCTCATTCCTCGACGTATTCCATTTCCAAAATAACACACAACACTATCAAAACATCCTTACAACCCTTGGAACGAAATCGATCCATCTTGCGAAATCAAATTTTCTATTCCAACCCCTTTCCAAACCCTTCTGAATATTGAATCATAAACATTGGAAGGCTTCAAATATGGTCATCCATATTAATCAGAGGTGAGCTTCATTACCATCTCAACTTTGTTTCTAGTCCTAGATTCATCTACCTCTAATTTACACAGAGCCGGAACTAGGATTCTAGCGCCTGTGGCAATCTTTCAAAATGCGCCCTTGAAGAAATTTATTTTCCAATAAATATATGATTTTTATAATTGATTATAAGGGTTTTCCAATAAAAGTGTTATTTTGACATTAAAGAAAAATGCCATTTTTCAATAAAAATGATCGGACGTTTTATTTCATTACGAAGAAGAAGCTATGCCGTTATAGTGGAAAATAACATAAGCAAGTGACCACCACGACCACGCTTACAGGACCATATCCTTTTAATGAAATTTTTCCATAACCAAATCGCAAAGTGGCTGCCCTATGTCCTCGATATCCTCAAGAATTCCATCTTTGAGGTTTGAATCGACGCTGGGCTATTGGCGTAGACCTTCTATTTCACGAAATCGCAGGTGTTAAGGGTACGTTCAGATGATGAGTGCTCAACGCGCGTTTACAACTACATGTATATGTTGCATAGAAACGCGCGTTAGCATGTGTACTCCGAGAACAAATACATGTAGTTGTAAACGCGCGTTTTGCTAACGCATCTTGTTTAGGGTACGTTCAGATGATGGGCGTTCAAAATACATGTAGTTCTAAACGCGCGTTGAGCGCTCATCATCTGAACGTACCCTTAATCACAAGATCGCGGTGGCCAATTGTAATCACCTCTTCGAGAGATAACACGGTTCGGAAACTTTTCCGCAAAAGACCAATGGTTCGTTGCTTGTGGGCACGTAACGCCGTCTTGTTGAATGTAAACGTTGTCCAGATCAGTACCATCCAATTTCGGCCATAAAAAATCATTGATCATCTCTCGATAGGGCATCCATTCACCGTAACTGTTGCTCCAGCCTCATTTTCCGAAAAGTGAGGTCCAATGACTCCGCCGGACCATGAACCGCACCAAACAGTCACACGTTGAGGATAGAGAGGCTTTTCAACGATAAATCTCGGGTTTTCCGAGCCCCAGATGCGACAATTTTGCTTGTTGACGAAGTCACCGAGGTGGAAATGGGCCTCATCACTCCAGATGATTTTTCGATGGAATTCCGGATCATTTTCATGCATTTCAACGACCCAATCAGCAAAGACACGTCGTTGTGATGATCGCCTGCTTGAGTTCTTTTGTTAACTGAACTTTATAAGCCATAAGACCCAAATCTTTATGCAAAATACGGTGTAATGACGTTTGTGGAATGCCTAATTCCAAAGAACGACGAGGAATGGACAAATCTGGGTTTTCTTTAACACTTTCGGCGGCAGCAGCAATATTTTCGGCTATTCTCGAGCGACGTGCACGGGTTTTATTCTTCACATCACTAACTTGTCCCAAGAACTCGAATTTTTCCACCAATTTCTTCATTGCGGTCCGACAAGGTGCTTCCGACGACCCACATTTTCCACCATTTTTATAGTTAATTTTAATGATTTCAATACGTTCTTGAAGCGTGTATCGTTCCATTTTTATTAATGACGTAGTTTATACTTGTCAAATGTCAAAAAATGACAGCTTCAAACGTGATATCTACCGATATAGCGGGCTATTCGAAATAACACATATTTTTGGAAAACCCTTTATTTTGAAGAACCTTTTATTGACAATAATCTCGCATATTTTAAGGTAATGGACAATGCACCGCGAGTCGTGTTTCTCGCCATGTAATAATTTTCTAGATTTCGTTTCGTTTGGGTATTGTTCGTTAACTACGTGTTTTCAATTTTGTAAACTGTTAAATTAGCCACTTTGAAATATAGAGCTTTGTTGTCAATCTTGATTTAAAATGGAATATATCATATTTCACATTTGCGCCCCTAGGTCGTTTGCGCCCGTGGCAAATGCCTCCCTCCGCCACGCCCACGGTCCGGCTCTGAATTTACATTTCTAGGGATGTTTTCGAGCTACCCCGCGAGACAAGGCGTCGAACAGATTGTAATAGATGGGAGGATATCAAGCGCACCTGATGTTTCACAGCAGGGGGTAGAAACGGGAGTTTCTATGTTAGGAATCATTTAGGTGTAATATCTGGGATTGCGAATGAAAAATTGAATAACTGGGTATTATATTAGAAAAGAGCCTCCCAGGGATGTTAGAATATCGTTTGTTTTCATTTCAATAAGCTTGCTCTTGTTGTTATGATCTATGATGCAGTCAACTTTCGATATGGATATAACAGGAATGAAATGCATCCCTTCTTCTATCCTTTTTGAAATTGTGGTGATCATGATTCGACTACGGGTTGTGATTTTCCTCTAATTCTTCTTTCCTCTATGTTCGGCTGTTGTGGTAACATTGAAGAAGCTTCAAGATTCAATAATTAATGTGGTGTCTATGCACTGCGTGCAAAAGTCTATTGCTTCCCAAATGCTTCGAACACGACGATTTCACCTCAGAAACTCTAGTGCTTTCAAGGTTGCAATGTGCTAATCTCTAGGCGTTTCCTTCATTTGGGAATCGATGGCCAGACATTCTATTACAAGATGTTTGTAGATTCTTCTACACAGAATCTGCACTAAACTTTCACGGCTACACCCCACCAGCCTCATCAGATGTTTTTGAGATTGCAGAGACCCATGAAGGACCCTGAAAGAACGTGCATCATATTCTCTTTGAGCTTTGAGAGAATTCGGGATTATCCTCTTGATGACCTATCGAGAATTCTTTGGATAGTTCGCCTTTCTTCCCAACCCATCTCCCGAAACTCTCGCATAGTTTATAACTCTCTGTAGAAGTTTTTCAGTATGCCACAGAAGGGTTGCTTTCTATGAAAGGAGTAGATAACCCCTTCTTGACGAGATCAACTGCCTCCTCACTATTTTTGGGCTACCCGATGCTACCTATTTCCCATCTGAGGTATGACATCATCTTGCCATTTTTTTGCAACTTTTTCTACAATGCGTTTTCGTTTGTCTGGCTCGCCAGACTTTTGTGCGCTGTTGTATCCTATCATTTTCTGATCTTATCTCTCAGACTCAAGCCAAGTATCGTACGTTCCATTGCTTTCTGCATTACCGTCAGTTTATTTGTGTACTTTTTTGTCAATGTCATTGTAAAAAGGAGTATTGTGAAAATGACGGCGAGGGATGAAAGCTGGCGAATATGGCAGATGTTGATAACAGAAAAGAAGAAAGGACACTCTCACACTATTAATTACTACTCAGGCCAAAGTAGGGATGCCTATCGCATAAATTCTATCGTTGTCAAAGAACGATACAAGATTGTTTACTGGGCTCCTTACAAATCTTTGTACAGTACGTGAGATATTACCTTCACAAGATCGACTACAGAATCCACAGATCACATTTTCTGCTGCGATGGAATTTGTTGACGCCAAAAGAGCAAAGACCTCTAGAAAAATAATCATCACTGCGAAGGTTAAATTTTCTGGTAGAAAGCACAAAAGTTAGCTATTGTGTCAGAATAGCGCATGTTTCTAATCGCATCTCGTATTCCTTGGATCAATCTTTTAAATTCCTTCCAAATATATTTTTAAGGACAATTTACAATTGCTTCTCTGAGAGTTAAGAATCTAATAGTTTCCTGACGACGACGGCTGGCAAATGCTGGCCGATCCATTGAACAGAAGAAGTATGTATGAAGGCAATAGCCCAAATGATATATCAGTAATATACATAGTGAAATTCATAAACCTACGCATCTAAACTCCAAGAACGATCATCTAAAGCGCTATCGCCCAAAAAGGATACGCATCAGTGTCCCGAGCACCTGACGTGTAAATAAGTTATTAGCTGCTGGGATCAGTTGTTCGTGCGTTAGATGTATTGATCTATATGTGGAGTCATCCATCAGGGTATCTCGGTCCCCGAACATCGCAACAGCGGCCCTCTCCGATCTTGTTCCAGACCCTTCTCCCGCAGGGCCTCCACTCACTTGGACGACGTTGCTGTGACAAAGACGATCCATTAGCCGCATTTGCAAGACGCGTCTTCCTCAAACTTGACATCGCGCCCCATGGCTGCCAGCTAAATCCGGAGCCCGAGGCTATTTTCCCTTACCTCCACGTTACCCTCCCCTCCCTTCCACATAACTTATTCCGACTGGAATGTGTATGGAGAAATTGAAAATCCACTCCGGAGACGATGGGAAGGCAGCAGTTCGTTAGCCTGGACCGAGGATGAGGTGTTGGGAATTATTTAGAGAATCCATTGTTTCACGTGGGTGGTAGATGGAAAAATCAGGACTTTGGTTTTGCCGGCTCATGTGAATTGGCTCCCTCTTCACTTGTCATTCTTCTTTACGTTGCCAACGCATGAAGCTTTAATGTTATGTTGGGTGCCATTTGTATCTTGAATATAATCAGTTGGTTCATTCAGCTATCTGAATATTGGAAAATAACCTTAATACAGTTTTTTCATATAACTTATTCCGACAGGAATATGTATGGAGTAGATTGAAAACCCACACCGGAGGCGATGGGAAGGCAGCAAGTTCGTTAGCCTGGACCGAGAATGAGGTGTTGGGGATTATTTAGAGAATCCAGTGTTTCACAGTGGTGGACGATGGAAAAATAAGAACTTAAGTTTTTTCAGGCTCAAACTTAGTTCCCTCTTCACTTGTCATTCTTCTTCACGTTTTCCAACGCACGAAGCTTAAATGCTATGTTGGGTGCCATTTGTATTTTGCATCTATCAGTTGGTTCATTCAGCTATCTGAATATTGGAAAATAACCCTTAATACAGGTTTTTTTGCCATATAACTCATTCCGACAGAAATGTGTATGGAGTAGATTAAAAATCCACTCAGGAGGCGATGGGAAGGCAGCAAGTTCGTTAGCCTGGACCGAGAATGAGGTTTTTGGGATTTTTAGAGAATCCATTGTTTCACGTGGGTGGAAGATGGAAAAATCAGAACTTTGGTTTTTCCGGCTGATGTAAACTTAGCTCCCCCTTCACTTGTCATTTTTCTTTACTTTTTTGCCAACGCATAAAGCTTCAATTCTATGTTGGGCTCCATTTGTAGGTATCTTGAATCTATCAGTTGGTTTATTCAGCTTTTTGAATATTAGAAAATAACACTTAGTACAGGTTTTTTTCCACATAACTTATTACAACTGGAATGTTTATGGAGGACATAGAAAATCCACCCAGGAGACGATGGCATGGCAGCAAGTTCGTTAGCCTGGACCGAGGATGAGGTGTGACGAGGAATTATTTCCAGTTTTCACGTGGGTGGAAGATGGAAAAATTTGAACTTTGGTTTTTGCCGGACCATGTATACTTAGCTCATCATTGCTATATCGTTAATATAGCTTCTAGTTTCGGCATTGAATGCTTGAATTGTTGCAGAGGCTTATTGGCACATCCCTGTGACTTCAGAGAACCCCACATCCAGTCTAAAGGCGTTAAATTGCAAGAAGGCAATTCTGGTATCCAATTTGGGAAATGATACGACCATGGTCTACTGGCAGATATTGAATTGAACCTTTCAGTCACACTGTCGCGAACTGCCATGATATTTCGTACTGAACAACCTCTACGAGCTCGAATCGTGTCCATATCACCAACCGAAACAGTATTTTCTAATTTTTTATGTTTCTTTTCACAGTAGATGAAAATAGTACATCATTTCGACCGAGCACTTTACGAATAGTGGCAATTAAATTCTCATTGTCAAACATGGCGCGCAATTCAATTCTTGCACCCTTATCTGTCAGTTTTAATTTTGTGGAATTTATGATATATTCAACTGAATTAGTCCATCGACTAACCGTGAGCACGCTGGAAAAATAGGTATAGTTCAAATCTTACGAAATGTTACACCGTTGTAAACATTTCTGTATATTTATATCTGGGAATGAGGACTTATCTCGTCAATTAACCGATTTTGACCTCAAAAAGCGATCTAGTTTGCACTCATTTATGGATACATTCTGACGAAATCAATTTGTGATCTGTCGAACTTTTCATTTTAGGGAGACAGAACCAAGAAACGAGAGTTCTCCCCAAATAATCGGAAAGCTGCATTATTGATGTTGCTTCTTGTGTAGTCCCGAATGACCTGTGATTTTTGCAGTCAGCACCGAAAATAGTCCATATTTTTTCTCAGGCAGGACATAGACGTTGTTTCTGAAATGAAGAAATGTATTTTAAGAATTAATTTTCATATTGGTTGGATGTTGAGAACAGGAGGATGATCAGTGACTTGTTAAATAATAATTGAAATCCCAAATTCGAAACGTTCACTCACCAATTTTGACAGATCATACAACGATAGTGACTTTAATAATTAACTGATTGACAGTTATAAAATAATTATGAACATGGGATGTGAAGTGCCTTCGAATTTGAACAAAAACATTACTTATAATGTATTATAAATGATAATTCTATTTCTATTCTATTTTTCTCCTGATATTGTGTGATTGTTTTTTTATTGTTTTCAATTATCTTTATGAAACATTTTTTTCAGAAATTCTAATTAAGTTAATATCACATACATGTCATTTCTCATGTTCCTCCGGGTAAAGTGTTTATTCTTGAAATAAACTTCATATTATTTATATAAAGAGTTAGGAACCACATTATTCGTTTTGAAAAATTCGATTTGGGAAAATGCTGGTAATATTTTTTGTTGTGTACCTACAATTGCAATAGTGTCAATTGTATTGATTCAGGGATTGTCATTCAAGTTTTTTCTGGTTTTCAATAAATGGGGGATGATAAATTTGAAATTGAATTTTGATATAAAATGAAAACATCAGTTGAGCTGTAGGTATAGGCATGGGATATCACAATGATGAATGCAAGGACAAACATTATAGTTTTTTCGACCACCAAAGAACTTTCAAAAGATGCAGACGTCTGTCTGCCTCGAATCGAAGGGAATGATACCTTAATAGGAAAATATCTCTCTACCTTCTCGACCCGTCTGTTTTTTTATCGGAACTCGAGTGTTTATAAACAAAATTCAATACCGTCAACTTCTAAAAGTGCGGTGAAATTGGAGCGCTATACGAATATTAATGAGTTTCGAAGACTCGAGACTTGGAGAGAGTTTCTCTCAGTGAGGGGGCAATTCTCGGCCAAGGGCGGTATACGTGGATAAAGAGTGAATTTTTTTACGGATTTATTGCTGCAGCTTATTCATTCGAGGTGATTTATCGGGGAAGTTTTATTCTCAATTATTCTCATTTTAATTCTTTATATTTTATTATTATTATTGAGGATTTTCTGTACAAATAAGAAATTCAAGTTGATCCAACGATTGTCAACATGGAATGATCCTCAAGAATTGAAATATGTATTTTTACCATTTCAGCGATTTCGACTCAGAAAACTGGATAGCTCGATGGCTGAAGCCTTCAAAAATGGCAACAAGTGAAAAAATCATAATAGAATGAAACCTATTGGAAAGGCGGAACATAATACGAAATGAAGGAAAAAGTAGTAGTAGGGGAGTTTTCGAGGTGGAAATGGTTTATTTAGCTTTCCGGATGAATTAAAATCCTATAGAAAAAAATTTAATGGCAAATTTGTAGGTATGAAAATACAACCCTCTGTATATACAGTTTTAAATACAGTGGAACTTTCCTATAACGAATGTCTAGGTATTTAACGAATTCCGTACAAGACATTGCACCTTGAATCCAAATTCCATGTTAAAAACACCCTCTTAAACGAGTGAATTCTCTCTATAATGAAATATTCAAAGAACATCACTCTCTGAATGGGTATTGGTAAGTACCTAGGTATAAGGGTGGGTTTTTTCCGACATTTTTCCGGACGTACGTCAAAATCCCGACCTCAAACTAAATCATTAGAACGGACAGAGAGATCCTTCTGAAACAGTTTTAAGTCACCCCTGGCTGTTTGGTTTCAAGTTTCAACCTAACCATTACCTACGCTAGTGTGAAAGTTGTGCGGAAATGTCGAAAAGGAAGTGCTTGAGTTTGAATAATAAACTTAAACTTATCAGTGAAGTCGACCGCGACTTTGCCGACTATAGAATCAAATTTTTTGTATAACGAATTTTGTTGCGGATTTTGCACTTTCGTTATGGGGAAGTTTCACTGTATACCCTAGAAATTCAGTGGAAATTTCAAGACAAGCTTTTGGTTTTCATTTTTATCTTCCTCAAAAAATTTCTTCATGAAATCTGTTGAAATAACAATTTCATGCCCTAAAAGTAGTAACGTGAAGTTTTCATTCAGAAGATCTTCATTTCTCAACTCATATTGATCTTTATTTTCAATCGAAAATTCTCAGAAAAGTATCAGCTTTCTTGAAAAAGTCCTGTGGGATTTTTGTTCATTAAAATCATAATCTCTTTTTCCCCATAGTAATGAAGAAATATACTACCTACACCTATAACCTATTATGGTAAATGTTTAACTGGATGTACCATTCTGAAAGTAGGCACATGATTCGATGAGAATGCTCAAATTTATTCCCGAATTATTTTTCTTCCACATTTTTCAGATGATATTTTGAGCATGAATTTGTTAATTGTGAATTATAATTTTGTCAGTTTAGAAATAACACATCTGGTTTTGAAGTAGGTTTGTGACATAAAAAAAATAATTTTTCCACCCAGTTTCTTGAAACATTTTTTGTTGAAGGTAAAAATAAAAATCCAAAAACTCATTACTTCTATTTTGACTTATATTGCCCTCCCCTAGCCCGAAAGGCTGGGGACGTCCTTGGAGCCTACCTCAAAATATCAGAGGGAGGTGAATCCGTTAAGGCAATTCTTGAATTTATCAAGCCTATAAAAACCAAAATTGAATTCAAAGAAATGAAATTTTGATTGATAGGTATGAGGTCATTCACGGAACTATCGAAATTATATGATATTTTTGAGTGATACTGAAGAATCGAAGAGTTTTATGATGATTTCTGTGGACAGCTGGTGAATACTTGATGAAACCTCATTCTGAAATTATGGAATTCGATCAAATAAAAATTTAGGAATGCCCTGAGCAAGAGCTTTTTGAACGCTCGTGCTCATTGGTGGGGCAAAAAGACTATTACCTAAAAATTTTATATGGGATTTGAGATTGATAACAAAATATAAATGCAGAATCTCAGCACAATAAATTAAATATGTAAAAAATAAATAATTAGAGAAATTAAATTCTATGGTTCTGATGATGCGATCCTCTCGATTAGCACGAGCATTAAGTATATCAGTATATCAGTATATTCACAAATAATTTCACTTAAATCGGTTATTCTGTTTTGGAAATATAGAGGTTTTTCTTTTCAATATTCCAATTCATTTTCTATGGTTCTGTTCACAGTTTGGGCAACAAATTTTGCATGAAGCTCATTATGGACATCTTTCATATGGCCGCAACATTTCATTTCGATAGGTTTCGTTTGTCTGAGATATTGAGGAACTGAAATTTGAATGGCTATATTTATGGAACACCCTGTACGAACTTAAATGAGCCATTTGGAAACCGAACTTACCCTGAAAATTTAACTCGAAAGATATTGTGTTAACGGACGGCCGGCCCCACGGACAGACTTGAATTTGATCACGAATCGTCATCAGGGGAGTAGAACCCTATCGTTTGAAACTATTTTCGGCTAAAAATTTGAAAATTACAGACAATAGAGCAAACGATAATAGCACGCGAAGGAGAACGAGCGCTCAAAAATGGTATGCACCTTCATACAACATTATTTAATTTCAGTCGTGCCAAATTCTTCATGACATACTGCCGTTAACCCTACATTACAGCTGAATCCATCAGATTTCGTCCAGTAAGCTTTACAAACATGTCGATCTATACTTCATTAATTATTCAAAAAAACCACCCTCTAGAGAACGTTATTTCTGGGTCTTCCAAGCCAGGTAAAAACCGAAATACTGTTCCGGTCGTGGGTCAATATAGACCAAACAGTACAATAATTCGAATTTGCATACGCATATCCCAGCTGTGTACCTGGAATCGAAAATAGAAAATATCTGACACAAAAAAGGGTTTGTGATTAGTGCTTTGCCACTAAGGCGGGCGTACTCTCTGCCTTATACATAATGCACGTACAGATGTTTGTCCAAGATAAGCCCCAGACTGTGATCTAATCAGTGCTGGGTCTGGAGGACCTCACATTCTGCTTGGTGAATTATATATTCGCGGTGGAGTACATAATTTGGTTACAACATTGCATATGGCGGCTGCAGCCTCGAATTCTGTGCTGGATGTGGTCGCTAGGATGGAGTTCGAGTGTGAGAGAGAGGCTTCGAGTGGTTTTGTACGGCAGGGCGCGTATATGCTGCGACAACTTGGGATAAACTCGGATCGATAAAATTAATTATCGAAGAAAAGTTTGAAAATAGTGGAAAACTCGACTGGAATTGGTTTTTCAAATAAATCCCTGTAGAATATACGTTGGGATTTGTTTTTACACCCATAAATAGTGGTACAGAGACGGACTTTTCGAGTTTTGGTTCAATATTCAATATTGAAGGTTCAGAATATTTGTTTTCCTCAAGTAACGTATACAGTATTTAGTCTTTGTAGAGCTGTTGAACAGCTAGGTTTTTTGATGCGAAAAACGATCACACAATTTTACTATAACTCGAGAACTATTCTGTCAATGAGGACCATCAATAAAACCATTCGATCCTAGACCTGAACATTTATTTCATTCCCTGAACATTCCAGCTTCATAGCTCATTCGATTGGAAAGTAGGAGTGCTGGATGGTCAGAATTTATTTTATCTCCGATTCTTTATCATTGGGTCCAATCGAAACTTCTGGGGCTTAGTCGGTTCAAAATTCAAAACTCACGGAATGTTCAATCGATAAGTGTCTAGAAATGAGGTCATATTTTCTAGTCCATCAATAACCTTTGGTTGTTTTGAAGTTTCTTGCAATTTT